>CM065052.1:169831334-170361334 GCA_032883995.1 Coronaproctus castanopsis
ATAAGTTAAAATCATTTAAATATATATATATAACTTTTTTTAATTTTTACCATCGTTCGAATATCTTTATTTTAGAAGAAACCGTATGATTTTTTTGCTTACGTAACATTTACTGAACAATAATTTTTTCATATTTCGACAATTAAAAACAATTTTTTTCGAAATAAAAATCGAACAAAAATATACGATTTTTAATCGTTAATATGTCCCCAATACGATCGGGATAGATTTTATATTATTAAGACTGCGTTACTATTATTATCAGTATTACTGCGTCATTATTATTATTATTACTTACCGGTTAAAAAAAAATTATTTTTCCGACTTGCATACATTTGTTTCGATTTTTTTCATGAAATAAATAACAAAGTAAGGAGTTAAAATTACCAAAAAAAAAATTTCTTCACGAAAAGTCGAAGAAAAAATTTTAGTTATTTTTAACACCTTTTTTGTTGTGTACTACAAGTAGGAATTTTCTAGATTACGCTAGTAAAATATCGGATTTTCGAAATATCGTCGAACGAAATCGAACAAAAATCGGAAACCCCACAAAAAAGAAGGATAGCTTTTCGCAAAATTCTTAATTCGGTATTCGTTCAAATTGGTGCGTCCTAAAATTTAGCGACGAAATTTTCGATTCATCCCTCGTCCCGGTGAATTTTTTTTTTTTTTAAATAAATTTTCATCGTAAATATTTCGACGACGACGTTTATAATTGACGAAATTTACGTACACAATGACGCAAACCACCCGCTATTTTTTGAACAGCAACCGTCAATTCACCGGTTCCTTACTCATTTCCGGCTAATCATTCATACGTCGAAGCTAACATTCATTCGGTTATCATTTATTACGCGATAAATAAATAAAAAAGTGATATAATCGCCAGTATAGAATATTTAAATACGGGCGAGATAATTAAACGATTCTTTAAAAAAAAAAAACGATTAATTTTTCTAATATTTACTCACATCGTTTAGCAACTGCGAAGATACTTTGCGCCTTTAGATGATAGTCGTCCTCGTCATCGTTTACCGCACCGACGACTCGATTTCTACCAAACGACGACAAGTCGTCGTTTATCGGTCCGACCGCAGCCGGATTAGCAGTTCCACCGGCTGATACGTAATTGCCGCCGTGATATCGATTGCCGTGTCTTAATTTATGCTGTTGCAGTTGCGACAAAGAGGTCGATTGATGATCGTTATAGTTGTATAAGGTCGTCACAATCTGTCTAACCGGTAAAAGTTCGGTAGCTTTTTGTTGAAAATTTAAACCGGACATATTAGGCGGTTGTTTAAAACCCAATCTATTCAATATCGATTGCTTAATCTCTTCCAGCGTCATATTTTTTATAACGTCTCTCATCTCGTGACAACTAGCACCGCAAGGCGAAGACGACGACGATGGTGTAGACGTAGTCGAAGACGAATCCAAATGAGGATGATGATGATGATGTTGTTGTTGATAATACGACGGATGATAACCGTTAATGTCCGCGTCAGCTCCGGCAACGTTCAAACCGATCGACGACGTTTGCGAATGATGATAAGACGTAGCGGAGACTAATACCGAAGATACGGTCAGCAAACAGATAAAGGCTAACGCGATACTGAAAAACGAAGAACAAGATTTCGGCCAAATTAACGACGACGACGTAGAATAATAATCGACGCCGCTGCTTCGAGCGGCAGCGTCGACGTCCGATCGATTATCGCCGATGTCCGATGGATTATCTCCGCTGAATAGGACGATTTTCCTATCGGCTACGATCGATTTTAAACGAGTTTCGCCGATAACGGCTACTCGTTGCGCGAATTTTCGTTCTCGATGTATTTTAGCGTTCTTTCGAAGCGCGATAATTTTATTATTATTATTATTATTATTATTATTATTATTATTTTTATTTTTATTTTTAATATTATTACGATAAACGATGGCTTTACTAATACTATTACTAGTACGACTACTATTATAAATACTACAATCACTGTTATTAATAGTACTACTACTACTACTACTATTAGTAATAACGTCGTCGTACACGATTCGGACGTCGTCAATGATGGTAACCGACAACGGTAATAACGACGGCGACTGACGACGGTTAATAGTGGCGCGAATAACGAAAACGCTCATATTCGCCAAACGGCAGACGATGACTGATAATCGCCCCTCGCCCGATAGTATCGCGGAAATAATTGTCGTTCGTTCCGCTGCTCCGATACGAGCCGTTGCGGATATTACGTTCGCTACGATCCTTCCGCATAATATCCTTCGGCCGACGTAATAACCGTAGTAGCGGTGATAATAATGACGAACGAATAAACGATTATCGTCGCGTTGATGATAACGACGATAATCGCTCGAACGTAAACGACGATGATAAGAAGAATAAGAGAAATAGTGGTAGTAGTAATAACACGACCAGCCAGAGAAGCACCGGCAATAATCGGCAAACACCAGACCGACCGTGCTGGCGATGATAAAGTCTAAAAGCAACAACGACAATAACAACAATAGCAATAACGATCGGCAGTCGTTTTCAACTATTTCCGTTACTAACGCCGGCTTACTAATACTAACACTAATACTAATACTAATACTAATACGAATACGAATACTTACGCTAGTGTTAGTACGTGCAATAATCACGTCTACCGATAATAATGATGATGATGATGATGATGATAATAGCGAATCAGATCGACGTTCGACGTAATAACGAACGACGCTCGTAGATTCGCGAAACGACCATCGACGATAATTAAAATTATGATTATAATTATTATTATTATTATTAATATCGTATTTTAAAGGGTTGCCACGAACAAATTGATCGTGAAGATAACGGTAATGACGACGATGATAACGAGCGTAATAGTAATAGCAGCAATCGCATCGGTTTAAATGATGAGTATTGCCACCACCTTTTCTTGTCATATTATCTTTCGTTTGTCCGATAAGTTTATAATCGTAACAACAGATTATCGTCGATACAATTGATATCGTTACCGTTACACGTACCGGAACAGGTACGAATACCGTTCGGCGAATTATGATTATTATTACTAACAAAGTACCAACTTCGTTTTCTTTCTTCTTCTTCTTCGTCGTCGTCGTTTCCGCCACGTCGTTTTGATTTCTTTCGTCCGAAGATTGTCCGTTTCTCGTCTTGTTCTTTTTCTCTTCTGTCTCGCTTCGTTGTAAAAGTAACGACGGCAACCGTGGTAGTAATAATAATAATAATAACGACAGTAGATTCCTAATATCAGAAACATAGAAACAAAAAAGGTCCGTTATTATTATTATTATTATCGTTATTAATTATTAATTAATTATTACTTTTATTTTATTATTACGTCGAAATAACAAATACGACTCTTGTAAGACACACGGATTATTTAGAAAAATAACGAAAAAAAAAACGCTTTAAAAAAAATCGATGAAATTTATAACGATGAATAGTCGGTAGTAATAGTAGTAGCAATAGCAGTAGTGTCCTCGTTTATAATCCTCTATCCTAATTAAAATTATCGTTCAATAACTCGTTATCGACAACGAATAAACTGTAAAATTTATAACGATAACAAACGGTGGGTTTTTTTTACGAGGAAACAATAACCGTTACTTCGTAAATAAACCGAAACCGGCAGTAACGACCGGTTATTCGGCAGCACAGTAAAGATGTAAACTTATTAAAAAGCTAAAAAAAAAAAACAAATTTGAAATAACGATAACTTAAAAAAAACTTAATACAGCTACCGTAATCGTTAATTTAACCGTTCGTTTTTTTTTTTGTTTTTTTTTTGTTTTTTTTTCGATTTCTAATTATTAAGAACACGGAATAGAAAATAATTTTCCAAAATTATAAACGAATTAACTAGAAATTCGTCGTAAAAAAGTCCTATCATTAATTCTTTATTTCATGGATTATATCCGTAGTTATTAATATTAACCGAAACGACTAAGAACTCCGAACACTAATGTTACACCATATCACACACCAATACCGCCGGTTGAACGCTATTATAATATTATCATCGTGCTAAATTTAACACTACGATTACCATTAATATAATATCGCGCTACACTGTTGTATTAGAACGGTGTATAATTATAACGCAAGTGTATATATTTTTGCAAACTTAATGCAATCGCAAACGTTCCCTGCTTACTTTTTATACGACCTATAGTATACCTATAACACTAAGACACATACCGAACTTCATCAGGTAAACAATTGCATTAAAACAGCCACTTCCCGGGAGCACGCATTAAACGGTATACACATATACGAACACCGTAACAGCTTTATCAGTTCTGGCGATAATAAAGAACGTTAAATAATTAAAATAATAGGTAATACTCGTATACGACATTATATAGATAATATAATGTATATTTCAAATCACATATATATACATATATATATATGTGTATGTATAAGTATATATATATATATTTATTAATGCTATTATTAACAATATAGATCATCGGTAATAAAATTAAGAGTAGCCTAAAAAGTAAAAACAACTTCATCAGTACTATACGCGATGAAATACATACGCGTGCAAACCAAAAGATCCTTTCCGAAAAATTAAAATTTTAACAAGAGTTTATGGAATTAGATGTACTAGCCAATAACTATCGTTGCCTGAAAATAAGTTTCCACGAAGTAGCGAAAACTTGAAGAGAGTAGCACCAAAATTTAAATATGAAATTCCAGCGAAACCAACACAATAAATCTTATATATATTCGAAAGAGTCGGAGATTTTAAAATGTGAAATACTAGAAGCACTTCTCCCTAAACCGATAAAGCAGTGGGATTTGATACCTGCAGAAGTATTAAAAATCACTGGAGACATTGGAATTGATGGCGTTCACTATGCACCTCCATTTAGAACTCGGGAGAATGGCCGAGAGGGTGGTTCGGATCAGTTTACAACCAGCTTTTTAAAAGAGGAAAAAGAACAAAATGTGAGAATTATCAAACTATCTCACTTTTGTCCCATATGAGTGTAAAATAATGCTCGCATAATCCATAAACGCCTGGAAAAGATAATAAAATTACAGATTCCTGAAGAACAAACAGGATTTAGAAATAGATACGGAACGCGAGAACGCATCTTGAACGTAAGACTGAGAATGGTTGCAGTACAATATGCCGGTAGTTATGTGTTTTATAGACCACCGTAGGGTGTTTAGCTAGTACGAAGTCATGACTCTAGTATTAGAGCCTGTACAAGCGTAATAATAACGATCGAAGGATGCAAACTGATGAAATATAAATATGAGTGTAAGAAAAGGATGCATTCTTTCGGCCACTTTCTTCAACCTTTATGGTGAATATATTATGAGAGTAATATTAGACTCTCTTTGGGCGGACGTAATATGTACAACTTACGTTATACTGATCATACAACACTCATCACGAACAATTTGGGCGAAATGAAAATATTTCTAGAAAAGATTAGAACCATAACGGTATATATATATATATATATATATATATATATATATATATATATATATATACATATGTACATACATATATATATATATATATATATATATATATGATCAATATTTTTTATCTTGCCACGACTGTTGATGGTTAAAATCTCGAAAATAATTAGAAAACTTATATAAATAAAACTACGTAATAATGAAGAAACACGACGCTCTTAGAAACAAAATCCTGAGAGAAATTACAATGTTCCGTGATACATCAGCAATTGTACTTTACATAACCCGCATATGGATGGAATGGAAAGAAGCTTCATTTCGAATGAGACGTGCGTAACAAGGTTCTTAAAGTTAAGTACCTGACACCTTAACAGTTACTTTAAATAACACTAAATCTAGAAAATTCATGAAACAAATGCAAGAAAGTAAGTAAAACATTGGAAAGTATATGAGGGGAGGGTATATATGATACGCTTACGTGCCATATTAACTACATGACATTTCAAGTTCATTTACACGATCTTTAACGTTAAATCCAATCATTGCTTTTAAGAGTCTATTATGCTCGTTTTAAAATACATTTTTTGAAGTTACAAGTTAATAAATCGGAAAAGTGTAAACAAAATAAAAACAAATAATTAATTTGTTAACTATTGTGTAAACGATCTAATTAGAAAATTAATATTTTTCGGACGGTACCGCTTTTGCGATTAAAATCTTTTATTAAAAAACATTATTAGCGCGAACCAATTTAGTCGGTTAATTGATAATTTTTTACGTGCGTGTAAAATCTCCCACGTGCAAATTTGATAATGTAATTAGTTTGTTTATATATATATATATACACACACATATATATATATATACATAATACAACGGAATAACGAATAATATAAACAACACTTGCTGATAAAACCGTTTAAAATATACAAAATAGAAAAGACGTAAATAATACGTTTCGCACGCATGGAAAATTGAACAGTTGTTATATCATATATTAAAATGGAATAATATGAAGAAAAAAATTAAGCAAAACAATTTGCAGTTCGATGAAACTCAAACTAATATTTTCAAAATTTCGTTTTTAAAATTCGCCGCGAATGTTTCCCAAGGGTATATTATCAACACAAAAACATAATTATCGTAAAACTAAATGAAAACAGGACAACGCAATAAAACCAACTCAAAAGTTGTACTTTGCCGATGAAATGATTTTAAAATATCTCTATCGGCATTTTTGATGTTATTAAATGAACATTACTAAAACGATCGCAACAACGTGTTCGCGTATTTAACTACCAGCTTTTAAACGTAAGGAGAAAAGCGAATCAATGTTGTACCTAAAACTTACACTACAGGTCGATAAGTACTGCAACGATTTCATAAACGTTGGCTGCTGGCTAGGTTATTTGTATTAAAAAGAATACTACACCCTCCCAACATATTTACATCAAAAGAACTGTGCACAACAAATGCTAGCCTTGCAATAAATAATTGTTTTCTGAATTCAAAAAAGCCAGTCTTTATCGTAATGGAAATATTATCAAAATGAAAAATTTACTCATTCATAAGAATGCCGTAAGCGGTAAAATGAGTGTAATCATAGAAAATAGATTTAGCACTCAGAAAAACGACCCATATAATACACACGCAATTATATATATATAATATTTATATAATCACTGGAACTTCTGAAAAATTGATTGGAATAAATATCACAGCTTGTGTAAACTGCTCAGTATTATACGATTCCATCGCTACAAGTAGCCCTCAACTAACCGAACAATACCTGTTCAATGGTGGATCAAGGAATTGAAAACTGTTATAAGGAACCGACGTAGAACATTTGAGCAACTAAAATCTTCATGTACAATAGAGAATCCCATTCAATTTGGAAGACTGCGTGCTAAATATGTATTAAAACAGGCAATGAAATCAGTTTGGCACGAATATACTATTTCACCATCTACTTCTTCTCGAACGATCTGGAATAATATCAAACCCGTTGAAGGCGAGACAACATATTTTGTACCATCATTCCCGAAGATAACCGAAGAGATTGTAAATTAGCAAGAATAGCTACACTTTTTGCTGAGCAATTCGCAGCAAACGCAAATAACTCCAGAATATCAAACAGTTCACAAGTGTATCAGTAAACAGTATAATATTGACATCTGTTCTGATAATAGTGAACTATATCATCAGATGCTTAATTTGAAGGAATTTACTACAACTATATCGAATTTCAAAATTAGTACAAGTGAAGTAAACGGTTTCAATATTCAATTGCTGAAAAATGCTCCTAGTCAAGTTTTATCAATACTTATGGATATTTTTAATGAATCACGGTTTTCAACCAGAGTTATCCACTCTACGGGAAACAAGCTTTAGTTATTCTAATTCTTAAACTAGAGAAAAATCATGCGCTCTTACATTATTACAGACCTCTTACATCTGTTCATTTGAGAAAATCGTAGCAACCCGTTTAATTTGGTAGCTGGAACAAAACAATCTTCTTTATAATATGCACTGTGGTTTTCGTCCTGGTCGATCTACAATTGGTCAAGCGCTTTTCCTTCAAAATGAAATATCATCCACTATATTTCTCAGGATGCATCTTTTAGTAATTTTCCTGGATATATCTAAGGCGTTCGATTCCGCGTCGAAATTTAAAATCCTATATATTACATGAGTGGAATTTCCATGGATGCCTTTCTATCGTTATTCAAAGTTTGCTTGAAAATCGATCTTTCCAAGTTCAAATTGGTGACACAGTGTCTCCTTCTTATCATATTTAAAATGTTTCCCACAAGGTTCTGTGCTCAGCCCAACTCTCTTAATTATTGCAATTAATGATATTCTCAATCAAGTTTCATCTCCGGTCAAGGTTATATTATTTGCAGATGACCTAGTGTTGATTCTTCCATGTACAGATATCTCAATAGGAAATGAAATTCTGCAACAGACTCTCAGCGTCGTACATCAATGAACACTTGTATAGTTCTCAGCTTCAAAGTCTACTGCTGTTCATTTCTGTCGTAAAAGGTCTTGCCAACACCACATCTTAGTTCATCTTAACAACAATCATATTCCTTCAGCGGAAACTATTAGTTATTTAGGACTCCTGTTCGATAATAAGCTGTTGTGGAAACCACATATGCAAATGATAAAGAAAAAATATATGGTAAAATTTAACTTACTGCGGAAATTAGCTCATACTAGTTATGGAGATGATACCATATTACTCAAAGATACTTTACTCTTCAAAATTGAATATAAAGCAGTAGTGTATGTAGATACGAAAGAATCCCAATTACAATCGTTAGAAACTATAAATAATACACTTTTAAGAATCCGTTCTGGAGCACTTCGCACTACTCCCCGACCGCTAGTTTATTAAATGACCTACGACTAAAGAGCTTGAAATTTCGTCGATATTTTTTTAATACTTCTTTCTATTCTCATCTAAGTTCCGGAAGCTGAAAAATATATTGTATATGCAACAACAACAATGGCACAACCAATGTCGTTACAAACCAATCAATTATAATAATTTGAAGAGATATGAACCAGCCGTAGTTTCCATATAACTCATATATTTAATATTTATTTCAATACAAAATTTTATAAATCATGAAGAACTTATATGTACATATACATATGCCGAGTATCCTTAAAGTTACCTTAGCAGTTAAATACAACCAAATGGCTTTACAAAACTAAAGAAATAATCAAGAAAATAACAGTAAAATAGCAATAGGAAAATTTAAAAAAAAAAAAACTATTAGCACTGGTATATTAAATTTAATTTAACTTGTATATAAATAAATAAAAATAAAAAATCGTAATATCTGATCGTATACATTAGAGATGCTTAATGATGCTTATATCTTAACGCATGCTGAGAATAAGCATACTATAATCCCCGATTATCTGAATTAAGTTATTGTCATGATAGATTTATCATAAAATTTCTTTGATAATTTATAATGTATGATCAAAAATATGAGGAATATTTAGCGTGGAATGCGTGTACTGTATTTTAGTCTATCGAGAAGCATTTGATGATATTCTGCAACACTGATTTTGCATTACCTGGAATTTTTTTTTGTAAAAGAGGAAATCTGTTAGTAAACAGTATAGCGTGTGATTTCTCGGTATTTAATTTTAGCCTTCAGCATTTTAGTACTTCTAAATAGTATTTTCCACTTTTTGTAACCTATTGTAGATGGTATCAGCACTGAACGATGTGCAAAATAACGCGAGATCGTCAGCATGAAAACCAGCATGGACGAAGGGTATATTAGGAAAATTATTTAATAATATTAAAAATAGGCAAGGACCTAAAATGTTTCCTTGTGGAACACTTGCAAAAAGAGTTTTAGGTGTTTAAGTGTAGTTGATGAATGTAAAACCTTCTATCGCTTAAATAGAACCCAACTAATTTAACGAGATGAAGTGGATAATCGAATTTAATTAATTTGTACAAAATCCCATTGTACCAAACTGTATCAAATGCTTTCTCAATATCGATTAACAATAAACCAGTGTGCTTATTAAAGTTAAAATTGTCGACGATGAAATCAGTTATTCTGGCAACTTGGTGCACTGTTGAATGACCAGCCCTAAAACCGAATTGTTCATTTTTGAGAATATTGTGAGTTAGAGAATAAGATTGTAACCGGGTTAAGTACATAATAAGCTAATGGGACTAATATTACGAATATCACTAATATCTTTACCAGGTCTTGGGAAAATAATAATCTTTGCTATTCTCCACTTTGTCGGAAAGTAAGTAAACTTAAAAATGCTATTGATTAATTTAGTTAGATAAACTATCGCTTTACGAGGAATTAACCATAGTTGCAGCAATATCATCAGTACCGCACGACATTTTATTTCTTAACGATTTATAGTACATTTATAAGTTTCAGATGGTGTAACGAAGGAAAACCTATCCGAATGAGTTTTTTACTGCATTATTTATTTTATAGTAATAAGCCGCGGAACTAAATCATCACAAAGTTTACTAGTGCCTGAAAGATGAGTAGCGATTAATTCTAGTTTGTCAGCTAGTTTATAAACGGGATGATTGTTAGAAGGATTCGTTAGTGGGGGAAGCGGTATATTCTGCTTTGACATTCGGCTACATACTTTCTAAAGCGTATCGTTTTTAGGCGATAAGGATAGATACGAACTCCAGGTATTATTTTTCCAAAAATTCAGCAAACGCCAAGAAATTCGGACTAGGATTAAATATTTAGACCTGACGTTAACGTACGCAAGAGTGAATCTTAATCTAGCAGTTTGGCGCTTATAATAGTTTTTAATAATTTTAACTGGGAGGGATATTACTTCTGAGAATATTGGTGGAAGTATGATTTTTTAATAGTTAATTTTGCAGAATCTAATGTAATTTTGGTTAGGTTAGCAACAGCAGCATCAATAGCACTAGTACAGTCAAAAGTGTCTGTCACACAATTAATTAGTTCCTTAAATTTTTCCCAATCCGCATTTTTGAAATTAAAAATTTCAGGTTTATTATTAAATGAACTACATTTATCAATTGCCATTATATACAACATAATGGGATTATGACCAGAAGACAAACATGAAATTGAAGTAGGAATAGTAATACTATTAAAATTTTTAACTAAAACTAAATTTAATACACTTGGATTTTGCTTCCGCTGGCTGGGAATATACGTAGGATCGATTGAGGATAATA
Organism: Coronaproctus castanopsis; assembly: GCA_032883995.1. NCBI lineage: Eukaryota > Metazoa > Arthropoda > Insecta > Hemiptera > Monophlebidae > Coronaproctus > Coronaproctus castanopsis. The sequence goes on from CM065052.1 coordinate 169,842,533, forward strand.
TTTTAAACTTATATTTAGACGATGCTTGAAGTACTGTATTACTATTGTAACAATTCCATGATCTATGCTTACTATTGAAATCTCCTATAACAATAACAGAAGCATATGATCTGCATATTAATAGTCTAAATACTTTGAAACAGTGGGGTAAGCACAAAAAATATTAACGATAGATTTACCTAATTTGCAACTCAATATCCAACGTATCTAGACATTTCAGCGGTAATAAAGGTAAAACGTCATGACTAAGTGCATTTCTAACTATTAAGGCTATTCCACCACTACACGTCTCTTATTGTCAGACCTGTAAACGTGATAACCGGGTATTTTAAAGTTACATACATCGATGAGTTTGGTTTCGCAAGTAGCGGCTATATCAACGTGATACATGAAGAGAAAATGAATGAATTCATTAATTTTCGGGAAAAATGAATTAGCGTTCCAGCTAACTAGTGTGATTTTACACCTATCATTTTCCATGATTTAAAAATGAAAAAGAAAAACTTAAAATGGTAAGTCTTGTATAACAGTTTCCTCTGACAATATTCATCACTTCTGCAAAAGATGAGAACATACTATCGTTTGTAGAATTTGTGAAATTATTGCTAGTGGCCTCAGCATACGTTCTCCAGTGTGAAGTATTTAAATTGCTATTATTATTACTACTATCATAATTCTTATAATTACTACGAGTTACAAAATTATTAGACGAATTTTTATTAATGTTAATCGATTCACGAATACGCGTTTCAGGCAGAACTTGCGATATGGTTCAAATTACAGTTCGCACACACTTTGTCTGAAGAGATGTGTAATCACGGCTCCCGTGCTCAAGTCCACACTTGAGGCATGTACGAGGTGTTATAATTAGATGAGACATGTCCGTACATCTGACAGCGATAACACTGTAATACTCCTGCTATCGGTCTATATTTCTCCCAATATACTACAAGTTATCTATCATCAACGGGTTACTTTTCTAACGTCGGTACCATTCGGGAAACTAAGTATATCGGTTGGGCACCATCGAATTTCCGTATAAATTCAGTAATAGCGAGAACTGGTGCTATCATCGCCACATTAGAATTTCTTGACTCGTTAAATAGATCGATCAACCTTTTAAAACCGTTTTTACAGCTTTACGATTGGATGGAAGATGCGTGTAAAATGAAACGTTTTTAACTTTTAACGAATTAATTAACGAATCGTAATCTTCGCTAGTGGTGACGTAAAGAAATAATTTATTTCTCCTCGCACGTATATTTTAAATCCAGCCTTATAGATTTTAAATAAACGGTAACTTCTTTATAAGTTTTGTACGGCTTGTTGATAATCGCCGGAATCTTTATCTTGTCCCGTTTTATTATTATTATGGAATAAAACGAAATGTCTAATTTTCTCGTCCACTTTAAAAGCAGCAAATGGATTAGTAGTATTATTAAGAATATCAATATTACCTGGTGATAATTCACGTTTCGTACCACTTGTGGTTAGGCCCATATATTCTTCTCTTGTTCAATTACCATATCGTGCGCTAAAATCGATATCGTCGTTATCAGATAACCAATTTCAAATTGGACGTCACCCGGTTAGCTCATGTGTCATATTAGTTAAAATACAGCCACTTACATGCGAAAGTTGCAATGAACCTTTCACAATAATCCGCATAATCACAAGCTGCAAGAAGTAGGTTACCAATATGCTAAAGACTACAAATTATCGGACGTAATCAATTTGAAAAAATCATCCCAAATACAATAATAACATTTTTAAAACAATATAAACCGATTAATTTAATATAAAATGCCAAACGATTTACGAATGGGACTGTAAATAATCAATGAAAAAAAAAAAAATCTCGACAAAATACAATAGTGAAGCAAGGTACGACAAGCGGCATTCTGACTAGGAAATCTTCGCTGGTGATTTAATAAAACTACGATAAAGTTATTTCTAGCTGTAAATGATAGGAGAAAGATTGAAAAGCTAATCAATACCACGATCGATAGTGGCTATGATATTATAACAACAAGGATTTTATATATATTCCATCTATCCATTTTATATTTAGTCAGTTCTGATCGTTACGACGTGCGCAAGTGCTCTCTTTAAATCCCGGTTTTGATCTGTAATAACTGCTGTTGCTACCGTATCAAATTGATTCTGCAAGTCATCAGTCCAGCGAGTAGGCACGTTATCTCTTCTTCTTGCACCGGATGCTTTACCAAGCAGCAATATTTTTTTTAGATTTTCTCCTCTTACAATATGTTCAAAAAATTTGTGCATCTGTCTTTGACACAATCCGCGTAATTCTATAAGTTCGTCTACTTCTGTCTGTATTGAGAGATTTGTTCTTCTTTCTGTCCACGATACACGCAACATTCTTCGCCATATCCATATTTCAAATGTGTCAATGCGTTGCTTATCCACTGCTTTAATCGTCCAAGTTTCGACTGCATATAAGAAAATTGGAAAAATTCATGTTTTCATTAGCTTCTTCCGTAATTTTAATGGCTACTTTCTGTTACAAATTATTATGTTTCAATTGACGCAAGGCATGAACTTTCACGTGGTGCCCACAGCGGTTTTTATATCAAACAAATTTAATACGGAAAATTTATTGTATATGTCCGCTATTATGATATTAACCATTTTAGTGAGGAAACTGTTATGTTAGGGGAAGAACTCGTGGAAATGATTTCGGAAGAAAAGAACAGAGGAGTTAGATTTTAGTAAAAGTTAATTAGAAGGCTAAACTGCGAAAAAGTTACCCCGAATATGATTGCCAGTAATATGGTATTGAACGGTAAACCTCTAGATAGGATCGAAAAGTCTAAAATCAACAGACAGTCAGTAGAGGTAAATCATCTTGAAACACCCTTCACGAAATTAGGAGTTACGGACGCAATAAGGACAATAAAAAACAGGAAAGCGACTGGCCCTGACGACTTGTGGGTTGAACAAATTAAAATGTTTAGCTCAGGTACCATACAATGGCTCACTGCCTTGTTTAACAATATCGTCCACTGCGAAAGAATACCAAGTAGATGGAAAAAAGCTCACGTTGTGGTTATATTTAAACCTGGAAAACTTCCAGAGGAACCGAAAAAATACCGCCCTATATGCCATTTATTTTAAGTTTTTGAGAGATTGCTAATGAACCGGATTATAAACATTGTTGATAATAAGCTTATTCCTCCAACAGGGTGGTTTTAGGAAGGGAAGGAGCTGCGTTAGCTAAGCAGCAAACACTGTCCAACATATCGAGGATGGGTTTGAAACAAAATTGATCGCTGGCGCAGTTTTTGTAGATTTAACGGCTGCATACGATATTATTAATCACAGATGACTATTAAAAAAAAAGGTGTATGATACTAGCAACGATCATAATCTGACGGAAATGCTGCAGAACATTTTGTCTGGAAGGTCTGCGTTATGTACAATAGAAAGAAGAGTAGGTGGCGAATGCAACGAAACGGGCTTCCACAGGGAAGCGTGTTGGCCCCAATGCTATTTAACATCTCGACGGTTTTTATACACGGATGATCTCGCGCTGACCGCACAGGGCGAAACGTTCGAAGAAGTGCAGAAGAAGCTATAAAAAGCACAGATAAACATTATACTGAAAAATGCACTTCGGCTAAACCCAGTTAAAACTCAGGTCTTCGTTATTCACCTTAAAAACGCAAAAGCAAAACATAAACTGAAATTATTTTGGCAAGGGAACCAACTTGAACACTGCAAAGAGCCAAAATACCTTGGAATCACCCTGGACCGTTCGTTAACTTTCCGGAAACACTGTGAGAATCTTAAAATGAAAGTTGAAGCTAGAAACAAATTACTGCGAAAATTGGTATCTTCTAAATGGGCAGGAAAGCCAATGGTTTTACGCACCTCAGCCTTAGCGCTATGTTCCTCGGCTGCTGAATACGGATGCTCTGCATGGGGAATAGGTACATACTAAAAAGGTTGATACCTCACTCAATGAAACGTGTCGAATAATCACCGGATGCCTAAAAAGTGGACAAATTGTATCTTGTCTGTGGTGTAGCTCCCCCACGTATTCGCCGATCTGTCGCTACTGATGTTGAAAGTCCTCTGACTTAATCGATTAGTATATCTTTGCTCATGGGGTAATGTCCATTTTGAAAGTCGGTAAATTACTGATACCGTTTTCACCACATTTCTCTAATTTAAATCACTTCGGATAACTTTCTTTTATTCTATTTTCAGATCAAAATTCGCCAATAGATCGATTAGATTCTGACGCTTTACCTTGTAGGCGATGGAAATTTAAAAATTAAACTCTTTAAATAAAATGATCTTTACGTGACACATATACGGGTCGATGTATTAACGGATGGCTACAGTTCTGAAGGCTACTTAATTTATAAACGTGCATGCATAATGCGTAGAATGCGCGAAATGCCATTATAGAAGAGATGCGTGTTCAAGGTCATCGCGTTATCTAAACTCCAAATAAATATACGATACGGGTAGCCTGTCAAAAGAAAAAAAAAAAAGTCGTATATTTCCTACTAACGGAAAAGTAAACGAGAAACGATTTTTATTTTAAATAGCCTTAAAGCTCGATAAATTTCGTTATATTTAAATCTGTCAACTTATTACACGAGAAAATTTTTATTAACACGCGAATTACGTTACGTAATTTTACCGACAAATAATATATTCGATTTATTAAAATAAAATCATATACTCTATGAACGTACTTAGGTATTTGAACAACAACAATAAAATGTGTTAAAATAACTAAAATTTCTTCTTAATGAAAAATCGCAAACCTTTTCGACCTCTCACAAGCCATTATCGAGCGAATATAAAAAATATAAATTATAAAAATATATTCGTGAAAGTGAGATAATACAGTATTTTTAAATAATCCGATAGCGAACGTGGTGAAACAGTCAAACAATCAGCTATATAAAATACGTAAACAATAACGCGATAACAATTAAATAAAAATAAAAACATCCAACTTTTAGTATAAGTTGTTTATATTTAATTGCTATTGGGTTATTGTTTATGTATAAATTTTATATAGCTAATTGTTGATTGTATTCTTTACCGCATTTACTATCGGATTATTTAAAAATACAGTTTTATCGCTTCGATAATTTTTGTAAATTGTGTATATAATATTTTTTACATTTTAAATTGCTACAAATTTGCATATATTTTTATAATTTATATTTTCCATATATTAACTCAGTAACGGCTTAAAATCGAAAAGTTTTCAGATTTTTCATAAAGAAAAATTTTAACGATTTTAACTCCTTTTTTGTTGTTTATTTTTAAAAAAGAAACATTACATTCCAAACTTTTAAAGTCATTACATATTTCTATGTTATATATACGAAACACTACAGGATTCACTGGATAAAGATCGATGCAAGTTGACGATGATTATTGGAAACTTCAACGGAATAATTGGGTTGCGGCGAAATGATCAAGAGAAATCCAACCATTGATTGTGGTACCAGAAATTAAAGAGGGCAAACATTGGTTAATTTTGTTGAATTGAATAAACTTTTTGTAATAAATACTTTCTTCGAGAAAAATTTAAAAATAAAATAGACCTGGGAAGCCTAAATTTCTCTTATAAGAACGAAGTTGACTATATAATATGTAATAAGGGTTGCTTAGTCAAAGATGTATCTCTGATAAATAGCATTAACACGAGTAGCGACCATAGATTACTAAGAACTAAATTAGAACTGAACAGCAACCTAAAAACACCGCACAGCAACCCTCACAACAAATGATGTTGATGCTGAGAGTTCATCATATGCTATCAGAAGAAATTAGAGGGAAAATTAAGAGACGGAATACCGAATAAATTGGACAAAGTTGACATATTCATTGCGGAAACAATACGGAAATGTTCATCTAAGGTGGCCCCAAAAAAAGCAAAGGTGTTTAATGAAAGCGGGAAACGAACAGAAAATTAATCAAGTGGGCGGAATTGAACAAACTATTAAGAAAACAAATGAGAAAGGATATTCGCAAGTTTAACAGTCATCTAATGAAGAAAATAATTGAAGGAAATAGGGGTCCGAAAGTATTTAAAAAAGGACGATCTATGGTAGAAGAATATAAACAAAGATCAACTATAACGGGAAAATTGTAGAAGACAAAAAATAAATAACAAACGAAGTTGAGAGATACTTCACGGATATATATAGCACCAAAGTATCGCCAAAAGAACAGCTAACAAACAACAAAAATATTCCCGACATAACACAAAGATGAAGTCAGTCGCGCTCTGAAATCACTAAAGAAGAATAAGACACCTTATTGCCCGAGATTATGCAATATGGAGGAGATATTTAGGTACATACATTATGCGATCTATTTAATAGAAGCCTAAAAGAAAGCAGCAAAATACTGATGCTTGGAAATATGCAGAAGTTATTTTAATTCATACGAAAGGAATATTTTTTTTTTTTTTTTTTTTTTTTTTTTTTTTTTTTTTTTTTTTTTGCATACAATCTATCCTAGCTGGATAATAAGTAGCACTGTTATTGGATATATCGAATATTAACAGAACGCCGCCCAACGACAGCCATTCTTCATTTGATGAACATGGGTTAAGACCGGTTAAACAACTCCACTTGCGTGAGTCTTTTCAGCCGTTGAAATTTAACGCTGTTATCCTTAAGATCGGCTGCCAGCGGATTCCCGTGATACTGCAATCGCTGGATATATCTTTCACTATGAATGTTGATAGTTTCCTTTACAGTTGGCATGTGGAGATCCTTGTGAAGGTCGTCATTGCGAATATACCACGGCGCACGCACAATGTTACGCAGGACTTTTGCCTGGAATCGCTGGAGTATTTTTATTCGTGAATCGCTGGCTGTTCCCCATATTTCGATTCCGTAGGTCCATATTGGCTTCAGAATAATTTTATATAATAGAACTTTATTCTCTACGGACAGCGATGAATATCTATTTATCAACCAGCTCATGCTTCGTAGTTTTAGATCCAGTTGTTTCCGTTTGGTGTCAATATGATCTTTCCAGGTCAAACGTTGATCTAGATGTAGCCCTAAATATTTTATTTTGTTTACTGTTGGGACCGTTTTTCCATTTAACTGGATCGCCACGTTTGCAAATTTTTTGTTTAACGTAAATAGGAGGTAATTCGACTTCGACTCATTAACTGCAATTTTCCATAATCTAAGCCACTTCTCCAGTTGCAGAAGATATGCGCTCCTTAAATAACTACAGATCCATCAGTACACTTTCGCAAATGTGTGAATTGTTTACTCGAGTAATTACGAACCGGATATCACAAATTATAGATTATAATCAACTAATGTAACAGGCCGGAATTCGATCAAGGTTTAGCACAAACCACCACGTATTAACTATAAGAACATTAATACAAAATTGTGTAGAGTATAACCTAAATGTACATATGGCATTCGTAGATTACCAAAAAGGCTTTGATACTGTAGAAGTATGGGAAATATTAAAGTCAGTATATGACTTGAAGTTGGACGAACATTACATTAATGTCATCACAAATATATACACATATGTCGATGAAGATAAAGTTATGGGAAAGGCGATATACAATTGAAGAGGGAAGTAAGACAGGGTGATACCACATCGCCGAAACTGTTCATTGCTGCCCTGGAAGGTGTCTTCAGGATATTGAACTGGAGCCTATACTGTGTACGAAACATAAGCGATTCAATCTTTCCCCATTTATTCTGATGGGTATCAGAATAAACGGGGAAAGACTGAATCACTTACGTTTCGTACACAATATCCTAGGCAATAGTGCTGAGAAAATACAATTAATGATCTTGACGCACATTCTGTGAAAACCAAAATAATTATGATTACCGCGGAAGATACGTCAGTAACTATGAACGATGAAAAAATTGAACGCGTATGTCGATACGTATATCTGAGACAGGACATTACTATGGATAAGAATAATACAATGCAGCTGGAAACTAAAAGAAGAATATCATTCGCCTGGGTGGTATTTCGGAAATTAGGAAAACTTTTTAGAAATAGGGAAATCTCGAATAACCTTAAAAATAAGCTGTATAATCAGTGCGTGTTGTTAGTCTTGACATATGGAGCTGAAACATGGAGCCTTACTAAAGAGATAGCTAGAAGAATTAGAAAAACTCAAACGGCTCACGAGAGGATTATTCTTGGAATCGAACTCAAAGATGGCAAGAACGATTACACAGATTAAGGAACAGACGAAATTGGTAGACGCAAAGGTTAAAATGGAAATGGGCCGGAGATTTGGCAAGACAAGGCGGATATTACAGTGGTAGCCAATTGGCAACCGGCGTCCGCGGCGAAAGGATGTTAAATGGCAGGAATCAATTGGATTCGAGGCGTAAAAGATAGGAGTTGTTAGAAAAGTTCGGAGAATGCCTACACTCAGCAGTGGGTCGATATAGGCATATCGTGATATCATGATATATATTTGTATTTGTGTGTATGTGCATATTTTTAAATCTCGCAATTTTTGTTTTTCTCGTCAAAATTTTAATAGAGAAAAAAGATTTACGTAAAATTTATTAAGAGAATTATATCGTGTTCTCTTTACAATATTACTATTAAACGGATAAACAACCTATTTCTTAGTATCGCACATGATCAAAGCGATGAATTTAGTAAAGGACCATCGGAAAACGCATATACCTAACAGGTGGATGGATATCGTTCGTGAAATGAGTATACATCAGTTAAAGGATCCAGAAAAATAGAGTAAAATCGCAAAACTATATGCGGATTAAGTACTCATCACGATACCCTATGCAAGATGATGACTGCTGCTGCTGCTGTTGATGATGCGCATACGTAATATTTTATTTACACATAAAATATCATATAGATACACCCTTGTAAACTCGCTCCTAGAAAGATGTGCTAATATGTAATTCACTTAGATGTAACCTTCACGGATCTTTTTAGAATATTGTTTCTTACGCATCCTTGGAGATTTTTCTTATACAAATGAGCTTCAGTCCATCCCTCACTTGAGCCCTTACGATAAAAGATACACTGATTCACCAAGATTTCTTCTTGATGGCTACGTCCGGCAATTTGTAGTCTTTGGCATATTTTACAGCTTGTGATTATTCGGTTTACTGTTAAAGGCTCATTGTAACTTTCGCATGTAGGAGGCTGCATTTTACCTAATATGATAGCATAACTAACTTGGTAATGTCCATTTGGAAGTGGCTAGAGGACTTCTATACGGAAAGTACCGAGTTGAAATGCGATCGACGACGCCAAAATTATCATCAGAAAATAAAAATATAAATAATCCCAGTATTATCACGGGGAAGGAAATTGCACTTATGCGCGCTAGTAACAATATAGTGCACTACAACAACACGCGGGACTGCATTGTCGTGACAACAAAGCGATTACAATCAGTTCTCCCGGGAGTGTGTGTGTGTGTGTGTCTATCTGCGCTGATGCCATATTATGAGTGCCGACAATCACGTTATTTTCAAGCATATACAACAAGCGTTAGATATAAATTAATAGATATATTAATATAACAAAAACTTATATATATATATATATCGATTTACATTAACTAGCCAGATTTTTAATATATATATATATATATATATATATATATATATATATATATATATATATATATATATACATACGGAAAAAAGAAATATCATCTAATTTAATTGCATTTTTTTATGCTAAAAAAATAATTGCTAATCAGAAAGGACTTCTGTAGTGCTTCCCCGGTGATACATATTTTCAATTTAAAAATGCAAATACAGCGGTGATATACAACAAACTGAACTCACTGTGGCATTAAACCAAACGAAATTTGGAAAAGCGGCAGGAGTCTATGGCATATTTCCGGAGTTTATTAAACATCTTGGACCATAAGCTATTTTCAGGCCAGGAAATAGTTTATTAAATTTTCTTAAATCCTCCAATTTATATAATCTAATTTAACAATCCGTACTTCAATTTATTCTTCCAACTTTCTACTGATTCTCACTAACCCTACGTTCTCTCCTTTCCCGTGCCTCTGGCCTAGGTGCAGTACATGGCACGTAAATCTACAGGTAATCTACAGGTAAATGTAAGTAATATTTAAAAATGGTCGATCTGATTAGGGCGGAGTGGATAATCGTATGTTTAATTATTACAACTGCCCAACCGTTCGCTGTTCTTGAGTAATAAGTTGAGTACACGTTATATTCTTCAAGTAATCAAGTAGCAGCACTAACACACTTCATTGAAAACGGTTTCCAGAAAAAACTTAAGACAGAAGTGGCCTTTTTGTGGATCTATCATCAGCATATAGCACAGTATGGCGGGGTGGCCTGATGTTAAAACTCTGGAAGATAGTACCGTGTATCAAAATAATCCGTCTTATAAACAACATGCTGGCGGACAGACGATTACGAGTGTATGTCGGTGAATAGGGTAGCACACGGCGACGTACAAGTGATGGACTCTCTGAAGGACCTATACTTGGGCCCGTCCTCTTTAATACATATGTGCATGATATCCCGGCGACAAACAGTAAAAGATTTCAGTATGCAGATGATATTGCCATAGGAAATCAGGACTGCACAATGTGGAAACATTTTGGAACAAGATCTGGAGAAATTGAGCAAATACTTTAAGGCCTGGAAATTGAGACCCAATCCAGTTAAAACAGAGATCGCCATGTTCCATCTAAATACACAACTAGCTAATGCTGAAATAACAGTAAACATTGTCGGAATACAACTAAAAAACACAAACTTCCATAGATAACTTAGAATTACGTTAGACCGTTCACTCACTTACAGTAAACATCTGAGTAATTTAGCATAGAAATTAAAAACTCGAAACAATTTGATACAAAAACTTGCTGGTACAGGATGGGGATCAACAACTAAGGGTTTACGGACATCAACCCTGGCCTTAGTATACTCCGCTGCAGAATACTGTTCTGCCATCTGAATAAACAGCTCACACACGCCAAAGATCGGCACACAGTTAAATGTAACACTCAGGACAATTACTGGAACACTTAGGCGTACCCCATTGCCTTGGTTACCCGTGTTGCCAAACATAGCACCAGCAGAGATCCGACGTGAACAAGTCTTACTACGGGATTATGTCAACTTTTCCACCAATACGGATTTACCAATCTATACAGAAATAACTAACGCACCAAAACAACGTTTAAAATCCAGAAAAGTACCCGTGGAACAAGACTAACGTGGAAAAAATCTAACCCAATCTTAATAAAAGATGGCAAAATCACTTGGGACGTAGTTAAAAACAAAATTGATAAGGGAAATTTTGTGAAAAATTCAACAAAAGATCCACGTGTAATGAATCTACAAGGACCGAACTGGCGAAATTTAAACAGATTTAGAACTGGACATGGCAGGTGCGGATATTGGATGTTGAAGTGGCGCATAACAGCTTCTTCCAACTGTGAATGCAGAAAAACCCAACATTGTAGAAGAGTGTTTAGTATACTCTCGCCCAGGACTCAAAATGAAGGAATTGCACAGCTTAGAGAACGAAGCTATAAGTTGGCTGAAAAATTTAAAATTCTATTTATAATTTATTATTATTTTATTATAATTTATGATTATTTTATTATAATTTATTATATTAATTATTGATTATTGCTAAACGATAAGAAGAAGAATTTAAAAAGTAAATTAAATAATAATTTTTTAGATCGTATAACAATATATATATATATATATATATATATATATATATATATATATATATATATATATATATATATGTATTTAATCAAAACAATCAACTAGTTTCACTGATTGCAGCATCATCAGGACTCAATTATGCTGTAGCCAGTAAAACTAATAGACTGTTTCGATTGAATATATGTTGTGATACGGTATAAAAGTATTTTTATTTATTTTATTTTTAAATTAAAATAATTGTATATTTTTCATAATATAGGACATTCGGTTGGCATATAATATCCTCATTTTAAAGAAAAACAAAGTTTATGGTACCTATTAAAAATTATCCAAATTTGATTTAGCCGTCTTTAATTTATAAGTATTCAACTATTTCATACGCTAAAATTGATAGTGTTGTATAAAAAAATTTGATAGCTCCCGACTGGAAGGATTAAAGCATATATATATATATATATGTACATGTGTATATGCTTGTTCGTGTTAGGCAAGTTCGTTAACATCGCACTTGAGAAGGAAAATTATAAATTTAATCTTTAATGGTTTACTTTACCATTTTCATTCTTCCAGACAGTTACCTGATTATCTCGACTCGCAAAACATTTTGAAGGCTATAGAAAACAAAAATGGAAGGCGTCAGATATATTGATTTCGTTTATCCTGTTAAAATTTAACCATCTGGAAAGCCTGGGTATACTTATGTCTTTCATACGAGTACCGGGACATCGAGTAATCCCCGACAATCCAATTGTACATTCATTAGCTAAAGAGGTTTTTATCTTTAGTTTCTACAGTCGGAATATTGGAAACTTTGGGAACAGACGTATTTAGAGAATATACAGCAGTCACCCATCACGCGGTTCTACTAATTACAACCGTCTCGTCTTAAATTTCCACAGTTGGGCTTTGTTAAAAACATTAAGCGTAAAGCGATTGTGTACTTATCAACCGATTGCGATTCGACCATTATTTGTTACCGAGTCATCGCCTTTATACGCAGCTTAGATAAATTCCTTACCGCTCCCTCCGTACATTTTACGTTTTATGTCCTACTTTAATAACGTTACGATCTGAACTACCGCTTAATGCGTTCATTCGTGTAACGGTCTTCCATACATTCTTCATCTCGAGAATTTATATCTGTTTCTGATAGAGCGATATATTTCTAGAGAAGTTGTCCATATTTTTAGAAATACGAGTTAGTTCGTAACGTACAGTAGCGCACGTTGTGTAAAAATACGTGTCATTAGGAGAGAAAAAAAATCCTTATAAATTAAAAAATTATCAAATAGACGAATTGTGATAAATGCGAAATCGATAGGTTAAAAAGTAGAAACAAATTACCGAAAAAATAATTTACCAATTTTAGCGTTTCATCGATCGAAAATGTTAAAATATACGCACACACGCACACCCACGAAACAATACGCAAAACAATGAAAATTAATTAGAACTGCGAAGAAAATTAGATTAAAGATTATTTCGTCAAAACGTAATGCAACTAGGACGTAAACTACGACGTGTCGACAGAAAAACTGTAACGTAATTTTCGAACGAAACTGATATGGATTAATTTTTAAAGTTATTCAATAGAACGACACTATCGTGATCAGCATCATTAAAATAATCATAATAATAACGACGATGATGATAATATTAATAATAATAGCGACCGGTACGTTTTATCTAATTAATAACGTACGCTTAGCCCGCAGCAAAACAAAAGTCATCTCGTATTTAGTAAGCAGGTGTAAATCTTACAAAAAGTAAGTTCAAAGAATAACATATTTAAACGACCTTAATTATCATCGCGAGAAGATGGCAAAAGATGAATAAATCTATGTAACGCGCGAACATGTAGCCAAAACGTGTACGTAATAAGTAATAAATAATAATGAAAATAGTAGTAGTGGTGGTAGTGGTGGTGGTAAAAAAATTGATACCAGCGTACGGAGATCGAATATATATATATATATATATATATATATATATATATATATAGGAAGGCGTTATAGTTATTAAGTCATTGAAAAAATTTCGAATCTTCCAACAACCTTGCTTGGTTCATTCCACTTTCGTTACAAGGTATCAAGGAGAAATCGAGAAATTTGCAAGATAAAATGTTAACTGAAAATAATTAAAAAAAAAAAAAAAACAAGTAAAAAATTTTCCAAATGACCTTTCTCTACCTTGACTTGCACGATGTTAACGATAATAATCAAATAGTAATAGTCATAATAATAATAGTAATAATAATATATTTATCACTTACAATATAGTTATAAGGTAACAGCATCAGATATGGGAGTAGCGGTAGTTTTGGCAAAACGACAATCCCTCTCTTACTCTTTTCTCACTCTATCTTTCTCTATGTCTCTCGATTAACGAAAAAAAATAACGAACATATAATTCGCACACAAGCCGATACATCTAATTGCAGTGTATCTCCTGATTCGCTAAATCCTGCCGACCCCCCAATAAATTCGATACTATACAATCATACACAAAAAAATATATATATGCATACATAATGAATTACGAATCACCACCATTACACCCTTATTCGAAATGATCAACTATAAAATATATTAAAACATGTAAATGAAATAATTGCAAGCAGGCGATACATTACCGCTACGCGTACACACACGATTACATCTCAAATCATTATCATTATCCCCCGTCAGTGTCGTCATCGTAATATTCAATGCGGAAAGCAATAGGGTACTATAAAATCTCTATATATAGAAAGGAATGAGGTGTACCATAAAATCTCTATATATACGAAAGAATGTCTCGTAAGAACTCGCCCTGCTCAAAATTAAAAACTAGTTGCTGCCAAGTTGGTTTTTTTTTTTCTAACGACTCACTCCTTGTATAGAACAACAAAGTGTGCAAAGTGCACGGCAATAAATAAAGTCGCAAATTAAAGTACTGTATTACACTTAAATTCTCGATAGTTTGGTTAGCGGAAAAGCATATTACGCGTTACACATAAACACATTTGCATGTATATACACATATGTATACATATATACATATATATAACATATATGTATATATATATATATATACAACACACCCGTGGTTAAGTAAAAAAGGAAAAATTTTAGAGTAATAAAAGACGATCAAAAATATACATTGAAAACTACTAAATTATAACTCGCATCGCGCTAATAAAATACTATAATTTAACCGAATAAATCATTCGATGCATTATTCGAGCGCGCGCGCGCGCGCACAAGCACAAGCATATTTGTATTATAAGTAATAATAATAATAATAATAATAATAATTGCTATTGTTATTATTATTATTATTATTATTATATTTTCCCTTCGAGAAATACGCATTCGTATTATTAGCGAATGTTAATGATTCGTCGTTAAGTATTGAAAAGTCGATAGTAATTTATCGGGCTGAGATTGCAACTCGTAAATATGTCTTTATCGAATAACCGACCAACCCTAAAATTAATTCGCCTTATTAATTTAACAATAATAACGCGATACGAAACCGGACGATAATTTTTATAGAACGTTACAAGTTCAAAGTTTTTATAACTATTTTTCTCGACTACTCGTAAAACTGTGTGAAAATTCATTAATTTTACACGATTTACAACGTCAAAGTAAGGAGACAACCCTGTGTTAAGTTAGTAGTTGAATACACTCGCATCGAAATTATTTCAGAAAATAACAATAGGGTATCCGGCGAACGCGCACACGACACAAACACACCCGTATATATATATATATATATATATATATATATATATATATATATATATGTATATATATAAATCATCGAGTAACATTAAGGAAGAAATTATTCAATTGTAAAGGTATCGTGGAGAAACAGAAAGGAAGAACTGGCACTTTGTGGACGGAAGAAAGGAAAAAAATACATAACGAAAGGATGAAAGCCATCTGGAAACAGAGGAAGAAGAATGGTAGTACCAGTTGACAACATAGTCCATCTGTGGCTGATTCGAAATAATATATATATATATATATATATATATATATATGTATGTGTGTATATAACATGTATATATGATATTACTACTCAGAATAAACGGAACAGAAGTGTTAACAAAATCCGATTGTTTTTCTATAGAACAATACTTAACACAGAAGAACGTGAAATGGATGATCAGCGTGAGAGAAATGAACGAATAACCAATAAAATGATGTTATACGAGAAATATCGGGCGGACGTCCGAAACTTCGTTACAAAGATGTTGTAACGCAAGACCTGAACATAGCAAAAACAACGTCTGTCGAATCGGAAATTGCGCCGGACGCAAAATCGTTCCAAATGGACAGCGTTAGTTAAGAAATCTGTCGTTACCAGCAGGAAATCAGCTGTAAAGGGCAAGTTGAAGACTGCAACACAGAAGAATGGTAGTCAAAGTAACGCCTTCAAGTGTAACGTATGTAAGTTTGCCACAACACACCGAGTAGAACTTATATTCCATAACCGGCATCGTCATCAACACATTAAACCGTACCCTAGTTAGATTATAACCTCGTACTCTAAAACGACTGAATAGTTGAAAAAAAAGATAGGTATCATACATGTATATACATATAAAAATGCCTAACGCATTTATATTTATATGTATACGAACATTATATAATATAGATACATACACACAACATATATATATATATATATATGTGTGTGTAAAAGTATGTAAATTAAGTACTTTTTCTTTTTTTTTTTTTAATATTTGTATTAAAATCTTAAGAAAAGAGATATTAAATAAGCGATAAGTGCTTAATTATATATGAAAACAGCGAAAACAGAATAATGTAGAAGCACACCCAATTTTAATAATAGGACGGATATTAATTTTTTTTTATAAATATAATAAATCACGCTGTTTAAGCCGCTCCATTCTACGGTTTCCTGCTATTCAGCAATTCCTGCGCTTCTAACATGACACTGTAGCCGCCGTTCATGCGCAGATGCAAAATCGGCAATTACTTCATCCACGTCCTTCGAATGCAAGGTTATTATAAGGAAGGTTGTCTCAATCAACGGTGTTTGTTTTTGTGACGTCACTGTCCGACCCAAACGGATGTGGACCATTCATGCAGTCAGTCATCATAATGTTTTATACAGTTTGTGATGCGCTTCGAATTGCTTCTCGTATGTGTTATTATTTTTTATTATTTTTTTAACAATTGTTCAGATTCTGATCTGTTTAAGTTCAATACGCAGATATTAAACTTTTCCATTTTTTATTAATTATATAAATTGAACGTTTAATTTCGTATTATTTATATCGATAGTTTCCAATTATTTTCTGACTTTAAAAAGTATAGCATCATCCCCCTTAGCTAGGATTAATATGCAACAATTATCATGCCAAACGTTATACAGTTGCTACATGCAATAATAGCGCGGTGAAAACTAATGGGATAATATATCACTCGTTTCCCAAAAATCTTGAACTTAAAAAACGACGGGTTAATTTATGCAAACGAAGTGCCAATTAGAATCCGAATTCGTGTCATATTTGTTCGGTTCATTTTTCAGAAACCGACTACGAACGCGATTTAAAATCCGAACTTTTAAATCTACCACCCAAAAAAATGTTAAAGATTGTATATACAAATTAAAATAAACTAAACGCTAGCAGACGAGTTATAAAATAGGGAGGTAATTAACTAAACTAAGACATATAGGGATAATACGGTATACATGGATGTGAAAATTACAAAATAATATTAGATTTATATATATATATATATATATATATATATATATATATATATATATATATATATAAGAGGCCAGTGCTATTGACACAGAAGGATTATTTAAGCATAGAAGGTATACAATGAGTAGTAATGGCTTTATAACCTAAACTCAATTTGTGTAACAATAAAGAATAATAATTAAAGAAAGATTTAGTTCCGTCATTAAAATTACGGAATAATATATCGAAATGAGCCCTACCGAAATTAGTAATTGAAAGCAGCGATTGGAAAAAAAGGAACGGTACTTTAACGACATTCTAATTGAAAATGACGGCAAAATATGAATTCCTCGGGAATCTGTAGAAACAGATAATATAGAAACTGCTAGTTTATATAAACAAATTGATGAACAGAAAAAAAATGTGTACTTTGTATAGGAGGAAATTGTTAAAACAGACTCAAATAAAAAAATTAAGACGTCGTTTATACATAACAGAAAAATGTAAAAACTTCATTAACAAAAACCGAAAATGTCTAACAAGAAATCAGCTGAATTTATTTTATAAGAAAAAGAAGCGAGTAAATTGGAGTACTGAAGAAATTTCTTAGAAAATGCTACATATACTTAAGAGAGAACTTGAATTTTCCTTTACCGGGAATTGCATCACTGCAGCGATAGACATCTAGAAGAAATATCAGATCTGGTATAATGACTGATGCCATCGACATTATGAAAATTGTAATAAAATCGACGAAAGAGATCGTTTGACAGTATTACTATTTGATGAAATTAATGCTAATGTATGTTATGAATACGATAAACTAAAAGATGCAGTTGTTGGCCCTCATTCACAAATGCAAGTTATCAAGGAAATGGGTTTGTTCGGTAAATGGAAACAACTCGTATATGTGGATTTCGATAAAAGCATGACTTCAGAAATATTGAACACGGTAATAAGTAAATTAAACGCTGCAGAATACAGAGTAATAGCTTACGTCTTAGATTGTGGCGGAGGTAATCTATCAGTGTGGAAAAGTTTAATCGATTGAAAAAACATACTACATTGATCCAGTTCTTGGAAAAAATCTATACTTTTATGCTGATGGTCCACATTTACTTAAATTATTAAGAAATAGGTTTTTGGACTGTAGTTTTTTATTAGAGCAGGTGAAATCGTAAATAAAGAACCGGTGTATGAACTTATTTCTTTAACGAAAATTGAGGTAAATATTTGCCATAAAATAAAGATCTGCATGTACCGTGCCAGAATGTTCAATGACCAAATGTTAGGCTTGCAACGGAACTGTTTTCACACACTGTAGCTACTGCATTAAAAAAGTTCAAACCCGAAAGCAAAATGAATAATACTCGAAAGACAGGCGAGTTTATACAAATAATTAACAAAGGTTCTTAAAAAATTTTCTATTGTTAATGATGTAAGAAATAAAGAACACGATAATTAAAACCTATCTTCAATCCTGTATAAAGCAGAGGACGTTTATTAGAATACGATATTTAAATCAAACGCGGCAGATATATTTGAACAGGGAGAAAAGAGAAAAAAAAACTTAATTAAGATAAGTGGAAATTACTTACGTATATGTTATTTAATGCAATTACAATAGCATTTCGATAAGCTCAATTTATTATCAACAAAATAAACATAAAAAACACCGACTAAATAGAAAAATAATTATTATACTAATGCGCGCGCGCGAAGTAACACCGTGTAGAGCGGATAGTTTGGTTCTGGTCGCACAATTACGTCACAAGAGAAACTAGTTTTTTCCTTGTTTGAAGACCATCTTTTATATATACACACATTGCTTCAAATGCAGGTCCCGATGTAAATCATCGTTACGCTGGAACCGTCTCGCTCATGTGACCAGACGAACGATGATTTTATTTCATGCTCACCTGGTGACGGCACGATTGGATGTTTTTTGTTGTTGTTGTTTTTTTAGCCCAGTTTGTGCCATTTGACCAGTTTAAACCTTTATCCGGTTATTGTATTTTAAATTTCAATGCCACTACGTTTGATAAATTTATATAAACTAATTGTAACAGAGACAAGGATGTTGCGGCACATCCCCACACTTCCAAACCGTAGATCCATATCGGTTTGATTATAACCGGATAAATCAGTATTTTATGATACGAACTTAACTTCAAGTTATGTCCCAGTAGCCAATAAAATTGGCGAACATGTAAAAGACTGTCAGATTGTTTTAAGTATCTGTTCTTCATTTTATATTTATAAAATTGTGATCTTAAATTTAAATTTATATTTTGTATTTTAATTTTGAAATCTTTATTTCTTATCTAAATTTAAATATCACTTGATAATGGCGTAATTCCGAAAAGCTTTGTGAATTTCAAGAAAATAAAGCTTTGGTGATTTTAACTAATTTTTGTAATTAAAGTAATAAAAAACCACTTCCACACAGTCTAAAAATTATATGTATATATATAAAAGTGTATATATATCAAAAGTATATATATGCATGTTATATATATATATATATATATAGCGAGAGAGAGAGAGAGAATGGAGAGAGGGAGTGAAAAAGAGAATGAATGAAAGGATTTCGCTCTTATTTGTATTACCCTAGTCATGAATGAAATTTTTATATATTCCGCTAATTACGAAATAATTAAAATTGTCACTATTATTATTATTATTAATTAGAATTTGGCCATCTCGTGGACAGGTAAAATAATTTACACCCTTCGTCGTACATATTGCTTCTTGTTTTGTTTTCGTTTAAAACTTCCGAAATGTTCTATTTTTTTTTTATTGTCGAAATATTCGTCTCCATTTTTAAATTTCTCTTTCTTCTATCTTCACTTCGTTCTTAATTTCTACCAAACCGATATTATTCGGCTATTTTGATGTTGATCAAAAAAGTCAGTTGAATAGCTTTCCGTTTAGCCTTTCCCGACTGTCCATTCTTTTAACATGATGGCAAAATGGCGTCCTTACACACATGATATCGATTATTTTCGCGTCTATTTCGTATAACTATCTTTATTCGTTCTTAATTTCAATAAATCGTTTTCTTTTTTAATTTTATGTTTTTCTTTTCGACCATATTCATCGCGAGACAGTCTGATAAAGTCATTCCTGTTTAATCAATTTTTATATTTCCAGAAACGGATTTTTTATTTTTCATTAACTGAAATGTAATTTCTATTATTCTCGCTTTCTCTCTATATGTATATTCGTTTCCTCGTACAGCTGATTTGACTCCATATTTTTCTCCAAATATTTGAATTACTTCACTTTTTGAACTTTTTCCGATTTTGTTCTCACATATTTCGGAGTTTCTCCAGTATTAGTTAATATATTTTGGTTTTTCAAAAGAATTTTGTAATCCCACATTTTCCCACTTTCTTCTTGTAAAATATCTAACCGTTTCAGCGCGTCTTCCTTATTATCTGACAAAATAGCTAAATCATCTGCGAGCTGGACAATCGATTTCTATGTTGTCTGTATCCCTCTACCCTAATCTGCTGGTCTTCTTTGGTTCTAATTATCCGATTTACGATTATCTCTTCTAAAACACAACTGAATAGGAATGGAAATAATCCATCTCCTTGTCTGACTCTTATTCTTATTTTGAATCGTTTTGATATTTCTCCTAAGAATTTAATGTTTGCTTAATCTACGACCAATTCGTTTAATATGTCAAATATCTGCAGAATCATAAGCTTTCTTAAAGTCGATAAAAGTTACGATATGTTTTTCCATATTAACCTCCTATATTTCATCATTAATTTCTAGACGAGATCTTCCTTTTCTAAAACCATGTATACGTTTATATTATGTGCATATATATCTATAAATGTACACATGCGTGTATACATATATATATATATATATATATATATATATATATATATATATATATATATATATATATATGTTTCTCAGGAAACTATATATACTTTTAATTTTCATGTAATTATCGTATTTTTAAACCCGATTCGCGGATAATTTTAGCTATGTTTGCCGCTTTTGTTCGTTGATATTCGCATTTAATTATATTTTAATTATTTCTATTGTTCAAATAAAATATAGAATGATTTGATTTGAATATTATTATTATTGTTTTAATGTTTTTATTCTCTATTTCGGGTAACCTTGTATTATAAGATTTATAAATTTAAAATTTAGCCGGTACTCAGGAATTTATACGCATAACCGGTTTCATTTGTATTCTAATGTGACTTAATTCGTTTTGTTGTATTTGTTATTGAAATGAATACTAATGACATTTGATTCAATTTGATTTGATTTTATATATTTCAATAAAAAAGTTTTTTTCAATATTTGATTTGATGTAATTGTTATTATTACGGAAATGTATTGTATTGTATAGTTGCAATTGAAAGACATTTAATTTGATTTCAATAAGGCCTGTGAATATATTATAAAATTTCTTTCTTGTACCTGTAATTTTGTTATTTGTTCCGATAGCCTTAGTGCCCTTTTGGCTATTCAAAACAGTAGTTTTAATTATAAATCTCACCCCTTCGTTTTAGAAATTAAGGAGAAATGCTTGATTTCAACGTGGAGGTAATCTGAAGTTTTTATGGATCCTAGTCATTGTGGCATCTCCATGAACGATAGAGTTGACACTTTGGCGAAAAGTGCTATTAATTCTGGAGCTCGTTTTCCATATATTCCCTCTAGCGACCTTTATGACATGATTAGGAGAACTTTTAAAACTGACTGGGTTGAAAGTATACTTAATTCTTCAATCAAAGGTAAAACCTATAGTATGGTTCAAACTGAATTTCCCCACATCCCCTGGTTCAAACACCTTCCCCCTGGTATCCCGATCACTACAATCCGCAGATTTATCACTGTCATATGTAGGCTACGTTCTGGTCATTCTAGAGTAGCGTTGAACTTCAATCTTGTAAATCCTTCTTATATGCATTATACCAATCATGGTAGCGTCAGTTTTAGAGAAGATATCAACCGTTTATTTTTCAGCTGTGAGTGGTTTGAACAGAGACGTACGGGTTTGCTTGAGAAGTTATTCTCCCTTGGTGTTTTTCCTCCTTACTGTATCCTATCCTTGATATTTTTTGATGTTCATGTTTTGATAGTTTTATTTAAATTCATTACTATCAATCATATTCTAATTTAAGTGTTGGTTTTTGTTTTGGGAGTAATTTTTCCTTTTCTCTTTTTATATGATACATTTTATTATGACTCTTGCTATATTCATATTTTATAGTTATTTCTCTTCTTTTAGTTTAATCTAATTCATCGGTTATATTTATTTATGATTTATTTTTGTTCTTATATTCATATTTTATAATTATCTCTCTTCCTTTAATTTAAGTTAATTCATTTGTTATATTTATTTGTGTTCTATTTTTGTTCTTTTGGTAGCCAAATGGTATGTACAGCCAGGCCAAATTAAAAAAAAAAAGATTTCATTATTATTATTATTATAAAATAAAACTCCGTAATTTATTTATTTTACATTTTTTTTTCGAAAAAATTTAAACGTATTAAACCTCTGGCTTTAGCGATTTTTGACAGGAGGTGTTTAAGGAAAACTTATTTTATGGAGGAAGCGAATATCCGTGTTCACTCGATTCTTACACATTTTTTTTACACTCGTCACGATTTACAAATTAGCTGGAATTGACGAATAATTTATTAAATAATAATTATGTCGGATATAGAAGGTTTTTCGTGGAAAAATATTCGCTAAACTTCGATTTGAAAAGAATTTTTCTAAAAAACAAATTTCCTCGTACTGATGACGAACGAAAAGACAAAATACATTCAACGGCCCTCGTGCATACACGAATTTCCATCATACTATGCCGAATAATATTAAACAATTCGTAAATAAGCAGTGCGACGAATTGGGGTTACTATATACATTCTGGGATACGGAGCTCTAACCGGAACGAGGTGCGTCCACGGGTGGTGGATAGTGGAGTGACCAGTAGATCAGCTGCGAATTACGAACAAGCATAGTCGCAAACCAAGAACGGCTACTGGTGGAAAGTCTCTCGTACACGATTCCAGCAGGGACAAAGCAATGAGACGCGAGGATGCAGATGGACAGCTTGAAAACCTGTCTACTAAAAAGTCTGCAAAAATCCTATGACTATCTTTCTCTCGGTGATTTTAAGTCTCCGTAAAAACCTGAAATCATTACCTCCTCAGTAACAACCCGCTGTCTCGAGGTTAGGATTTTTATCCAAAGGCTGAAAACAAATTCCGTGATAGTGGTATTTTTCCTTTCTTTCCTTTCATCCGCTATCTTGAGTTTAGGATTTTTATCCAAAGGCTGAAAACAAATCCCGTAATATGAACGAGGTATAGGAATTATTTCCAGTACAAAGATAATTACTTACATTACGGAAAACCCACTTGGAATTAACGATCGCATTATGTATATGAAACTACATTTTTCAAATAATCAGGAGGCCATGGCTGAAAAGTACAAATGATGAAAATGTACAATTCTATAAACAACTCAGAAATATATTAAATAGAAAAAGCAATATTTTATCTCAGGAGATTTTAATGCCAGAGCAGGACAAAATTCAGACCTGTGAAAAAGCGTGATTGGAAACTGTGGAATTGACAAAGAAAATGAAAACGTAGAACGTCTTCTGCAATTCTGCTCTAGAAATAGTCTATTTATTACCAGTACAAATTACAAATTGAAAGACATAAAGGTGCACGTGTGTGCATCCCAGATCGAAAAGCGCACATGATTTTGATCACGTAATAACAAAGAAAGAACGGAAAAATGAGCGTCTATTGACGCGGACTATGAGAGGTGCAGTTGGTGGTACAGATCATTTTATGCTGCGCTCGCAGTTCCAGTGTACAAAATGTTTATATCATCATTCAAAGGAAGGTAATACCCAGAAACGTAAATCATATAACTTAACGATGTTAAACAACAAACTAACTGCACAACGCTTTAACGCAGAGCTCAAAAAGACAATTTAAGAAATGAAACGTCATGGGGATATGCTAGTTGTGGAATACTAGAATACAATAAGACAAAAATAAAGATTATCTACAAGGATATTTTGAGATATAAGAAGAAACACCAAGCAAGATTGATTCGTGGACAAAACTGGAGAAATCGGGAAACTATTGAATGACAGAAAACAAGCATTTATCAAACGACAATCGGATAAAACAAACGAGAATAAAATCATGATGCCTTTAAAATAGCCAAATTCCAAGCACAAAGTAAAAATAAATCGTCGAAAAAAATCGTCTAAAAAATCCAGACCTTAGCTGACCACAGTTTATGGAGGAATTAAAGTTATATACGGACCGAAATATCAGCGGAAAACAGCGGTCCGCTTTAGGAAATCTAATCTATAATCGCCAAGGGCTAGTGAAAAGATGGACACTATATTTTAAAGAGCTGCTAAACAATAATAACGATTCCAATAAAAGAAGAAAATAAACTATTAGATGAATCGCCAACTTTAGATGCCGCAGGATTAATGATCTGAATCTTTGAAAACAAGGGCGATAAAGCAGACTGCACATTCTATATACTACTAGTAAAGTATTTAGTAAAATCCTATTAGAAACACTTAAGTGTATAGTCAACTCCCTAATTCCAGAAAGTAATTCCGACAAAACCGAAGTGTCATAGATATGATATTTATTTTAAGATAGTTAATTGGAAATAAGTAGACAACAGATATCTGAGCTTTATATGGAATTCGTCGACGTTAAAAATGCCGTTGATTCTGTTAACAGAGAGACATTATAGTCGTGTCTTAAAAAAGCAGGCTGTCTACCGAAAATTTTATGTCTTTTAAAGCAACTTAATGATCAAACTAACGCAGCTGTAATATGCGATGCTGGTTTAACTACACTCATAGACATAAACGAAGGAATTAAACAGGGATGCATACTAGCGCACCTACACTTTTCAACTTTTATACGAGTATGGTGCAATATGGCCTTCATGCAACATGCAGCTGAGATAGGTGCTGAAATAAAATACTGTACTGATAGTGGATTATCCAACCTCGCGAAATTTAATTCACATAAACGACCCAAAATCTACAGATTAACATGTATGCAGTACGCAGGTGACTATGTTTTGGTAATTGATAAAGTAAATGAGCTTCAAAAATCTATGAAATTGTATATAGAAAAGCAGAACAAATGATGGAAAGAATATTAGTAGAAGACCAATTTGGTTTTAGAAAGAACAAAGGTACCAGAGAAGCAATATTGGCCTTACGATTAATCATTACAGAAAGAATAAGGACAGGAAAAAGCACATTTATAGAATTTATAAATATAGAAAAGGCTCGAATGGAAAAAGATGTTTATAATATTAAAAAACATGGGATTAAGATATGAGGAAAGAAGAATTATATACAATCTATATAATAATCAACGGGTGATTATAAAAATTATAAATAAAGAGAAGCAAAAATTGGAAAATGTGTAAGACAAGGATGTGTATGGAAGCGATGAAAAAAAAACTAAAGAAAAATTCCAAGGAAATCATGGGAAAAATGTTAATATGCTTAGATTCGCCGATGACGTCGCTGTATTAGCATAATCAGAAAAGGAACTGAATAAAAGTTTAAAAAAATGGAAAACATGCTGCAGGAATATAATACGAAAATGAACAAACGGAAGGCAAAAATATTAGCATACAATAAATATAATAATATAAGTAATCAATTTAATATCGATATTAAGGGGAAAAAAGTCGAAATTTGTTATTTGGTAAAAGGAAATAACCAAAGATGATAGGAGTAAAAGGGATATAAAGAGCAGAATTTCCTAAAGAAAAGCAGCGTTTTATAATAAGTAAAGCTTATTCACATCGAGAAACGTAGATATAGCAGTTAGGAAAAGACTTATGTATTCAGCATTACCCTGTATGGGTGTGAAACTTGGATAATGATGTAAGATGAGTTGCAGAAGATTACTAAAAATAAAATGGACAGTTAAGGTAACCAAAGAGGAAGTTTTGAGAAGAATTAATAAAAAACCGACGTTATTAAAAATAATAGTAAAAAGAAGAGCCCGAATGATAGGCGGCACAAAGAGCTAATCTAATAGAAAGGATGCATCCGGGAAAGAATGTGATTGGAAGACCGCGAATAGATTACATTTCACAGATACTCCAAGATATGATGGCGTCATCGTATGAAGAACTGAAAATGGTACAGAATCGACAGAGATGGAAATCAATGACAAACCACTCTTAGAATTGAGCACAATATGATGATGATGATAATGTGTGTATGTTTAATTATTGACAAAAAATAATTAAGGTCAATTAGCACTGAGAGAAGAATAATAAATAGGATTAAATCAAATATATGTGAGAATTAAAAAAAAACACATGAAAAATGAAAACAAAAACAGAACTTATAATATTTTCCCAAAAAACAAGTAGAACCATTAAAATACTTCTGTTAACCACATGTATTCTTCTCCTATAGTCGTAATTCCCCGAGGGAATGTCGACCATGACACTACATCCTCTTCAATTTCTTTCCGCCACTTTTGTCCAATTTGCAGTCGTCCGTGTCTGCAGTCTGTAATTGATTTCCTTAAAATGTTCCTAATGGTGTCTGTCCATCTAATATTTACGCTGCCTCGTGGACGAGTCGCCTGCACTTTTCCACCAATTATGTATATGACGTCTCATTTATTTTGCAACCCAACGTGAACGATGTACTTAACAAATGGAGATTTCTAATGCTTGTAAAAAAATAAAAAATCGTTCTTAATTAAACATTATTTTTGTTTATCTACGTACGCGATCACTCGAGAACGATTTAGGAATGGATTTTTCTGTTCACTTGTCAGTGATAAAAGCACAATTAAGCGTCTGATCAATCATTTTCGCGCAGAATTCTCGTCAGAACCTAAATAGGAACGGCAAAGTTCTGCGCTCACACAAGCAAAATTCTCCGAAATTTCAAAGAAAACTATCGAGAAACTATCAACATTGGTGCTAAAACTAGCTTTGCAAAATGTCATTCACCGCTCCAGTGCCTTCCATGATCTTAAAGCGCTAAAATTTGGAAATTATTACAGCATTATTTACCTGTAGATGTTGACAATTTAAATGTGTTTTTTTTTCATCGCACGGGCTATATATATTTATATATATATATTGAATTCGAGCTACACAAGATAGGGGTCGTTGGAAAAATGATATAGAAGAATCCTATATTTTATAAATCGATGAAAATGCAACACAAACCGGACAAGTGCAAATGTATGTGAAAAATTGCGAGTTATCTATATCTCGTGATTATAACTCACTTTGTTTAGAAGTTCTTTTCGGATTAAGCCAAGGGGCCGTGCGGCAGTGAAGAACTCCATCTAACAAACGAATTACAATTTTACGTTAATAAGCGAATAAATAAATTAATAAGAAGAAAACTACGGCTATTCAAAAATTATTGCTAAATCATAAAATCATTTCTATGTACGTGGTATATATATATATATATATGTAATGGTTGAATTATATAAAGGATTTGTATACAGATGATACTCATTCTGAACAAAATCTTAAAACAACGAAAGAGGAAGCGCCAAATATCGAAATGTGGGAATTTGACAACGCTATACACAAAACCAAAAGGAACAAAGCACCAGGAGATGATCATCTACCGGTTGATTTGATAAAATGTATAACGCAGGATGAGAAAAAACAACTTTTACAGCTTTTTAATAAAATATATAAAGAAGGCACATTGCCAAAAGATTTTAAAAGCGTAAATTTTATACCAATTCCAAAGAAGAGTAACTCGCAAATATGTTCTGAATATAGAACAATAGCACTAATGAGTCATTCGCTGAAGCTGCTCCTTTCAATAATAAATAGCAGAATAGAACGAAAACTAGATGACAACCTGAGTGATACACAGTTTGGTTTTGTCTCCAAAAAATGGAACTAGAGATGCATTAGCTTTACTAAAAATAATAATACAAAGAATCTTGAATGCGAACAGAGAAGTCTATGCATGTTTTTTAGATTATGAGAAAGCGTTCGACCGAGTTAAACATGAAAAACTTATAGCGATACTGCAGAAGTATAATATTGATAACAGAGACCTCCAACTTGTTAAACATTTGTATTGGAACAAAATGCAAAAATCAAGATAAATACGAAATTCTCGGATAGGAAAAACAGTATTAAAAAAGGCGTACGCTAAGGATGTCAACTCTTACCCAGATTATTTAATATATATGCTGAAAAAATTAAGCAATTTCAAATATAGAAAAAATGGGAGTGAAAATAAATGGACAACGTATAAACGAAACTAGTTACGCGGATGATAAAGTATTACTCGCTGAAACAGAAAAACAACTACAAAAAATGGTGGATAAAATCGGTTTGGAATACGGAATGAAAATGAATACTAGAAAAACAAAGATCATTAAATTCACAAGAGCTAAAAGTAAGAATGTGCATATTAATATCGACAAGTTAGAAAGCTTAACGGAAGTTAGATATTTAGGTAGCCTCATCACTGATGATGGGAGAGATGACAAAAAAATCAAATCGAGAATTGGCATGGCGAAATAGGCACTTAACAACCTGAGTCATGCACTAAAGGATTCGAGATTAAGTTTAAAACTTAAGAAAAGAATAATGCGTTGTTACTACAATACGCATGCGAAACATGGACCATAAGTGCAAGTAGTAAAAAAAGAATAAACTCATTCGAAATGTGGTGTTACCCGCAGGTTTTTAAAAATTCCCTGGACAGATTTCGTCACCAATAATAATGTACTAACCCGAGTAGTTAAAGAGAAACCAGTAATAGTTGACAACATTCAAAACAGAAAAATGAAATACATAGCTCATGAGATGAGAAAAAACGGAATATTCATGTTGGCGGCACAAGGGAAAATACAAGGGGGAACGCTGCAAAGGAAGAAGACGACCGGAAATAATAACATCGAATTTACCGGATAAAACTTTTCAAGAAACAGTGACCAATGCCAGAAATCGGATCATATGAGTTGCACGCTATCTCTTGTCTCAAGAGTTGCGACTATTATGATGATGATATATACATATTTGTTTTGATTTCTAATTAAATAATTATATATGTGCGAATTATAAGTTCCACATAACGATTATTTCATCATTATTTTTTTCCGTTAAATTAAAATAAACGAACGTTCCATTCCGTTTTTTCGTTCCGACGATATTTAACCTGTTACCGAGTAAAATGCGTTAGATTTCGCGATTATTATATCGTTTACTCGTTTCTGCATGTTATTTTTGTAGAAAAAAATAGAATAAAAAAATAAATGAAAAAACAAAATTAATAATTTCGTATAAATCGGACTCGAGGGGGAAGGGACAAATCTCGAATAGCCTGCAAAATATAAAAATCGTAAGCACGACCGAAATACACGCGAAATGCGAAATAATATTATTATTATACGACCTAATTTTTAGCCATTTGCATTTTTGGCAAATTTCGCGATAACTCTATTTGTGCGTGTACTACTCGCACGTTTTTAATAACTTTTATATATTAATATTTTATATATATATATATATATATATATATATATATATAGGTGTGTGTGTGTACGTAAAATATGTAAAGTAGCCGCGCCTATTTAACACTTATTTAATATTTCGTGTGTTATATGATTTATGACGCCACGGGTTCTTCATTTTTAGGTTTCTAGTTCAAGAAACATGCACGTAAATAACAAATAAAATAATCCATACACACATTTATATATATATATATATATATATATATGTATGTATATAATATGTAATTAGATTAGAGCGTACAACAGATAATATATTTAGTACGAATAAATTACATATTAAATAAGACAAGAAAATTAGCAAAGAGGACCTAGGAGCCCATAATGATTTTGAAGCGTGTATCTATATAGGTAAAAATTAAATAACTCTCGTATATGATTAGAAAATAATACAATCCATTTATTTACTTCTATTTAATACGTTGTATTATTCCTAATAATTAAATAATACGTAAATAAATAAACGATTATATTCGCATTCCGCAGGTATTAATTTGATAATGTACTTAATACCGTACGTACGAATTTATTCTTTATAAGAAATCGTTAACCCTTTCAGTGCAGTGCCCTTTATTCGGTAGATTTTTAAATTGTATATTTTCATAATAAAGGGAATTTAGTTGTCGTAGAATATTCAGTAAATACCGTATTAAAAATTATATAAAGTTATCTAAAAAAAAAAAAAAATATATGCAAAATATTACCTAATATTTTCACATCCTCCAGTTATTTTCTTGTATTACTTCTTACACCGAAATGTTCTACTTTGTGTTAAAAATTCTAATGTCTGACTGAAAATGTTGCAGGAT
This sequence comes from Coronaproctus castanopsis, assembly GCA_032883995.1. Taxonomy (NCBI): domain Eukaryota; kingdom Metazoa; phylum Arthropoda; class Insecta; order Hemiptera; family Monophlebidae; genus Coronaproctus; species Coronaproctus castanopsis. The sequence goes on from CM065052.1 coordinate 169,873,357, forward strand.
GTTCTTCTCTCTGCAATCAGGTTATTAAAACGTATCCGCTGAATAGTTATAAACATTAGTAAAAGCAAAAATTTACTTCGTCTACGTATTATTATCATCATCGTCCAAACATCTTGAATAACCCATTGTAGATTATTTTTACGTACAAAATGGACCGGCATTCGAGGCACTAGTTATATATGTAGGCAAGATGAGCGCATATGATGTTATACGGAATGGGTTGCTATTATACATAAATATATATGTGTATGTGTATAGATATAACACGCATACATATATATATGTGTATATGTAAAATATGCAGAACAAAAATAATCCTATCAACTCGAAATTTGGTAGGTGATAACGACGTCACGGGAGGATAGTCATCTACATGAAAATTAATAAAAGACCGTTCTGTACAACCACGTCTAATCGTTTATTCATTTATTATCCACTGTTTTTTTTCGTACGGATTCCTGCAGCATAATGACAATTGAAAACATTAGAGGAAATTGATCAGTTTCAATTTATTTGTTTTGTTGATTGCGTTATTTTTCCAGATTTTCTTACATACATACATACATACATACACATACATACATACATATATATATATATATATATATATATATATATATATATATATATATATATATATAAAAGAATCCTACCGTGCGTTACCACTCTTATAAAGAGAATTAGACTAAACGTATTAAACGAATTTCTTTACTCTGCTACTTTAAGGAGTATATAACAACTAAAAGGACCTTAAGATCCGAAAAGGTTGAAATGCTATCCAAAACAGCGATCCATGAATTATTACTATTATTTGTAATTGCGAAGTTAATGACGCTAAGACCTATAGCCGATTAACTTTTGAAACCGAGATGGATAGTGTAAAAATTGTTAACATCAAAACCGGGAGGAATAATCTCTTGTATACGTGTCACCAAAATTATTAACAATCCCGCGTTAAATAACAATAATCTTCTTAATGCAATAAATATAGCTGTATTCCATATTAGATGCAGATATATATATATATATAATATATATATATATATATATATATATAAAATTTATATCCCTCGACGAAATGTGGCTTATTTTTTTTCGTTTTCAATACTTCAAATATATTTCACTCTCGTAACCTTTCAATGGCATTTGAAACGGGTACCTTTCAATTCAGAACCATCATGGCACTCCGAGATCGAGATACGAGCAATATCAACAAATTATTCAACTACTATCTATTTATTTTCCGTATGTATAGCATACCAGATTATTAAACGTATAATCAAAGTCACGAAGCTAGAGGTTTCAAAAGCATTCATCTTAGCTTCTAGCCTGTTAGATACCATTGGTGATGTTATATGTTTAAGATGAAATACGCTACTAAATCTTGACTAAAGTCATGAATGTCGGGTATGCGCCGTTCAGTAGATTATCTGATACCGTTAAAAAATCTTGATAGCCATCTTGTGTAAATAATTATATATAAATAAAAAAAATTAATTGATATATCTTTCTGCCATCTATGTATCCCTCTATTAAACTATTTTTTTTTATTTTTACAAATTATATATAATATATATATATAATTATATTTATAAATTACTAATTAAAAATTTTTCTTGTTTTATATATTAGAACTTGTTCCAACTTATTTTGATCAACAATTACTTTAAACCGAGTTTTTCGAACGATTTTCGTCGCGTTAGTTAATTTTTTCTTCTTAATCTCCAATCTCGAACGTTTATTTAAAAAATTAAATAATAACAGCAATAAATTATAATTAGTTTCTCCCTGAACTAGAGAGAAGTTAACGACGAGACGTGAACATCGTATCTATTAAAGTACCAGACAGGTCGGAAGGACGATCGTTAATCATTTTATTCGGTGGTGACAATTCGTTATTGTTTATATCGGAACGGTCTTAATTAAATTTATAATTATAATTGTATACGGCGCCGTTGTTTAAAAAATCATTTAGCAAATTTATTATAACGAGGAGATTATTAAGGCCTCCTAATTTATGACTCATTTGTTTACTATAATACACTTCCGGAAATTAAGCCTGTTACACCACCAGACGGAGCTTTCGGACACCCAATCGGTCGTTGGGTTAAGCTAATTCGTTTCGTAGACGAATTTACACACGGGCTGGTTGAACTTTCGAATTATTTAAAGTTTCTATCAAGGAGATTTCTCGCCAATAATAATAATAATAATAAAATTATTATTATTATTATGCGTTACATATCTTACTATATCCTTTGTTTGACCGAAATTTATCCTGACGCCAAACGGATGAGAAATATATAAGAACAAAAGTCAAGTTACGAGTAAATCGATAAAAATTAATAAACTTACATCCAAGAAAATATCGTTTATATATACACACACATATATATATATATATATATATATATATATATATATATATATATATATATATGCGTATGCGAGTGTATATATTACTACGTCACTAATCTAAAACACACTACTTCAAATAAATATAATTATAAAAGAAAACAGAAAAGTTCATAACAATTGTGACTAAGCGAAAAGATTCAGTTGTAACAGTTTCTACTTATAGCGAAGTTAAATAAAATTCACGGGACAAATTACATCGTCTTATTTCTGTTGTGTATATATACACATATAATACACCTCAAAAGTTACAAATAAAACTGGATGCTCAGATACTGTAACAGGTCAGTGAATATATATACCTAGGTCAAATTATTACCACAGAGAAGGAAGCAATGCGTAAGAAAATTAAAAGACGAACACATCTCTCGTGGGTAGCTTTTGGAAAGTTGAGTACCGTCCTCAAAAATAAAGATATACCTAACAGCTTAAAAAAAAAGTATAAGAACAGTGTATCCTTCCAGTTCTTACATATGGAGCGGACACATGGAACCTCACGAAATATGTCGTTAAGAAACTTGCAGTGACACAGAGAGCCCACGAAAGATTAATATCGGGCATCAAGATATCAGATCAGAAAACCAACACGTGGATAGGACAGCATACTAAATTGTCGGGTGTAGTCGGACGTGTAGCGCAGTTAAAATGGAATTGGACAGGACATGTAGCAAGAAAAAACGATGACAAGTGGACGAAGCGAATAACAGAATTGCTTCCAATAGAAGGATGCAGAAGTCGTGGTCGGCCAAATACAAGGTGGCAGGACGATATGCAAGAAGTAGCCGGTGTGAAATAGATAAACGAGGCCCGTGATCACTACATATGGAAAGAGAAACGCTTACATCCAGCAGTGTATTGATATAAGAGCATCGTGATATATTTATATATATATATATACATAAACTGCGACCGCTTAATATAAATATATTTAGTATATTTGATTTGTTCTTTAAACAATTTAGTTGTAAGAATTTTTGCTTATCGCTAAGTAAAATAAAATTAACAGTTGGTTGTACGTATAGAAAAAACTGCGCCGATGTGGTAAAAATATATTTATTATAGTTGGTTGTTCTTTAAAGGATTTAGTTGTAAGAATTTTTTCTCATTTTTTTTTTCTTCACAACTGACCAACTTTGATGGTCATCAAGTGATTGATTTAAGCGAATAAAGTGTTTTGTGGAGGGTTAGTACTCAGCAGTACTCCCTCGAAACGCTATAATGTTTAAACAAGGTCTAAAGGCTTATTTCCCCACAGTGTGCGGGTTTCGCCAGAGTTATCCAGCAGGTTGATAGCAAGTGGATTCGTATGAACGCTAAGTCGGGCGACATGTTTATTTGCTTGTATTTTGATTTCATCCTCCACAAACATAACATTCAAGTCACTATGGAGGGTAAAATAAAATTTAAGGGAAAAATACACCGTCATCTTATTTTGGTCGTGTGTATAATTAGAGATAGGCATAATCGAATAATTGACTAATTCGATTTTTTAAATCTAAATCCAACTAATTCTTCGGTTTAATTTTTCTTTATGGGCTTTCTACCGGAACATATGCGACATAGATCGGCTAACGTGAAAAATACGAATAAATCGATTATTAAACTAGCTACTAATTCTTACTGTTCTAAAGACTAAAACGAATAATAAGCTAACAAACAATATTCTAACTTGAAACAATACTTGAAAAGAAATACGAAGTGGATTACATCGAAAAAATGTAAATAAATATTATTTTTAAATAATTTAAATTTATATGAAAATGTCATGTATTCAAATGTACTTGTTTAAAACTGTATCATTTTAAACTATACTCAATTATGTTATTTATATCACTAATTTGTAATTAATACTTATGCGCAGTAATATATTACGCACATCACAAATTAATAATTTAACTATATTGACACATATGTATGTAAAATAACAACAAAAATTTTAAAACACTCAAATATCTGTATTTTACAAATACACTCTAATTTCTAAAAATATATGTTTAAAAATAATGAATTGTAAACCATTAATAAAAAGTTGTAATTACTTAATTAAAATAAACACCTGAAAATTATATTAGTAGTCGGTATATATAGAATATATATATATATATATATATATATATATATATATATATATATATATATATATATATATATATATATATAATATAGATAGATAGAGAGAGAGAGAGAGAACTGGGACTATGTAATATAAATATATTTAGTATACTTCATAGACAAAACAATAACGTACCCCGCTTTTTCTCGCGAGAACTATGTAGCAGAGTTACGTCAAAATTCAAGTAAACATTCCTTGAAACAGATAGAGATATTCAAACATTACATCCTCCTGTATCTAATACGAGTGTAATAGTGTACTGTTAAAGAATTGTATATTTATATGTGTATATACATATATGTATGTGTGTGTGCGTATGTAATTAAAATAATTTATTTGAAAATCCGAATTTTGCAAAATCGATATGGTTTGTGCTTGTGTTAATACAGCTCATATATTAAGAACATAAATTAGCAAAAATAAACAAATATTTAATAGTACTTAGCTGTATTTTACCCCAATGATTAAAAAAAATGTCTGCCGTATACATTAATTAATCGTTATTACACACATTTTAATTTAAATATAATTAAATTCGTTAATTTTGAGAAAACAAGTCACTTTAAGAGCGTCTCGTCAGCATAAAAGTAATCCTTCTTTCTTGAAATACATAAACAAGTTATACAAAATTTTGTTTTCCGCTTTATCGAGGCAGATATAATTATTTATGATCCGTGTGCTCGTTCCAAACAACGTGAAATTATGGATTGTAGTTGTTGAATCTAATTAACCGTCGTATATTCGTATTTTCGATGCATTCAATAACCTCTTGCAGCGAGGTATGCCAGTAATCGTCTTAATTTTGTCTATATACCGCATCGGCAATATTCTTCTATTAATTTTTATATAAATGAATTTATATATATATATATATATATATATATATATATATATATATATATATATATATATATATATATACACATATAATATTTATGTTATTCATTTATTTTTTTATTTATTCGCGTATTTATTTGTTTATTTTATACTGTTGATTTATCAAAGTAAATAAGAGAAAATAAATTTAATAACGGACTTTATTAACGAGACCACCATTATCAATATAATTAGAAAGATCCAAATTTAATAAAAGGTAAAGTAAATAATTACGAAATAAAATATTGCAATGAAATAAAAGAACAACCAAATACACTAAATATATTTATATTATTTCAAAAATTATTTATTTTACATGGAGTAAGCGGGAATTATCGAGGAACGACGGAAGTTACGATTAATACATTTTATCTATATCTACATCTACGTATAGATACAAACACCTGCATCTGACGAAACAGATAACCAGCATTACGCAACTGATAATATAGCGGAAATGACGACTACAGGCGTAGATAATTCAGAAAACAGTTAAAGCGCAACAATTAAGCGATTCTCATCATCAACACGAACAGCGACAGTCGTAAGTTATCCAAAAACTCTTTAGTCAAGAATAAAATCATGTTCCCGATGAGATTTAAATTCGAGAGAGTGTGAAGACAAGACGAAAGAACTATCGTTAGGCCACGAAGCTTTGATTAGCAGGAAACCTTTTCCACCGTAATAAATTTTGATTCCTGATAGCCCTGATTGAATCAGGTCATACGAACGGAAGGCGAAAGAATTCTTACAGACTACATATCATATATCATATATATATTAAATAATTAAAAAAACCAAAATATACAAATTAATGTAAGTAAATTAGTATAAGATTTATATTCTCTGACTTAAAGAAATTCGAAAAAACCCGAGATCGTACGACACACCTATATATATATATATATATATTCAAAACTATAAAATTTAGATTTCAAACGTAACATTTCGGGAATACTCGAAAAAAAAAATTGAATGAACAACCAAAAGTAAACAGAGAGGCTACATGGGGCAGATTTCAAAATATAATCACCGATGTTCAAAAAGTTCATATAAGGGCACCAAGGTCGTTAAGGAACAAAAATTGATAACAAAGGAGATTTTGAACCTTATGGAAGAGAGAAGAATTACCAAAGCTAAACCAGATGAATACAAAAGATTAAACAAGGCTATTCGAAAAATGTGTAGGGAAGCCAAAGAAAGTTTTTGGAATACAAAATGTAAAGAGATTGAGGAGCTTCAGACTAAACACGCTTTACTAAACCTGCAAAAAACTGTAAATGAGGTATCCGCCACACACAAGAAATATAAAGTAATACCCCCTGATAGCAGTGGGAAAGCGATAATCGGAATATCGGGAAAACTACATGAATGAAAAAAGTATATTAACCAGTTGTTTGATGATGATAGAACATCGGAACTACTTGATGAACATCTTGGATGTGATGTTGGACCACCCAAAATCGAAGAAAAAGTATTGTATACTATCAAACGGCAGAAAACCGGTAAAACAATTGGTCTTGACGGAATTTATGCAGAAATATTTAAAGTTATTTCTGAATGTAGTGAGGATGGTATAAATGGGATAACTAGAGCGTTCAATAAAACTTACACCACAGGAATAATTTCCTAAGATCAACATTTATCGCTATACCAAAGAAGACAAAATCTTCTAAATGTGATGACTACCGCATGATCAGCTTAATGTCATTTGCATCGAAGATATTCTTAAGAATTATACACAGAAGAATACATAAACGGTGCGAAGAACAAAATAATTTGGGTTTAAGAACGGAATGAGTACTCGCGAAGCTTTATTTGCAGTCCGCATACTATACAGTGCTGCCGAGACATGAACAAAGACTATATGCATGCGCTTAAAGCCTTCGATTGCATGAATCATGAAAAACTCATTGATATATCGAAGATGAATAAATACGACTGGGAAATTAAATCAAACGGGTATATACGATTAATAACATATGGTATGCAGACGACATAATAGGGCATAATCACGACGGACTACAGGAAATGGTTAAACTCGTTACTCATAGAGAAGTCTCAATCAACAAACATAAAACAAAAGTGATGGTATTTTCCCGGAAACCAAGAAAATGCTCGATATGGATAAACGGAACATAGCTGGAACAAGTTTCAACTATTAAATACTTGGGCACCAACCTGAACGACAGTTGTAAATCGAGAAGGGAAGTACTAGAATAGAGCAGGAAAGACGAATGATCACAAAAATTAAGAACGCGCTAGTTAGGAAAAAACTGAATCTGGATTTACGATTAAGAATTTCCAAATGTTATGACTTCTCGGTTCTGTTATACGGTTGTGAAAGTTGCACGTTGGATTTGGAAAGAGCATAGAACATTTTTAAATGTACCTGTATAGAATATTAAAAATTCCTCGGGTACAAAAAATCAGAAATAAAGAAGTCCTCAATAAAGTAAAAAAAAATCGTACAGAATTATTAAATTGCGTCAAAGGAAGCTGTGTTATCTTGGGACACATTTTGAGGGTGCCCAAGTATGAAATGTTGCGAATCATTATAGAAAGTAAAATAACTGGCAAGAGATCAGTGGGACGGTCCTCAAAATTCGTGGATGGGAGATTTAGGACGCTGGTTTGGCTGCTTGTCCATTCAATTACTTCAGACTGCTGTGTCAAAAGAGACTGTAGCCAAACCGTAATGGAGATAGCGGATGAAGAAGAATATATATATATATATATATGTATGGGAGAAAGTGATAAATAAATAAATAAATAAATGCATAAATAAACAGATAAATAAATATTGTACGACTATATCTAAATTACCAATTTAAATATATTTTGCCGTTATCACTTACCAAATACATTTAGAGCAAATAACCATATCCATCTGATAATCGCATCGATTTGAATAAATTAATTCTAAACAATTTTCAAACATTTATATCGTAGGAATCTCGAAACGCTGTATTCAATTCTAAATTTTAAACGAAAATAGTTTTCGCCTATTACACCGAATATGTACAAGTGGCATTAAAAATGAGTATATGAATTATAAACACAAAACGAAGAACTATTCACGAGTGTACCACCTTAGCTAGTTGAAAAACAAAAATAAAACCAAACGAAGTAAAACAAAACATAAACACATTGAAATATATATATATATATATATATATATATATATATATATATATATATATATATATATATATATATATATATATATATATATATAATATATATTGTGTGCGTGTGTGTCGACGGATTGTGTATGCAATTCCCAGAATATTACACGATAATAGAATGGAATTCAAAAACAAAATTTTCCCAAGTATAGCAATATGGTCTGATAATTATCAAAATTATCGCACTTTTCGCGATGTATATATATATCAAAAATGAAAACAAATTATATATATATATATATATATATATAAACACATGAACACATATGTACATGAGCAAACGCATATATGTATATTCATAATGTTATACACGACATTCCGAGATAGTTTTTGCTCTAATAATCGTACATAGTATATACACGTCATGCACTGTTCATATTTGTAAAAAATACACTACAATCAATTGTGGTATATTGTTAGATCGACCGATAATATATTCGAATTATCGATCAAAATATGCTAAACAAGGAAGGTGTACAGAAACAACCGATGCGACTTATTCAAAATACATTCTACCTTTCTGTATATTGCACGACTATTTGTTTACGAATTCTAACTTTTAATTTAAAAATCACCATCACCTCATTTCAATGAAATAAATACAACACGTATAATTATTATTATTATTATTATTATTATTATTATTTGTGTATTGAATTTATGGTGTAATGAATGATCATAATTAGTATTAAGATCATTATCTATATATTACTTGTGTGTATCTTTCTAAAATGATGTGTATTTATAAGCAAGTGAGTACATGTATGTATTATGTATATATGTGTATATGAATGTATAAGTATATGTGTGCATATGCTATATATCTATGAGTGTGTATGTATATACACACATGTGTATATGTATAAGTATATATAGATATGGAGCATTTAAGTTCGTATTTTTCCATTTTATCCATGAATTATTATTAATTATTATTATTATTATTAATTATTATTATTATTATTATTATTATTAAATTGGTTGGATTGGATTTGAAATTATTATTATTATCGGCCGAACGGAAGTAATATTTATTTTATTTTTGGTTTATTCATATTATTTAACCGGCGTTCGCGCATTTTGCGCATAGTCGAAATTTATGTATATATTTCGTTTGTAACTTTTCTATGGCAAAGCGAAATAAATTTGATTTGATTTGATTATTATTATTATTATTATTTAATTGTGTGTAGGTGTGTGTATATGATTAAAATGAAATATTTTCATATTATTATTGTTTATTTATATATGTATGTATATATATATATATATATATATATATATATATTACATTATATAATAATTACCTACCTGCTGTATATAGTCGTTCGTTTTTATATTTTACTTTTTAATTTCGTAAAAGGTATCGATAATTTATTTTCTGTAATTAATTTTTGTTTGATAACAATGTAATAAATTAAGACAATCGAATTTGCTATTATGCATGAATTTTTTTCTTGTTTCTGGTAAATGTAAAAAACAAATAAATTGAATTATTGACGTTTATGTTATTATTATTATCGTTATCATCATTATTATGATTATTACTATTATCATTATCATCAATATTATTATTATTATCCTTTATTATTTATTATTATTATTTTTTTAAGTAATGCTAAAACTTTTTTTTATATGAACTATCTCAATCCACAGTGTCCTCTATACGACGCACTAACGTGTAACATATATTATCGGTTGTAACAAGAATTTGGTTGACATTAGACGTTTCAATTCTAAAAATATTTATACAACACATTAATCAATATTATCTGGGGTTATTCGATATTCTATACCGAATACTGTTTTATATTTTTAGTTAAACTCACCGCACACTGATCTTCTCTCCATTGTTAAAACTGCCCCCACAAGGACTACTGGAAGGTGGTCTGGAGTAACCCTTATAATGTCACACATTATAAGTTGCTTCAGACTGATCTGTCATGTTTTATACAATATACAGATGCCAGTCAACCTAATTCGTCCATTCATAATCGCCATATGCAGATTACGGTTCGGAACAAATTGAAACTCGCCAGCGTACAATTTTTTTTAGTAGCGCAAGCATTACTAAAAATAAAATACTTGTTAATTTTGATAAAGTAAAGTAAAACACGTGCGAGGTCATTTAATCCAATAACCAAAGCCTCTATAAGTAAACTATAAGTAAAAATAAATGTAAGGTCCAGCGGTTTAGAACACTTTGAACGACATATATCTTCGCCAATATTCGGAAGTTGAATAGCTTCCACGTTCATATGTTGATGAAGTCTCTTCTGATAGGCAATTGAATAGTCTCTAATCACTTGATTAATCACCAGGTGTCGATGATCAACGATAAATGTTAAACGGTTTAAGGCAGGGTGAATTAAATGACGCGAAATGCGATTGTAAATTAAAAAATGTTAGTATCCTCATAATATATCCCATCATCGGCTACTAGGTAATAACTTATGTTACATACTTACATACATACATACATATATATATGTATGTATGTGTGGTCAAGTAGGTAGAAATACGAATAGATTCAGATAATAAGGGATGTTAAATATAACTTGTTTAGAATCGAGCTGCATTATAGTATTAACCAATAACAGCGCTAATCAGCCTTGAAGACGAAACGAAAAAAAATCAAGTAAAAAATAAATTCGCGGTATTATTAAAAATAGAATTTTGTTTTTTATGTGTGTGTGTGTTGAGATGTCGGCTAATATTAATATAAGAATATCGTTTTTATATCTGTACACGTACGATCTTTATAGAGTAGCGGTAAATCTCGCAACACGATCCGAGTTGGAATCCTATCACGAATCAAAATAAAAAATACCTCTAGTCAACTCGGATATCCGTCTAATTGATCTTCGGTGATTTACTGAAAAAGTTAAAGAAGTCAACTGTAAAATATACGTCGTTTAGCCTATTCGTTATCCATCTCGGAATTTTCCCTCACTACTAACTTTCCACTTTATCGGACTTTCTATAAAAACACTTTTCACGGCGTTTCGTAAAATTTTTTCTATTTAATAAAACATATAAATGAAAATAAATAAAATCAAAAAAAAAGAGGTGATTGCTATTTACTATTTTATTCTAGCTTTAGTCACACAGAAGAGGATCGTCTTGAAGCCGCTGCTATACAGGACTAAACAGACGGATGAAGTTGTATAACTAAACTCTCTGGCGCGGGTATGTAACTAGTAGCCGCTTTTTTGCAGACGGATATGTCACCTACGCGACTTAATAAGATGCTTAACTTCCTAACTCTTTTTTTACATCGTGTCAGCATCAACGCATGTACTACTCGCGATTTATCGAGAATATTTATTACAGACTCTCATTGTAGCTATAAATTAACGATCAAAATAAAAGCAAAAATATCCGTTGTTTTTTTTTTTCAATACTTAAAGATCGAGAAATACATACGAGGGGGGGGGCATATTTTGTACGTCCAACGCCTATAAATAATATTCGCTAATATTAAAAGTAGATTCTGATTAACATTTTTTATTACAAACTAGGCTCGATTCCTGAATCTAAATAATAATTTCTGTTCTTAGAATCGAAATAATAATAATAATAATAATAATTTATCGAGTACCTGTGACAAACGGGTCCGTGTTTAATTTCAAATTCGATTTTGTTCGCCTCATCGCTACCGTTAACAATACGCGTACTACCGATGTTATCTATCTCTCTCGCTCGCGTAAGTTAAGCGGCTCCGTGTGATTTTTTATTTATTTAATATATCCATCTAACATATTTCGTTCTTTTTTTTTTTTTTGGGCACGGTCCAACGAAGTAGAAGAAAGAATTTAGGGAGGATCATCAGAGGCGTCGAATGAATTGTAAAAGGGTCGATATGTCGTTTTCTTTATATCTCGATTCTTTCCATCGGATATGCATCGTCCCGGATTTTCACGTTAAGAAGATAATAAATATACTCTCCGGCAACAGCCGTATATTTCTCTGGATGCAGAAAAAATAAATGAAAAATAATAATAATAATAATCGAAAAAGTACGATGTAAACGTATTGTATTAATCGCTCTATACGTAACCGGAACAATACAGCCGGCTCTATACGTCCTAAAAATTTCGAAAACCCCGATTCTATAGATAAACCTTTTCTTTTTTTTTTCACTTTTTTTTTTTATTTTTTTAAGAATTTTTTACTTTTTATTATAGGAAATGTACTCGACACCTGTATATATATATATATATATGTGTATAATACTACTTTTTTGCAATATATACACGACGATACGTTTCCGATTATGATCATCCCTTTAAACGTCCCTTTTATTTTAAAATAAAGAATATCGCTCTCGATGGGGAAGTAGTTTAAAAATTCGCCTATCCATACGAAATACACACACACACACACACTAGAGTATGGAAAAGAGGAAATATTAACGTTCAGAAACCGATTTACGATTATAGTACGATGGGTATCATTTCATTAATCATTTTGTCGACAGATTTGCTATAAGCATTTTTCGATGCTAATAATAAATAATGACTTATTACTTTATACGTTATTAAAAAAAAAAAAAAAAAAAAAAACAATTTTTATGCATTACACGTATATTCGCGTACATATACAAGCGCAAATACATACGTGCGTGTTTAGGCAATACGGGGGGGCATACTGAACCAGAAGTTCGAACACGGATTCAGCTTGTTTCGCGTATTGCGCGGAACCGACTGTTAAAAAATAGAAAAGTCCAGGACATTCGTAAAACTTCTGAAATTTATCCAACGTCAACTTTATCGTATTTCCGGTATTTCTATAAAATCCAAAAACTAGGCTATTAAATATCCAAGACCGGCGCTTTTGAAATAACGTCGCAAATTCGTTCTCGATAGCGAAAAGAACAAATCTATAGCTGCGAGAGTTAAATATAAATCGTCGATCATTAACCTTTGAATGTTAACGGTACCACTAGAGTTCTTTGGTCACATAATGTATTCAAATATCATGACCGAACTGTCTGATCGAACTGCGTGAGATAAGCGAAAAAAACAGTAACAGTTGAACTGTCCAAAATTAAGTTTAAAACACTCGAAACGACTAGCATCCAATCGGAACACGTGACACAAGTGGATACACAAATGCATAGACAGTTGGAACAAGGTGTACACTTTATAATCACTACACATCGGTCACGAAATAAAACAATGATGATTATATATATATATATATATATATATATATATATATATATATATATATATATATATATATGTATGTATATATATATATATATATATATATATATATATATATATATATATATATATATAGTACGTATGTACAAGCATGTATTTATATATCCGGTTCATCGAAACTTATTAACGATCAAATAAATACGTTTCTAAACTTTATTCGTTTAATAAACCTCGTAATAAATTCCTTGGACAACTTTTTTTTAAATCGATAATTAATTAATCAAACAAATCGTTGCAGGAATGTAAAAAAGAAAAAAAAACTGTCCCCCTCTACAACCCGAAAAATTATCGACTACTTAAAATTTGCTCTTTAAATAATAAGTCATTACGAAATCGATCCAGTTAAATATGGGCTGCTCTCGATTTCGTAGGGAAAATTTCCGAAGAAAGTAAAAATAAATAAATAATTAAAACGTGTACTTCGAAAAACGGAATTAACTATAACGTAAAAGTACAAAATAAAAAATTGCGCATCCCGAAAACAGATTTCTTAGTGCGTAGAGTAATAACCGTATAGAATAATACAATAAAACAGATTACAGGAAAAATCACAACCAAAACCTGTATACTGATTGACTACATACGTTCGAGATAGAATGAAATAAATATTATATACATTAATAAATATATGAGAGATTGATACATTAGAGTAATATATATGTTTGATCATCTTGCGCTTATAGTTCTTATATTTTAACTGCAAGGTACTTCTGTTGTAGTCCCCTATAATTTCTAAGCCGAAACTTACTCGATCTATATATTTGACTTCCCGATAATGCGCACTTATATACACGGATAACGGATAACGGATGTCACCTTCGCCGTATAAAAAACCCGAAGAAAATATATAAAATAAAACCGAGGGTAGGCTCGACTAAAACGACAGCGCAATAATAAGTCGACGAAAGCGACTAAAATCGAAAAACTGAAGATTGACTCTCGTAATATACCCGGTGCTAATAACGTAAAATATTCGGGCACTCTAACGTGCCAATAATCGAAAAAGGCACACCTAGGCGAAGTTTGAAAACCAAATGGTTATCTTAATCTTTAGAAGATCAAATCAGAAGACAAACGAATAAACACGTTGCTCGACTTAATCGCTCCTACTAATTTCCGCCAATCTGCTGGACAGTTCCAAAATAAAATACAGCTTCGGACCTCGTCTAACCGTTATATAATTCGAAGGAAATAAAACGCAATCTCTAAATGATCGCCGAACTGTGATTTCGACTCTTCCGGATTACGATAATAAAACTTCGAAAACAGAAAGTTAAAATCCTTTCAGTCGTGCGTAAGAAAATTTTGATACAAAATTACCGATTTTACATATACAATACCGCTTCTTAGATGAAGTACTGTAGATAATTTTCGATGTATTTATATAAGAATTAACATTAAAATTTCACGTACCGTATAGTGGACATGATGACCGAACTTCAATTATTTCGAATTCGTTACAAAAAAAAAAAAAAAAAAAAAAACTTTAAATAGAAATACCTGATTAATACAAAAAATTAAAATGGGTTTTCAACGAAAAACTTTTATTATTACGGCCTAATGACCGTTGAAGTCATCGAAAGAACACGCTCCAGAGGCGAATAATTAAATAATTCCTTAGCATAGACGCGAACTAGTTCGAAAAATAGCGTGAAAATAACATTAATAATAATCATAATAATTAATAATAATAATTTTAATAATCAAAAAAGGAAAATTTTCTATAATATAAATATTAATAATCACCACTTTAACAAACACATCCGATCGAGACGAATTAAATTAAATCAAATTATACTTCTTACATAATGTTCTTACATTTTTTACGTTCACTAGATGTGTTGCGTTTAAATAAATTTTTCGACGTCGATTTTATTTAATCGCTGTACATTGGTAATTTATCGTTAATTTTTTATTTATCGTAAATTTATACTTTGCGTTTTGCTATAAGCTGTTTAATTTTATTTTCTCCGTTTTTAAAAAGATTATCGTGATTTAACAATTTTCTTTTATTACTTTCGAAACAAAATTGGGGACACTTTCAAAAATCGTAACCGCCGCAACGAAGTTCTTTTTTCCGGAGAACGGCGATCATTTATAATTCCCTTTCCGCGAATATTCTTGGTAATTCTTAGAAAAAATTACACACACACACATATATATATATATATATATTGAAAAATAATGGCAATACGAGAGAAACGAATATTTTACGCGAAGATATAAAGGAGCTAATAGAATATAAAGATTTCACAGACAAATAGAAACTGACACTTTTTATAGACTGAAACCCGGACGAAAGGTACAGCTAAAGGATGATGTTGAATGGAAGATGAAGAAGGACAATCAATTGATAATAACTTCCAGCGACTTATTCGGAACAATAATAGTAATATTAATGATTAATTATCATTAATGTCATTATTATTATTATTATTATTATATTTTGTATAGGAGTATTATTATGTGTATATATCATTACAATGAAATATTAACTGAATCGAATTGAATTATTTATTATCATTATTGTTGATTGTAATAATGGGAAAAATACTTTTATTTTCATTGTAACTTTTAACAATTACTTTGTTTAATTTCATGTGATATATTTGAAATAAAAATTATTACATTCATTCGTCTACTATAGGTGGGCACGTCTATACATTAATTTGTACACCTGTGTATATATAATATATATATATATATATATATATATATATATATATATATATATATATATATATAGACTTATTATATATTCTCGCGTGATTTTTAAAATTTATTTGTCTCGCTAATTCTGTTGTAAGAATAGGTTATATATTTATAATTTAGATTTCAAATATTTGTTACTTATTATTGCGTTATAAGACTGTCCACTGATTTATTTTAATATCTAATTTAGCTCGCTACTCGTGTAAACGAATTATATATCTAAATGTTTACTTTTGTAGCTTTATTTTCTTGAATTATATTTATTACTATTATTATTATTATTATTATTATGATTATTACTTATATTTCATAAGAAAAATATTAGACGTGTTTACTTATAGTAATTCAATCGAAACATGTCGAAGGAAAATTATTATTATTAGTTCAAAATCGATTTTAGATAATTAACGCGGCGTATATAATATGAAATATTCGTAATTCGATTAATTACACATACGAAATCGATAATCGATAATCGATAACCGATAATCGATAACAGATAATAAATTTACTTAGTAATAATATGCGTAAATACTTACTTTATTTTATCTTCCGAAAACCTAGAGGTAGAATAATATATGTACGTGCATATAACGATTTACGAGCGTGCAAAAAAAATCCACTCGCGAAATAACTGCAATTCACTATACGATAATGCGGCTTACACTTAGGAAGATGATACGTTTCACGTGACCCCCTCAAACGGATACATTCGATAAAGGATCATAATTCGAAAGATGCGTACCTCTTTTATATAATCCACCAACGTGTACGTGTGTGTGTGTGTCTATATTGCATATGCATACACGTGTAGATGAATTACAGTGCAACAAAAATAGCAACGGCAATAACAGGCAAATAATATTAAAAAAAAATATACATATATATATATATATATATATATATATATATATATATAAAATATATACATAAGAGAGGGTTCCATGTGCATCTCGCAGACGCATGCACGCTATAATCCCCCTGTCCATGCGTGGTTTTATAACATTTTGCAAGACGAGACAGAGGAAGAAAAATGTAAATAGACCGTGTAACGAGAAACAAAGAGGAAATATATGGTTAAATAAAATACTGGATGAACGTAAAGGTGTGATCGGATAATCTACGGGGTTTTAATCTGCCGTTATACGTTAAGTAGGCATATGCCCAAATACCTACGAAAATTATACATACACAAACATACATATCGTATGCGACGCGTATTATTATAATATACACCGGTACACGTCGTGGTAAAAAATAATGTGTAAATTGGTATTTAAAAAAATACATTCGATTTTTTTCTTTTTTTAATTATAAACAGCTAATATTTCAGAAATGACGTCATCGTCATCGTCATCGTAGTTTAGGTAATATAAATTAATGATTAAAATATAAAACGAAAAAAAGTTAATAATTTAGTTGATATACTACGAACACTGCGTACGAACAATTCTGTTATTTGATTTTATTATTCCATAGTATGAATGTTGTGAAGAAAAAAAAAAAGGGGGGGTAATAACAGTAATATACTAGAGACATATTATTAATATGTAATACCGGAAGGAAGAATTCGAGGAAACCGAAGATCGAATGGATAGGTAATACATTGGACGAATATTTAAGAAATAAGAAAGCTGAATGATATTGTCAACAGCTTTTGATCGCTGACGTCCAATAAGCGTATATGATAATTAAGAAGCAGTGACAATCTATTGATTGGTTGATGAATCGACTTTTTTTCCATTTCAATCTACTTCCGATTATTTTAACTCGATCAGGAAATCTTTTCCTCGATCTTTCTTCGGGCAATTCCTTCTGATTTTTCTTCTATAGAGTAGACTAATTATTCCTCGGCACGTGATGTTCCGCGTGTCACATTGATTGGGAAATACGAGTAAGAACAGTTTTGAGTCAGTAAACCTGTTTGTTTTTTTAATACTCGTTATTATAGGGGGTGTTCATTATATATATATATATATATATATAGATATATATCGATGTATTTACATAAATACCTATTTTTAAAATTTAAGACATTTTCTAAATATATGACTCTGCAAAAAAAATATAAATTCGACCATTATATCGACCAATTAAACGATACGTTAGAAATTATTTTAAATTGCGTGTAAATATTTCAGAAATAGTGTAACCATTAATACGATTATTTTTTTTCGTACGTGTTTACACACACACATATATATATATATATATATATATTGAAACCACTTACTAAGAAAACGCTTGGTGGTTATCTATGTTGAGGTCATTAATTATAGGTACACTTTTCAGACGGCCTCTAACAGACAAATACCTTATACATATATGAAATTACCAATCTATAATAGAAACTTTAACTAATAAATTGTATGCAAAATCCTCTCGATATAAATAATTGGAAATAAGAATATATATATTTTTAAAAATATGTATATATATAAATATCGTCGTATTTTGAAGATTTTCATAACTATATTACAGATGCGAAAAATTTCAAAGCAAATGGAACTGCTATTACACGCTACAGAAAATTAAAATATTACGGTCACATAAATAGACATCCGGAAAGGTATTATTTATTTCAACTTGTTCGGAATAGTGTAATCGCGAGATATATAAAAATGTCACGCACAGCTGATATGGGTCGGTGGTATAACAAGACATTTAGAAACTTGACACGACCAAAAACAGA
The DNA here is from genome assembly GCA_032883995.1 of Coronaproctus castanopsis. Classification (NCBI taxonomy): domain Eukaryota; kingdom Metazoa; phylum Arthropoda; class Insecta; order Hemiptera; family Monophlebidae; genus Coronaproctus; species Coronaproctus castanopsis. The sequence continues at coordinate 169,892,584 of CM065052.1, forward strand.
ACAGCTATTTGTCAAATGTTTACACAAAATTATAAATTTTATAATACACAGGGTGTTTATTATATAATACTGCTTCTTAGGTGAACTATAAATGATAATTTCCAATACATTATATAAATAACTTCTAAAATTGAGACAGAAAATAAAAAAATTTGTAAAGCGTTAAGATTTCATATACCGTATAATAGTGGAAATCCTAACTGAAAATGTTAAAACAAAACGCACACGTAATTAATTTTTGATTATAATGTAAACATAATATTATATAGCTATGATAATAATTTTTTTTTTTAATAACGATCGCGCGCTAACCCAATTACACATCTTATTACAAACATAACGTCACGTTGTCATTATTATTATTATATATATATATATATTTTAATTATTTTAAAATTATTTTTTTAATGTATACGGAAATAAAGTAATTATAAATCTCGGAAGTAAAACGATTATGTGATAGATAACATCGAACACCTGCTATATAAGTGCAATGTCTTTTCGATGAATTCCTGGACTCTAAAAACAAGCGACTTCCGATAGATCGATGCTTTTGAAGTATTCGGCTGGAGAATAATTTTAGTACTAGATAGAAAAAAAAAGGAACCAAATTGAAAATTTGTACGCCTACTGGTTATAAGAACGAGTAGCCGGTTATTTGATCAATGGAAAAATTAGTTCTGGAAGAAATGGTAAAATGCGGAATAAAACGCGGAAATGTACACGGACAGAATTAAGCAATACAGACAATAAGAATGGCGGAAGGTAGAACTGCGTGGCGGATGAAGTTACAGAACAAACGGATATGAATCCTTAAAAGTAAATCCCAAATAACGCGGAAAACGCTATAACATTAATGGCTCTGCAGCGGAAACTACTATTAAATAATTAACGTCGGTATAAATCGTCCAACAATTTTAATGTAGATGTGAACCAACCTTAAAACTGCAAGTAGCTTATACACTCACCTCTGCCCACGGATATATAAGTGTGACGAAATACGCCGCTCTTACTGTATTTATAAAAAATATACGCGTAAAGCGAGTTAAACGCTTGCTTTTTAAAATTTACAACGGTATATTAAAAATAAAAAATTACGAGGAAAAATTCGATTGCACGAAATTATCGACAGAAAAACTGAACAAATACGTGTTATCAACGATTTGAATATAGTTGCGGTCAATCATCACCGTCTCCGCATCGAAGGTAGGCGACTACTTACCTATACATATTTCTGCAGTAAACGAGAAAAAATTTTGTATTTCTACGAATTTACCGCAACTAAATAACTTCGATATACTGTCGAAGAAATACGTCGGGCTCGTTCGTTTCGATTAGCTGAAATATTTGTTTTTTCCCTTAATATATTTTAAGAACTCTGGATGACCTTTGGAAATTATTCGCACGTGTTAATTTTCAAAAATTATCTCGAACTGTGTCAAATAACCGAATTTTTGATACAGAATTTAAAAAAAAAAAAAAAAACGTGTAAATCAATTGCAAAACGTGTTTTTACAAATTAAAAATCTAACATATTTTTGCTATTATTATAGAATAAATAAAAATGTTCTATTTTTTAGATACAGAAATACAAAAAAAATAAAATAAATCGATTTTTTAGGTTACCTTACAGAAGCGTGATTTTACCTGATTAAAATTAAAAATCTAACATATTTTTGCTATTATTATAAAGTAAATCGTATGTTCTAAGTTTTGACGAAAAGTATAGAAAATAACTTAATTTCATCTAAATAGAAACACAGAAAATGGCTTTTTTTCAATTATCTTTTTTTATTCTTAATTTTAGCGTTTGCATGCATTTTTGTCGTAATGCTCGATATATTAATGTTTTCAAATAAGTAACAGTTTTAGAGAAGGCGAGTCTGTCAACTTTGAGTGGATTTAAATTTTTTTTGTCGCTTCCGAATTTTCCCGCTCCGAGAATTGTACTGACCTAGGCCTAGACTTTGAAGGTTAAACCAAAAAAATTTCTCACTGCCTCTGCCTGTATCTTTGAAAATAGTTTAATACGCCCTATAAAATAAATATACTTCGTAAATGCGTTTTTAGTAAAATATGATTACGTATATAAAAAGTGTACCTATAACCATGGTGCGAGTTATCGTGCGTATGAAAGAATAAGCTGACAGACAGCGCCAAAGTAGGCAACTCTTCAATCACCCCTAAAGCATCCACTAGCTAAAGACTGGATCCATATGGCACACATTCAGTGCTGTCTTACCACTGAAGTAATGCTATGACATAAGCAACGTGGTGGTTTTTAGTGAGTATAAGTCTCACAACTAGTATCCATGATGGATTTTGCACCACGTTAAAAAAAAAAATACCCATATAATAATATATAACAATGTTCTTATTCATTTGTGTTAAATACGTCAATATGTATGTATAAGAATCTTAAGCATATAATTTATATATAATTATAATGTTTAATATTAATAATCGTACAATTTATATACGTATATATATATATATATATATATATATATATATATATATATATATATATATATATATATATATATATATATATAAAGTATTTACATACATTGTACAAACACGTTATTTACGGGACTACGACAACTTCCATACCACCTTTTAAACAACATGGCAAGGAACCATCGCACACTCATAATTACATTTTCTCAGAATTCGGAGTAATCTTTTGCGCGTAATTACCAATATTACAAGTAGCGGTTCAACTACATCGGATGGATAAATTTAAGTATGTCGGTCCGTTTCGGAATCGGAAATAAAAACTAGAATTAAATCAATTCGTTCGAATTTTAAAACGTAATCGAAATAGCAGTCTCGAACTTCTTCTTATGCTTCACTCTACGAACAGCGTTGACGATCATGTATGTTGGTAATCAAAACTTACTTTCTCCGGTTTCTTGCGTGAGTTTTTGTACTGACCATGTGTTCGTCCATTCCTCGATGTTATACAACCAGCATGTTTTTCATCTTCCTAGGCTGCCATCTACTTATCCTTGGATAATTAGTTGCAGTAGTTTATATTTATCTCCTCTAATTACGTGGCCGAAGTACTTTATTTTCCTTCGAATAATTGATTTCATTAACCGTCTCTCAATTTGGTCCACCTCTAGGACTTTTCAATGTCTTTTGTTTATCCAAGCTATTTTCAACATCTTTCTATATGGCCACATCTCTACAGATCCCAATCGATTTGTCTTTTTTTTTTTTAATCATTCAATATAATAAGATTGGATATATGTAGCAGTGCGCAATGTTTTAACGTATATTTAAACGTAAGGATCTATCACAGAGGAGACTTCGGAATACGGAAAATTGTAAAGGCATTACGTATTTCCGACGTTGTTATGTGGACCGATGATATCGATAAGGTAAACAGTTGAAACACGCCGAAATTAATAGAACTAAACCTTGCTATTTATCGCTCGCTAAATATTTCTGAAAATATTTCATCGGCCACGAAATAACTATTTGTTAAAACCTATATTTAGAGTGTTGCATTATAGGGTTGCGTATCCTGGATAATTTTGAAAAGAGAGATACATCCAAACTACTGCGGCGCTACATACTCTGAAGATATTTTGGACCGAGAAAATCATAAATAAGGAAGTACATCAAAGGAATGAAGAAGAAACGAAGATAATGACAACAATGAAAAATCGGAGAAACAGCGTGATTGGTCACCTAATAAGACATTCTCCTTGGGACGCTAACTTAAAACGGCAATAGACCAAAAGGAATCGATCAATTAACGTACGATGTACTAATTATAGGCAACGCGTATAATATTGGATGCTATCGACTTCCCGGTAACAATAATAAAGAATAAAATAATAAAATAATAAAAGCTGGGGTCAAACTCTCGACCGCATACGAGTATATTAAAATATTTTAAATTTTTGCAATTTTTACAATAACTTCCCTCGTAATTTGTTATATTACGCTTTCTTTTGCTTTCATAGTTTCCGTAGTATGAGCAGTTTTTCGAAAAATTATATTTTTCTCTCATCATTTTGATTTCTTTACACACGCGACAAGTATTTACCAAAATATTCGCATAGCGCAGAGTACGAAAAAAATGGTTCCAATTCGAGTCAAGAACAAAAAACAAAATTTAATTTAAAAACAGAAAAACAATTCGACCGATTATTTCTATAAGAAAATAAAAGATTAATACGGCAATTATTTAATAAAATTAACACTGTCGTCAGTGACGAACACACTTATTAATAATCACGTCGGAATTGCTTAGTGGCTCTAGCCACGACTTCTATACGGTAAATACCGAGTTCAAAAACGATCGACGACGCAAAAATTATCACCAGAAAAAAATATATAAATAATCTTAATTTTATCGCGTGGAATTGCAAACCACCACGCATAACACCATATGCGCGCTAGTAATGATATAGTATATACCGAAAACAGACGGGGCTGCATTGTGTCATGACAACAAAGCGATTACAGGCAGTTCTCCAGGTGAGTGTATTTGTCTATCTTTATTTTTTTTTTTTTAATTGTATAAAAATTGCAATCTGGCTTACATAGCCAATAAGCAATTTATCTATACGGGTCGTGACAGGATTGGAGATGTCATTCATCAATGATACTCCGAGTTACCTCGCCAATCGATCAAACCGATGTGGAAGGTGTAAGGGGGTGTATCGATTAAGTCTATGAACATCGTTACCATTATCTAGTAAGTCAACTCTGCCAGTCGGTTCGGGTGGTATTCTAATCTGTGCAAGTAATGTTCACTATATGTTTGGATTACCTCTCGCACATATGGTACACCTAGGTCGCGATGCAGGTTGTCATTACGCATGTACCGTGGCGCATTTTGTTATAATTCTTAATATTTTTGACTGACATCGTTGCATCGTGTTAATATTAGACACCGATGCTGTACCCCAAAGGGATATACCGTAGGTCCACACCGGTTTGATAACTGCGTTATACAGCAATAATTTCGATTTGGGAGGTAACTCGGAATGTCTGGAGCCAGTACATCTTTCTCAGTTTTATGTTTATTTCTTTAACCTTCATCTTAATGTGTGTTTTCCACGTCATTCGTCGATCAAGCCACATCCCAAAATACCGAGCTTTACTTTCCTGTGGAATAACACCATCAAGATAAACTTTCCTGTGGAATAACACCATCAAGATAAACGGGTGGGCATTTATCGCGTCTATTTGTGAACGTGACATGTACTGACTTCAATGGGTTAACCTTAATTCTCCACTGTCGCGCCCATTTTTTCTAGGTGATTTAAACCGGCTTGTAATTTTTCTGACGCCGCTATCGGATCGTTGTCGCTTGCAAACAATGCTATGTCATCAGCGAATGCTGCAACCTCAATGTTGGTTTTAACTGGGAGGTCATGTGTATACAAAAGAAATAAAATTGGACCCAAAACAGAGCCCTGTGGAACGCCAGCCTCAGCAGGATAAAATCCAGATACATCGCCGTCGAGTTTAATCTGAAATAATCTACCTGTTAGATATGAGGCCAAATAGCATGTAATATGCATGTGGCAAAGAGCGTTTTATTTTTAGAAGTAACCCCTCGTGCCACACCCGATCGAAGGCCTGACTAACATCCAGGAAAGCAGAAGAACAATACTGTTTCCTGTCGAAACAATTATTAATATACTCCTGCACTCTGTTAATTTGCTCTACCGTAGAACGAAACCCGAATTGATAGTCCGGAATCGTGCCTTGCAGCGATTCCCGTAATCGCGAGAGCAGTAACTTCTCGAAGGCTTTCGATAGTATGGGTAGAAGGTTAATTTGTCTATCTGCGCTGACACCGTATTACGACTGCCTGGTACTTAAGAACAGCAAGTATGTTTACAAAGTGAAACATAATAAACTAAGAAAGTAAAATAATTGGAGCAGCGTCACTTGCCTCACCACCGTTACAACAGTAATACGTGATATACATATACAAATAATATTATATTATTAAGAATACCAAAAATTAATGGGATTATGGTAAAAAAAAAATTAAAAAAAAAAAAACGCGAATTAAAAAATAAGTAATTGTAAGTTATATATAAATTTTGAATTAAACATGTTATAAAATAATCATCGAACAAACGAGAATGATATAATGCATTAAAATATGATAAAAATAAGATTAAATATTATATAACGTTTTAGTCTGATGTAGTTGCCTGCAATCTCTATCAATGGCGTTACCAGTTCGTTCGGATTTAGGGTATACAATTGAAGAAAAACTTTCGAGCGAGGAAAGAAATATAGTTTTTGAGAAATGGCAATCGTAGTTCGTTGTGCATATCTGTAATTTTTGTGTTCGTTATCTAGGTATAATCCTGATCACATTAATTACATTAATCTTAAGGTCAATAAAAACAATTAGTGCAATTCATCCACTTTTTTGCAGGAAATCATTTCTGAATCTGGAAAACAAATTAATCCTTTATAAAAATCTTATTCGACCAATTATTGCATATTCCCGTCCCGCTCGGTGCCGTATTTCTAATACTAATTTTAATAACTTTAAGCAGTGTCCTCATCTTCAACGATAAGATATAAAATATGTATAGATAATTAGTAGCTACCTCCGATACGAAGACGGCAATCAACGATGATGAAATCCAATGAACTTCTTTTTAACATTTTCCCTTTTACGTATAAAATTATATATTTCCTGTATGGTTCGGGAAACTTAACCGAAACAAAAACGACTGTAGACGTTCGAAGTACGGTGTTATAGAAAAGTACGACAAATTAAACGGAGAGACAGAATAAAAAATACGCGAGTACTCCGAAACATCGATGAAAAAATAGATACTTAATGAACATCATAAGAGAAAATGTGGCTGGATAACATTAAGAAGTAACGGATATCTCACAACACTCATAGAAGAACCGATACATAGTAAAATAACAAAGATCACGACGAAAATTCATCACTCGGATAACAGAAGATACAAATCGTACTGAAGATTTTATACACTTTTTTTTCGTTGACCACTAATCGGAGGTGCAAGGAATACAAGAAGAAATCATTCTAGAAAATGACTCGCGGAGGTGAAAATAGAAAGTAATATTTCGGTTGTAATATTGCTTTTTAGATGACTTTTTAATGTGCCATATAAATATTTCTACAATTGAAACAATTGAAACATTTAACGTCAACCAAATGTCTATTATTGAAAAAATATAAATTAAAAGTTTACGTATCGTAAAGAGGACATTGCGATTGAAATAATTAAAATATTCGTTTAAACAGACCGAAATGGGGTATAGTGACTGCGGAATTAATAATATCGACGTGGAATTTCTTCATTATTCAATTACTCGTGTATTATCATGATTTTGTTTATATGTTTTGTAAATATATTTCTTCTTCTCTCTCTCTCTTCTCTGTTTTATTTATTTATTTTTTTTTTTTAATACAACGTATGTGACTAAATCTATTCGCTACAACTTTGAAAAATACGGTGGATAATCGAATTACGAAATTTATCTTCTTGCGTAACACTCGGAAAAAACTCGTAAATCAATTATATGTCTCTTCTGTTTTGGCCCGGTTTTCGTCATTCGACTAATCTAACGTCCTCGATGAAATTACATCATTTACGTGCATCCAAAGAGGTGAGATCCACGATAAGTTCTTCAAGCTGTATCGGTATATTTCTGGCCAATTCAATACTTACTGACTCTTTGAGGGTCCTTTTACAACTGTCTAAACTCCCACAATTTACAATTGACTATATTAGAACTGATAATACGGCAATTAGTTTCGCAATCTCATTCACGTATAACTAGGCTGAAATTCAATCATATTTCGGAAGCCTGTTTAAAAAAAAATTACTAAAAAAATTGCTGTTACTCAAAAGAAAATTCCAAAAAAATCCTTGGATTGTTAAATACGGGGATTTCCTTATAAACATTTTTGTCTCTGTACTTGTTAGATTAACAAGTGGTTCCAACTATACACCTCTCTAGTCATCTTTGCTAAATATCACCAAAAATGGAGTTTACGAGGTGTATAATATATAAAATAATAACGAACGTCAGAATTGGTCCTGCCCCAAATACAAAAACAGAGAATTCTATGTACTATATAGTCAACTTCGGAATATGTCAAACGACACCCCAACAGTATTAGCTTTTTCAATCAGTAAGTTGATAAGAATCGCTTAAGCAACGTCTTCTATCGACTTTCCAGATTGACGGGATTTTATTATTTCTTTTACTTAGTACGTTTAATACGTTTCACGGCACTAGTTAAGCATCTTTGGTAAAGTATATAGAGTAAGAATATGATCGGAAGAAGATAACTACGAGGTTGTTTGTCGATCCTTCACCCGCCTTAGACACCGTTTTCCACACACTGTCCGATTAAATAAAGTTTACAAGATGGAAACAGAAGACTACACCTTGCTAACCATACTCCGAAGTTTACTAAATGATAGGAATAGTTCTATTTATCACGCTAGGAGAAAAACAGTCGTTGGAAATGGCAACGAAAAAGGAAGTATTTCGTCACCTATTCTATTTAATATATTCACTAAAGATGAGCTACTAGTTGATACGGAAATAAAGTACTTTTTGTTTGACTTGGCGTAACTTCGCAGGGCGACAATACGACGAGGTGTAATCAACACAATCTGCATCCCAAATAATTCGGAATATTTTTAGATCGTGTTTTGACACGTGACCACTAATGCGAGAGAACCTAAAAACGAAAATTAAAATCCGCAACAATATTCTACGCAAGCTAGTGGCTTCGAAGTGGATGCGAAACCAGACGTGCTTCGATCATCGCCCCAGAATTATGCTTCTCAATAGGAAAATATGCATGTACAATTTGGAGACGGTCAGTTCATACCAAAAAGATTTACCTAGCACATCGACTCTCTATCCGCAAGAAAACAAGTCGCTATTTAAATAGACGCATTCGAATAAATCATACACGCCACTGTTCGGTCATGAACTCCATCTCGAACGCTAAATAAAATCGAGAAGAGGCTTCCTGAATGACACAACAGATATTCGTGATTAAACCGGAGGAGAAAGCTCGATCGACTAAATGCAAGGAATCGATTACAAAAATAAAAAAGAAAATTAAGACAGAAATTAAACTAGGATCAATGGGAAACGTTGATTGAATAGATTATATAGTATTACTAGAAGAAGCCATTTCAAATGGAGTTTCTCGGACAGTAACCTATGCCAACGTGTGGGAAAGAGAAATTAAAACTGGTCTAACATAGTCCGATCTGTGAACTGATAGAATCGTCAGAGAGCACACTGATCGATAGTTGGGGAGGAAAGATGAAAAATTACGTCATGCACACCAAAAAGAAGAACAGTAAAAAGAAACGAGATTTTAAAAAGTTTCTTTTTAAACAAATTATTTTTCACACGCAACCCAAAATTTAAAATTTATTATCATATACGCAATATTAACGTACACAACTCCTTTAAATTATGATAATTTATTACTCCGTGGCTAGATTAATCTCGTTAATTATCTAATAATTAAATAATAAATTATATTTCGAGAACTAAATCTAAGTTATTCGAATAATTAATTTCCGTCGTAATTTTTTCTCTTACTTCGGTTCGAGCAAAACAATAAATATAATCAACCTCAGTTTCTTATTATACCGATTGTGCTTCAATTGATAATAAATCTCATTAAGTCTATCTTTTTTTTTTATTTATTCAAAATTATAATAACATTATTAATCTCATTTAAAAGTAGAGAGGAATATCGCATTTCGCCAATAATTTCTCTTATTTTCCTGCTCTAGATTCCTAATTATATATATTTAAGTATATAGAAATATACTTCGATGTTATATTAACGAAGTTTATTATATTTAGTGTGTCGTTTTAATCCTAAATTTATTTAATATATCAACATTCTGAAGAGAACACGATAAAATGTATTAGGAATCGACGACGAAAAAATTTTTATCTGTCAAATTCGAGTTGCTTTCAAAAAAATTTTTCCTCGTCTCGGAAATTTACCATCCATCAAGAAATTATCTCACGAGAGGTCGGTCTAAAACAAAATCCTTCTGCATCGTAGCCTGCTTAAAATATCTCATTGCGATCGCGTATTCGTTCTACGATGACCATTCGTCCTGCCTGATCTATCTCGAAGACGAGCTTTCATAAATTACAATACAAAATAGATATCCGAGATGTGTATTAAGTGTCCCGAGATATTAGCGGAATTGTGGACGTACGTGAAATATTAAATTTACCTGCGTTATTCTTACAATGTAACTGGTAAATTTTGCGATAATTGTATACCGAATGAAAATGATTATAGTTTATATATAGAAGAAGTTGAACATAATGTAAATTAATAATATTTGATAAAACATATTATCACGTCCCTTTTTTTTTTTTTTAATATACGGTATGGTTTTTTTTTTTAATAATTACAACAAAGGTATTAAATAATTACGGTATTAGATAATTATAACGAAGATATTAACTGTTTACAACAAAGGTATTAAGTATAACAAATGCGTTAATTTGATATATTTTAACGAAAACTCTATTAATGATACCCATTTTATCCCTCAGCAAACTTTGCAAGTCGAGCGATGCGATCCCGTACTGTTTTCGGTATTTGTCTTAAATTGGACAGTCTATGTCCGAAATACTTATCCGTCAGTATCTACTCACTCTATAAACAAATCCTATGCAAATAAAATGAAACAGCAGAATACGGTACGTATATGAGTGTTTATATTATATTATTACTACTTTCTATCGAATATGCTGATTTTTGTACGTTTAATGCAATATACAAAGCGTTTCATGAAGTGGTTTTTTAAATTTGTATTTATAAGAAATATAAAATAAAAAATTTAGGTCGTCAACCGAAGGATATTATAATTTCGAAATTATTTTATACATTATTTTTTGTGACATTGTACATCTAAAAATTAATTATTTTCTTACTATTTGTTTGTTTTTGTTGGTTTTTTTCTTTTATATTTTTTATTAATTGTATATATTTTCATATTTTAATTTTTTTATCTTTGTGGTCTTTTTACATATAAAAAAATGGAGTGATTTTATCGACTTTTTTTTTTTTAATTATTATTTAATAAAAATCACCACATTCCACACTGTTCAGATTAAAATATTTTACCCGTCGTTCAATTCGCGCAAATCAATATTTTCTTCTTCTTTTAAATATTATAAGTGTGAAAGTATCAAATCGCATTTCAAGAAAATCGAAGCATTACGAGAAAGTTGTGTAGAGACAGAGTAAATATCGTTTACTTCGTATCGTGTCAAAGTTGTGCGTTTTAATGTATTACTAGAAGAATTAGCGAATGGGGAGACTTTTACGAATTATCGTTTCTACTACAAGTGTGAACTATTTCGAACGCGAACAGGACATCCAACATCAAGCGTCCTAGCGAATATATTAAAAGAAAACTTTATTTTAAAATACCATAACTTTTACAAAGAGGCATGCAAGCGTGCAGAGTATACGCGTAGTCGCGCATATTTCTCTGCGAATATTCGTTTCTAGCTGACAACATAACGGAAGTTCATAGCGTAGTTCGTAGCAGCACCCACGGGGGCTAGCGGGCTTAAGCCCCTTTCCCAGAGGGTTTATAAAATACATGTCAAGAGAAGAAGACGCACAACTTATAAGCTCCGAACAATTTCCCAGCTAAAATGATAGTTGAAACAGAGAATATTTAAAAGAGCTCGGCTTTATCACTAATAAAACCTCATCTTGAAGAGTGTGCAAAACAGCTTTAAATTGCAAAAAATACTGTTCGAAAATATTCGTTACATTCTGTCTGCGAATGATCCATCTGACTGTCGAACACAAAGAAATGCCCGTTGGTTGGGCCGTTCGGCATTTCGAATCTGACTCAGGTAGTGACCAGTAGGTTTTTGTTACACATTCTGGTGTGTATATTTTATTCATTTTTATTACGAATTTTTACAAATCCCGGATGCGCCCCACTGGTTCGTAGTATATCAGCGAGTCGTAAATCTCTCGATATCGCGACTATGAAAAATCCATCCACTATACACGATGTCGCCATGAACTACTGTTTCTAACCAAATGATGGAGGTACTCTACGAAACTTCCTACTACTGCTTATCATGTCCGACCATCTTAGTATTCCCTCAAGATTTCTCACCTGAAGTCCATCCGCTCTTATTATATGGCCGAAGTATGTTAATATTCTTCTAATTACTACCGGGGATAATCTTCTGTTTGTTGCGTCAACTTCTTGTAATATCGAATAGTTCTCTTGTGCGTCCACAAAATTCTTAACATGTGCCTCCAACGATCATTTATCTTTTATCGACATTACCGTAATGTTCACGTTTCTGCGTCGCAGAGAAACATCGAAAAGACGAGACTATTGACTAGTTTTATTTTTACTTTCTTCGATACTGCGGCATCAGCCCATATAAACGCAACGCTTTTTGTTACGTTTATTCTACGTCTAATTTCGCTGCTTCATTCGATTTTCCACTGTCGAACCTAGATATCCGTATTATTTCACAATTTCCACGCGCCGTTAACGTCACGTAACCTCGTGCAATTATAGTTCTGTCTGTGGACAATCGTGATTTTCGTTTTATCTACCATATTCGGTGCTGTATTTTTCCAGACGACTTGGAGTTAACGTCATACTACTTAAGCCTGTTAGTTATGAGCGTTGTGTCGTCTACATAGCTGAGGTTTGATATCTTAACTCCTCCAACGGAGAATTCACTGTCATGAATAAAGGTAAACCGGTAAAATAATTTACGACTATTTTTAACATCCGCAGAATACAGCGTTAACATATTAGAATTTTCGCGGTTCGGTTATTTTGATCGATGTTAATTTAATAAAACTAAAAAAAAAAAAAAACGCTTTTTTACAAGACGTTATCGAAGTCCTTGTAAAAATCAAAACTCGAATAAATAATAATAATAATGACGGTAACTAGTTATTTATGAACTTTCGGTTACAACAGGCAAAATTCCTTAAAACTGAATTACATGTACTCTTTTTACATATCGACCTGTTCAAGATCTTTTAATACGATATATACGTACAAGAATATTGCACAACCGTCCTTTTATTATATTTACCACGCAAATATACACAAACGAGAGGGCGCATCGTTACGATAATAGTAGTAATAATAATAATGAATAAAAAAATTAAATCCAACGACCAAATTGAAATAGAAAAAAAAATAAGAACGGATCGAAATCACGAATATATTAAAATATTGTGCCATTATCTAGGCTTATTCTCGCATATACGCATTAATACATATTTATATATATATACATATATATATATGTGTCATCGATCTATAGGCATGCTGAAAACGTACTTAGAGCTGTGTGTATTATTTGCATTTTGGAGAGAACTCGTTAAACCAGAGTTAGTGATAGTGTGACGCGAACAGTATTTACCGATGTCAACAAGAATGGCTTAAAATTCTTGTGCGGCGCAGCATAATGTATTACCCGCAAGCAAGAAAGCGAGCGAGTTAGAGTTAGGGTGGTCGGACCTCTTGCTTGCTCTCTTATTCGGATGAAAAACTGATAAACCATCGGAAACCGGCCGACCAATTTATTAATGCCTATAAATTTTCAAAATGTCGAGCAATACAATTCGCAACGTGAAATATTTAAATATTGCGCGTACATTAAAGTCACTTTTCTACATTACGCTCTCGTTCGCCATACTCATCCGACAAACATAAATATCGCCTTACACTACTAAAACACACAAACGACTTATTTATTTACTATTCCCTATTATTATTATTATCATCTAAATGTAAATGAACTTTCCTAAACGCACGCTTAATACTTCGATACTTTTCGATATTGGAGATTATAGAAACAATCATCTTCATATATATATATATATATATATATATATGTGTGTGTGTGTGTGTGTAATGTAAACCACAATTGTCTCTCCAATTTCGATAATCAGTATCATCGATTTTTCGTTTGTGAATTATGTGCACGGTATTTTTCGTTGAATATTTCTACATATTTTCTTCCGATAACTTTTTTCGCAATTATTTTACACGTATATTTCGGTCGGACCTTTCGAATTCTCGCGATATTCACGATACATTTAGGTCATTTATCTTACAAAACGTTTTTCGAATTTTAACGCGCAAAATATTTTCAAAAATTCGTTAAATAAACGATAGTTTCTCTAATTTCGATATTTTATCGCATTATATCTATTCGTTTATAATCGCCATTTACACGAATAACGCATTTTCAAAGAGACGTTATTAAAATTTGATTAAAGACGACAGTTCAATCAACCCCCAGTCTATTAGAAACTTTTAAAAATTGCCGTTAATCGAAACATAATCCAAGAACAAATTCGCCATTTTACGTTTTAAAAAAGAAAAACCGGTCTAATAATTGCCTTTTTCGCAGTCCATTACGGAACGTACAAATCTAACAATTCTCAATTAACATAACTTACATGATAAAAAAGGATTCGGAAAGGAGAGGTACAGCATGCGAGGGTAGATTTATACGAATAACAAGATGATCGGCTTTAAAATGCATTCTTAAAAGAATCAGATATTTAATTATTTCACGTTTCCCGACAAAGAAATCAATAGCCATTGAATTTACGTAGAATTCTTCTTCTACAAAATGCATCACGCTTTCAGCTGTATACATTTTATATATATATATATATATATATATATATATATATATATATATATATATATATATATATATATATATATATATATATTATAAGGTACCCATGGCTTCGCATGTGTAATTACTTTTTTTAATACAATATCGCTGTCTCTTTCTGTTAACAGGTTTATATATTAGTATATAGTATACGTATATATCGTATATATATATATAACCGTCCATCACTTCAGCCACGCCTCCAACGCAATATAGTATATACGTATATATACATATTACGTCCCCTAAAAACTTTAAATTATTTTGATTTCTGTCCTATTTATGATATCATTAGTATATATTATACGTATACATCGTATATATATATGTGTGTATGTGCGTGTAAAAATGAAACTGTCCGTTATTTCGGTCACGCCTCGAACGAAATATAGTATACGTGTATATGTATGTATATATATATATATATATATATATATATATGTGTCCGCTAAAAACTTTAGATTATTTTAATTTTTGTCCTATTTGTGATATCATAGCAGAGGTTGTGAAGACTGGATACAGAAAATTCCACAACAAGCTAACCTGCAATAATAATGTCCTTATATCGGCTTTGGCAGAACGTCAATTACCAGGCAACAGAAGATTAAAGCGTCGCTGGCCTCGAGATATGTTGAACTTAAGATGCACATTATTATCGGAAGTGCGCTCATTGGAACACTTCTCCTTACATCCTCAATAAGCTATGCTCATTCAGCAAACGCACTTATTGTTTTTCTAAACAGTTGCGCGTATACGAAGAATTAAAAAAAAAAAAGTGAAACGAAGCTTAGAACGAATCCGATAATATAGGTAATAAGCTGTGCGGATTTAATCATTATTGCTTTAAGAGTTTTTGAGTTAAATCGGAACAGATAGTCAGACAGAAAGACAGACGGACAAAAATTTTAAAGATTTTCTGTTTATGTGTGATAAAAATAGCCCAATGCAGTGATTATAATGAAAATATTCGCAAATCACAGACCAACACTACAGTTATATATGTATATATATATATATATATATATATATATATTAAAGACCGCGTCGAATATAAGCCTTCGAAATGTGGTGCTGCAGAAGAATGAAGTATTCTACGTTAATTAAATCGGAAATATCGATTAACTGACAATAGTATAGTTTAACGGATACTGAAGTTTTCTGGACACAATAAGCGTGTAGATAATACGCCGAAAAATTGCTGTCCAAGGAAAATCGCTAGGCAAACGGAAAAAAAGGAGGGCCATAGACGCAGTTGTCAAAATAACTGGACTGAATTTAGATCAGGCGAACAGGCTGGTACATAATCGGATGGCAATGCAGTGGTTCATAGATGCGTAGAAAATCTAACAAACTGACCAATTCATAATCACTACACGTCGGATTCGATGTTGGGCAAATAGTAAGATATATGAGTATACGGATTTCGTATGCTAGCAGTTATGTTTTCACTCCTTCGATCTCAATAACAATCTCACGAGAAATCAACATTTTTTATTATAAAAAAAGCCTCTAAACAAATCAGATTGGCCAGTAAATGAAATACCAATTCAGCAACGAAACAAAAGAAAAAACGGGCCATGGCAAGACTCTCCTTTCCCAAATATGCCGTTCCACTCTTCCTCTATTAATGTTCTCATTGGCGGTGATCGTCAGGTGGCACCCCTACCAAATCTTATATATATATATATTATGTGTGTGTGTTATAAAATGAACGATGAGGTAAAGTTGTGAAATGCTACAAATTTTTCAAATAACCTTAATGAACATAATAATTTTCTCAACTATCCGATAATTAGCGTGGTTTCGAATTTATTTTCCCCACAACTTTACGACCATAATATTGAAAACGCTTAAAAACAATCTTAGTAGCGTCGTGATCGGATATAGCGGTCTAATAAGAGAATAGTGACCTGTTCGTAGGGCATCACGTAAAGGACGAATTAACTGAAGAAAAGAATAAAATTTAAATAAAAATATATAGATAATTTTCAGGATGACGTTTAAAGTGTTGAAATTCGTTCGTAACAACGCACGCCATTTTTACTGTCGACGGCGCTGATGTAAATTCCTTTTTTTTTTTGCTCCACAATGCACAATGAAATTTATTGCTTAAACAATTATCGAAAAAGGTAACCGCGCTCGAAGCGTGACGGACAAAATAAAATTTACGACGCAAAATTTTCAAAGTGCATACCTTCATGCATGCACACAAACACATATATAATTTACTACATACCTGCACACATATGAATTGTATGCGCGCATTAAGTATATATTATATATATATATATAAAATATATGTGTATATATATTATTTACAAATAAATATAGGTAGATGAGTAAATACGAAGAAAACTAAGTGTAAATTAGAATGATAGCTCAGTCGTTAGTTAGGAAAGTGTTTTTTTAATTTTTTCAAAAAGCGTAAAATGAAAATCCGCTTTTAAAAGTTTATTATATTTTATTTTACGAGAACAAAGACACCGTTGGAAAACAAATCAGCACGCATGTGGGGCAGTCCATAGCGAACACATTGTATTTATAACGTTGGCAGTAATTTTTTTGCGTATACGATGACTTCTAGGAAACATTAACGTCTAACAATGTAATATATAAGTTGAAATACGATAATAGATATTGCGAAGTGTTCTTTGTTTGACTATACGCTATGTATATCGTACAAAATAATAATAATAATAACGATAATAATAATAACAATGCAATAATAATGATAATAATATAATAACAATAAAGATAATAATAATAAGAATAATAATAATGATGAAATAAAAAATGTAAAACATTTAAAACATTTCGATGGCGCTAATATATTAATGACGTATATATTTAGAATACCAGTGAGAAGAGTACAAGATAAAAAAATAAAATATATTCCTAAAAATTGAAGCGAAAATATTTCATTACGATACTACAGTTTTTAGATCGTTAAAAAAATGAATTTAAAAAAAAATATATATTTTTTAACCGAATTAAAATTTAAATATTTTTATTTTATTTATCATATAGGCTCGTTTTTTATGTTACAAAGTAACGATAGATTCAGGCTAACTATTCACCGCCAGAAGACGATTCGAAAGATATTAAAATATGAATAAAAGTAATTATTTTCAAATTTTCGAATGTGTTAATTATATTAGTAATAAAAGCTATAATAATAATATTAATGATATTATTAATTTTTATACATTTTACACATTTTTATTACATAGGTAACTAATGTATACAAAACTCCTATAGCCGAATGGAATAACAACGTCATTAAACTAGAGAATAGACCTGCCGTCATTGCAGGAGACTTTAATAGCCCTTACACAATGTGGGGCTATCAAAAAGATAGTAACAATGGAACAAAAATTAGTTTCATGGATAGAGGTAGAAGACCTCCATCTCCTATATGATGCTAAATAATCTGGAACCTGCCTCTCGGCAAGATGGAAAAGAAGCACCAACCCAGACCTCTGCTTTATTACCAAGAACAAGGACGGGCAACCAATCCGCGCCACTAAAGAAGTACTCAGCCAATTTACAAAAAGCCAGCATAGACCTGTATTAATACATCTAGGTTTTACAATTCCGTCAATTAAAACTAAAGAAGAACCAAGATGGAATTTGAAGAAAGCAAACTGGAAACAATTCACTAAAACCTTAGATTGAAAACCATTCCTTGTCAGCAATGAAATGATAAGCAACAGAACATTTACTATGTAACCTTGCAAGGGAAAGAAAGTAAGAAAAGATATCTGAAAAATGGACTTCCTCAAGGATCAGTTCTGGCCCCACTACTTTTTAATTTGTATATTTCAGATTTACCCACCACGAAAGCCAGGAAATTAATCTATGCAGATGACATGGTTCTTGCTATAAAAGACAGGAGCATAAATGGAGTAGAACAAAATCTGGAACAAGATTTAAATATCATGGCGGAATATTTCACAAGTTGGAGACTTAAATTAAATCCAAACAAGACTGTAACTTTATGTTTTCAACTCAATACCCGACTTGCAAGGATGAAGTTAAACATCATGCTCAATGGCGAGTTTTTAAAATATGAGGAAAATCCAAGATATCTTGGAATAGTCTTGGATCGTCAACTTACATTCCGCAGACACCTGCAGAGCACTGCAGCAAAGATAAGAACAAGAAATAACATCCTGCATAAGGCGGCGAGAACTACATGGGGAGCAAGCACAACGGTACTTAGAACATCAGCTTTGTCCTTGGAATTTTCAGTGGCGAAGTATGCGGCCTCTGCCTGGATAAACAGCGCACGTGTAAATGGATGTAGAACTAAATACAACTATGAGGATAATCTCAGGAACACTAAAATATACCCCTACAGAATGACTTTCAATATTGTGTAATATTATTCTACCACATATAAGAAGAGAAGAAGCCACAAAAACTGAATGATCAAACTATCTAACAGTAGCTGATATGCCTATAAATCAAGATATAAGCGCACCCGAACGACTTAAATCGAGAAAACCATCCTATGAAACAGCTAAAGAGCTTATTGAAAAATATACCTCAGCAGAAGATAAGTGGTCCCAACTATGAACCACAAAAGATATGATCCAAACAAAAGACCCCCAGGATTCGATTTACCAAGGAAACAATGGGTTAGATTGAACCGTTTGAGGACCCAGCATGGTAGAAATAACTACATAAATAAGTGGGGACTTAAAGACAGTAGCAGCTGCGAATACGGAGCAGCTTCCCAAACAATGGACCATATAATGAATAAGTGTCCAACGCGGGCATTAGCTGGCGGATGGAAAGAAGTCAGAGACCTTACGAGTAGAGCCAAGTATTGGATAAAAAACTTGGACATAGAATTTTGACAGATAGCTCGAAGACATACACTTAATAATAATAATAATAATTCAGATGACCGTCATTTGCAACAATATGTTCATTCGGTCTTTACAAAATTTTCAAAGACTGCTGAATTTGGGAACCTACTGTTATTCAGATTATGCTACTTTATTATTTCTTTATTTCTGCATTTCGCTTATATTCGTCCTGATATAGGTGTAGTTAATATCTACGTACTCAAGATGAAATTACCTATTCTGCATATAAAAACATTTCACAATAATATTGTCAAAGGTGATCGAATTTAAAAGGCCATATTACATAGAGGACAAAATAGGGCGGTGGTTACAGAAAAGAATCATTAGCAATAACCTTACATCATAGGACAAAGAATAACGATAAATTTTTCTCAGTCACCATGAAAACGCTGCGACTCATAGATATTACTTGAATTTAAAAAACTAAACGTATATAGAAATGTTACGAAAAAAGTCAACATTGTTCGCTCGTAATAGAATTTTTACTACAGTCATTTCTTTAGCGTTGACAAAACGAACGGAAACCAATCTGAGACAAAATTTGTTCAGCACTCGATGAAATAATGGAAGTGATTGAATAAAACAAACATCAACATATTATATCCGACAAAGTAGAAAGCGTTACACTGTTGTTTAAATTAATCTTACGGTAAGTTGTTACTATCACCAGCGATTAAACCAAATATAATCATTGAGGGTGATGAGAGTACCTAAAATTCTAATGTTTAAGAAATGAAAGTTTAAATTAGGCCCATTTTCAAAGATAAATCAAATTCTAACTAGCAACAAAAGTTATATAAAAAAAGGAAAGGTTACGGGACTCGGCCGAATATGCCATAAAAACAACTTGTATTTCAGCGCAAGTCAATATTATTTACAAAAAGAAAACCTAACTCTCTAACTTCTATAATGATTAACAACACACCCATAGAATGGAACACTCAGATCAAATATCTCGGTGCTATTCTAGATAAAGGTCTTATACCTTTTCTAAACAAATAAAACACGTCGTTAATAAAACTCGTGCCTCTTTATTTAAATTATATCCTATCTTTAATAGGAAATGCTACGTTAATACCGCAAAAAAGCTGATTATCTACAAATGTATCTCAAAACCGATAATGTTGTATGCGTGTCCTGTGTGGTCTTACGCAAGTCTCTCTAACTTATCTAAATTCCAAACCATACAAAATAAATGTTGTAGAATCATTCTAAAAGCTCCGTTTTATACTAGAATAGTTCGTATGCACAGAGTTTTGAAATTACCATATATGCATCGAGTAATAAATCAGGAAACTAAAAATTTTTTTAATGATTGTACCCTAAGCGCGTATCCCCATTATAAACAATATAGGATACTACACTCGCACTAGTCTCCAATTAAAATAGAATTAATATAAACATAAAAGAATTAATCATACATTATTATGATGCGTAGCCGGCATTCCTGATGCTATATAATTATTATTTAAGTTTAAGTTTATTTTATGTATATAGTTATTTATGTTTCTCTTCATTACTACTCTGATCGTCTGTTATCTCATTCCATTTTATTATATATTTACTTCATGCAGGTTTTGGTGGTGGTTTTTCCTGAAGTTTATTTGCTTTAAGCTTCGTTTCCTTTATTTATATTATATACACGGGGAGAATTTTGTTTTATTTTAGTACGTGTAGATGATAATTGTTGTTTCTTATTTTAAATGTAAAAATACACTTTTATTTATTTATTTATTCACTTAACAAATTAACAAACAGCTTTTAAAACAAACAATAAACTGAGTTTCAAAAATATCTTAAGATTAAAGTACTTCTTGTAGATTTTATTTAATGTATGACGCTGATTGTAGGTAAACTGAAATATCTACGATCGTGATGGTCTTTAAAATGAAGAACAATGTAGAATAGAACAAATTATTACAACTAATCATCTCTGTGTGGGTTTTTTTGGGGAGGGGGCAATTTTTAAAGGAAACCAGATACACGAAATTAACGTCTAAATCTAAAATTAATTTCTTCCTCAATCGCAGCATATAGAAACTATAATAATAATAATTATCATTAATCGCGTGCATCGTCAAAAATAATTTTCCTGATGATTATTTAACTATTTAATATTCTATTTAAAAATTACAATCAGATTAATTCCAATAATTTATCCACAACTTTCTATGACGTTCTTTTAAACCCGTTATTTATAAAATGGTGTTACTTTTCCTCGTCTTCACACCCTCAACGATGTTTCTCTACATCACAAATAAAAAATTATAATTCCTTTACTTACATCGTTACCTTATGCCACATTTTTATCCTTTTTTTTTCATCATTCTATATTATTTTCAGTCTTTTTTTCTTCTTTATTATTCATGTTTCGAGATATTTACTATTCTTATAATTTCACTTTTATATAAGTACCTGCATGTAAACTGACCTATATATATATATCGGAGAAATTATCACTAAAGTAATTTATCAAAATTATATAACTACTTTTAAATACCGTATCAAGATTATTGCGTCGTTCGCGGTATCAAAACTATGAACTAAAGAAAAATTGCAACCACAACAAATTGCAAATTTTAATAATATTTTAGAAAATCTTCACATGCTAAAACAGCCAACATTATTCTCAAGATTCATATTTAGCGTCTGTAAACTATTATAGAAAATAAGAGGAGTATCTCGAACAAAGATAACATTATTTTCGACAAGGGTCGTCTAATCGGTTTCCGGAAAAAGCGCGATTCTAATTTCAGTTCACATGCACGCGGTAACGATTTATTTATATTTAATTTATTTCTAACGAAATATTCGTGAAATAATCTCAAATAACTACATCAGCGATCTGAATACTCGAGACAAGAAGATGGAATATTTAAAAATTATAATTGTACAATATCAAATGTAAAAAAATGTAAAACACATTATGAACCAGTGTTTAGTAGTATAATAATAACATCCGTTTCAAAATTATTTCGTCAATCCGAAAATTTTGCACTCGCCGAATACGAAATGTCACATTTATTTCTATGTTGACAAAGATTTCATAAATTATATTACCGTCGTACCGGTTATAAAAACAATTTTACTTCTATCTACTTAACACGTATTGGCAGTCTGCAGCCCCGATCATGTCTTTTTTGAATGCTCTGCCGTAGCACCGTTGCGTTCGAAGCTTTACCTTATCTTGTTACGTTCTTCGAGTATTACACCTCCGTATAATGTATCGTCCCTTTTACATCTGGATAATCTACAATTGTTCCCCCATGTAGCGATGTTTTTAGAAAGTTAGCATGCTTGATTAAGATGTAGATAGTCCCCACAGTATCACGTTGGGTAAGCTGTAAAGGAACCCCTATTAAAAAACTACATCCGTTCTAGATTTTACGACTATAAATTTCACTTGATTAATCTACTATACGGAAATTATTATAATGACTGAAACGTCACATTTACCTGACAATCATATCAGCATTCGGATTATTTAATTCTCTATAAATAAGGTGTATCACTCTTCCAAAAAATATTTTAACCGAAATCTAGAAAGCAATAAGGACTAGACATTCCAGCAGAATTTACTACGGCGTGTTCCGCGCCTAAGATAGATGGATTATATCCAAGATAAAAAAATAAATAAAATAAAAAGTATTACATCGTTCTAACTACGTAAAGATAGGACAATTTATTTGCAAATCTAGGTAAGACATGTACGCATGAACGATTCCAGAATGCCGAACAAATTTTATACGCGCAGCTCATAAATGTCAAAAGAAAACAAGCTGAACACCGAAGGCGCTATAAAGACCAAATTTCAGAAATTATACGATATTGACAGAACTGAGAAGCGAAAATCTCCGAAAGAACAAATAAAGTGGAAACAATTGTAGAAAGCCGGCAAATCATGATTGGAACGCGATTAAGAGCAATGCAAACCCGGTAGACGTGCTCAATTTGTGAATTTATCTACAAAGCCAATATAGAATTTGTCTCACATATAAGAATTCATCAATTATTTCGAAAAAATACAAATGACTAACAATATCCATCTAAAAATAATAATAATGTAAAAATTAAATAAAATAAAAATACTTTTATACCGTATCACAATATATATATTTAATCAAAATATCACCCATTAGGACGCTGTTTTTATTATATGTATATAATATGCCGGCGGGAATAGCGCGTTGAGTACGGCGGCTTTTTTTGCCGAAGTTAAGCAACGGTACTTGGATGGGTGACCGCCGGCTCAGTATGTTATGTGTTGTTGGTATCTCCCAATTTGCCTGATATATATACTGTGATACGGTAAAAGTATTTTATTAAAAATATGTATTATCAAAAAAGCACTACAGAAAAACTTTTTGAATAATAATAATTATTATTATTATTATATATTACAACATAAATAACATACATTACTCGTTCAAAGAATATTGTAAATTCAAGGAAAAGAAACGATAAATAAGTGGTAGATAATGTACTTCAAAACAAGACTAGTTGTTAAAATTTAAATAGATATATTATAATAATTTCACTTTTTTATAATATATATATATATATTAATAACTAGAGAAAATGTATCCAAGAATTAAATTAGAATTCATAATATTCACTTCGGCATCGGAAATAAAACGTTATGAAACCGTCAACTACCATAAACAATGAGAAGTGACGATCAAGAATATAGTAAAGAATTTATAAAATTATGTTCTCTGCCCAATACGTGTTATATAAAACAATGTATATTTTCAATAACTTTTTTCTAAAAGGTTCATTAAAATCCGTAGTATAAAGATGAATTTTAATATATTCAACTTTTCACCTTTTTTTAACGTTAAAATAGTTTATTTCTAGTCATCTAGAATAGAATACCCCTTAGACGGATAATCTGCTATTGCAAACTTTAATTACATACAACAAATTCGAGATAAAAATAACGTGTTCAGAAAGAATAGAAAATATTAACAAGCTGGAAAATACAAAATTAAAGAAAATGATAAACTAAAATAACTGGAAAAACGAACGTTATTTAATATCACAATAGCTAAGGTAATTAAATTTTAAAAAATTATAATAATATCAAATATATAAGAAAAACGGTTAATAGCATCAATAAAGTTCCATAAAACGATTAAATCGCTGAAAATAGAATTAAGTGTTATTACTTTGATGCATTAGACGATTAAATAAATCCTTAAAATATACTTATTAACGTGCAAAATAGAAACAGAACACCATACACAATTATATTTTCTAATACAAGTTATTATTGAATACCGCGTAAAATGAAAATAAATAAAAAACACACATTTTTTCAGGCGTTTTGTAAACGTAAAGTAAAGATTATACTTTTAATATTACTTTACCTATATTTTGACGTGTTGATAACAATTCCATCGCATTCACAACCTAAAAAAAAAATATTAATAATAATTATAGGAAAACCATGTAAACAACCTAAAAGTTCAACAAGGTAAATTAAAAAAACCGTTGATCATTGAAATTAAATTCAGAAAATAAAAATAAGAACATAACAAACACAATTAATTTTGTCGAATATTTTTTCCTATATATGTAATTTTGCTTAAGAACTGGAAAACCTTAAATTAAACAATTAGCGATTTGTGTTCATAACTTCATTGTTTTAAAATTCACATCATTTCTGTGTAATTAAAATCTGTAAATGCTGTTAGGTTAAAATATAATCACCTTACAGTTATATCTAGAATTCGTTTTATAGTTATTTTTTAACAATTAATAAACTTGATTCGTCCGTTATCCTAACACGAATAAAAGAACAAGCAAGTCCATTTCAATGAAAATGCATAAAACTTAGAAAATGAAACTTCATATTTAAAGGAAATTATAACTTTTTATACAAATATCAAGAAAAGAAAAAAACAGACATTAAATTATAGTAAACAAAACAAAATAAAAATTAAACGAATTTTAGTTTAAAATGTGAAAATCATGGAGGAATGAGTATAGTACACCCTACGACGAAAACACGTAAAATTCAAACTAATTTTTACGCGAGATGTTAAAAAATTTCAACATTACCGTGAGTATTTAAAAAACGTCTATTTTCCTTCCATTTCGGAACGCTATTTATAACTCCTACATGAACTTTTTTAAAAACGCGATAAAGAAAATTATTACATATAAAATCCGCCAATGTAAAAAGTAAAATGAATAAGCCGAAAAAAATATATTAACACGTTTAAAGTAATATAATAAATTGCACTTACCGATAGGACTTTCATATCGTTATTTGATAAAGTATAACATAACCAGAATACAGTAAATTTAAATGGTACATTAATGATTCATGGGAAAATTGAAGTTTATATAACCACCTCCAAAATTAGCCATTTCGAACACAAATCACATTTACATAAAAATGACGAAACCCATCCCCGAACTTAATTTTTTTAAAGAAATGCGGGAAAATATAATTAGTTAAAACACCGATTGTCTAGAGCTGACACAAATTTCAAATTTTGGCGGGAAAATATTTCATCACTAATCGCAAGTATACACAAATGTGATTTGTATTCTTGACGAAAAAATAAAATTTAATGTAACTAAACGAAAACAGGCAACTAAATTATAAAAAACAAGATAATAAAATATAAAATAACATACTTGCTAGAATATAATCTCATCATTCATCCATTCCGTCATCATGATACGAAGAAATATGTAACAACATTAAAGCAATGAAACCAAAATAAATAGAAAAATTCGAATAGTTGAAGAGCAAAATCTTTACTATACCTAGCATCGTTATACAATTTAAGGGATTGAGCGCATTTAGGACATTTGTATTGTCCATCTCCTGGAATAAACTCCCAATCCCTCAAACGATTTAATACACGCTGTTTATCCGCGTACAGAGTATGGAAATCGAATGCATTTTCCATTATTCAAAAAAGTAAAAAGAAATATAGTAAAATATAAAAGTCTACTTTAATAATAAGCAAAAATAAAACAGAGAAACTAAAATAAACTCAATAACGTGACAACAGAAAATAAGATGTACGAGTACATACTACTCCCATAAACCAAGAAACAGAATACCCGCCACTTTTCATCCGATACCCGCCATTTTTCATCCGGTACCCGCCATTTTCCACCCCGTTGACTTAAATTCTGCTTTATTTAAATAATTTTGACAAAAATATATTTTTTTTAATAAAAAATGATGTTTAAATAATTTAAAACATTTTGTAATTTACTGTAATAATTTTGGTATTTTTTTCAATTAATTTTAAAAAAAAAATAATAACTTAATATCGCTTCTCAGCCTAAAAAAAGTAATAATGAGAATTAACATCTAAACGTAAATACAAAGGTAAAATGAAAACAATTCATTATTAAGAAAATAAGTAAATAAAGAACACAAACCAAGCTTGTACGAATAATATCGACTAAATTGTGTTTTCATGCCTAAAAACAACTGAAATTTAAGTAAACATAAAATACATCATTTTGATATAAAAATGAAGAGCATAAAGATAGAATCCGAAAGTTAAAATACCTACTCAATAATTAAAAAATAATCACTAAATAAAGTCAAGCATATCATTTTGACCATCGCTAGAACGAGGAGAAATATAATTCATAGTTTGTAATATTTTTTAAGTTGAAGATCCAACTTAAAAATAATAATAATGTTGCATGGTTATACGTGCGAAGATGCGAATGATATACGAGAACAAATATTTTTCTTCAAATAATATTATGAAGAAAAAATGTATACCAACAAAAATTTAATTTCAGTCGCAGATAGGAAATTACTAATTCATAAAAATATCGCGGAGATACATACAAGTGTATATTATACTCACTTGATTAATTCAAAGAAACCCTTCCACTTAAAACAATAAAGTATGGTCGTTGACAGCTAAGTTGAATCAAATACTTCAAAATAAAAAAGATATTTGATGAGAACAGTTACATTTTGGAAATATGGAACTCAAAGAAAAAAGAAATTTAAATTACGTTGCACATTAACTACATATAAATTATACTTACTTTATATCTTCGTTGAGCTGGTCATATATAACATTGTCTGTTAAATGTAGCAACAATCAATAAAAATAAAATTATAAATGAACGAAAAAGCAATCGAATTCTTACGTAGTTTTCAAAATAAATAATAAACTGCTCATGGAAAAAGATGTAATAATTAATATCTAACTTCGTAATATAACTAGGCACGATAATCTCTGGATAATAAATTTTATAATCATAAAACCGATATATATATATTAGAAATATATAAAATAATTTTCTTTAACGCTTACACGTTTATAATAATAGTATAAATAATAAAATGAGAACAATATTAATGCAATCACATAGATAAATTAACAGAACACATTTACATATAACACATCATTAAAATATATTAATCATTACAAACGCTTTTGCTTTATGTATATTCTCACAAAAACTGAATGACTAAAAATTTTAGCAATACACAGTATCAAAAATTAAAAACTGAAATATTGTACCTGCTCGAATGACCATATTGAATCAATCCTCGGTTGAATTATCATTTTCTGATATAAATCAAATATACGCTCCATAGCACGGCGAATCATAAGATGTTCGGTATTCAAAAGCTGATCTAAATTTAAACCGCAAACGTTGATGTTATTCATAATTATACTAGACGTACTAATACTCCTACTATACAACAAGAGCTTTATATAATCCCGGAAGCGAAAACTTTTGTCGCCCTTAATAGATTCATTAGCACCTATAAAATAAAACCGAACAATTCGATTTATAATCTGTTAGATTATTAAAAACACAACGAACTAAGAAATATCAAAAAACATGACAAAAATTATAACACTCGGTAAATATAATTTTAAAATTGCAAATTACTTCTATTTATAAACAACCAATTTTACTGTTCTCAAAATACTCACCAATGATAATAATTTTCCCAAATGGTTTTAATAAGTTAAGACTTAAAGATGTATTTGAACATCCAAGAGTATCTATGATAATATCGAATTTTTTATGTTTAAATGTCGAATCATTGAGCATATTTTTATAATATTCATTAGAATCAACAATATAATGCACACCATTATCGTGTGCAGCCTTCCATTTATTACTGGAAGCAGTTCCAAAAATGTGTACGGACTCGACAGATCTGGCTAACTGCGTTGCAGCCCAACCAACACCGCCTAAACAAACACACTGGGCGTACTAAGGAAAATTTAACATAATTTACAAATTGTAACACTAAAAATTTTATTAAAACAATATAATATTTCATTTTTTCATTAATATGTAACTATCTATCACATGCATATAAAACAATTACCTGCACATGAATGTATTAAAATGTCATCCCCAGATTTGACATTTCCTATAACAAAGAGACAAAAGTATGCTGTAAGGTAATTGGCGGGTAACGTTACAGCAATTTCATTCGGAATATAATCTGGAATATGAAAGCAACAGTAGTCAGGAAGAACAACGGTGTGACGATATAATCCACCACTTCCTCGATAACACACAACACGATCACCGATCTGTTATTTACATATTTTTTCGTAAAAAATTAAAATTATTAAAGTTATTTTCAAATAAAATGACATCTAAATAATATATAAAAATTGTATATGATCAAACCATGTGTAGTATTTTAAAATGTTACATATCAAAGCAACATAATCGAACAAACCTTCACATTATTAACATGATTTCCAATACGCGTTACAATTCCGACGCATTCTAAGCCTAGAACACAAGGCAAATGAACAGTAGGTATTAAACCTTTTCTCAAATAAATATCAGCAAAGTTTACTCCACAGTAAGAAACTTGCACTTGCACATCATTAACGCCGAGGTTGTCATTTTTGTCAAACACAAACCAATCGCACACCTAACAAATACAAAAAACCTTTATATGGAAACCTGAATTAATGATAATGGGTAAATGTAATAATATTAATAAAAAAATACACATACTATAAGTTATACTACTAACGTGTACATTTCTGTAATCACCAAACTTTTTTAAGACAACACTCCTTGTCTTCATAACATTGGTGTATTCATCCTATTAAAACACCAAAATTAATTAAAGTACGAAATACCAATCATAAATATGAATACTAAGTACACCTACAATTGTCTGTTTTGAAATGCGACAAACGTAAAAAGTAATTACCCAAATAAACAAACAAAATCAATTTTTTGGATGATTGGATAACTCCATTTCCATCACTCGTTGCTTCCTCAGTTTCACCGGTAATTTAATACAATTTTACCAAAATATCTGAAAAATCTGACAATTGTAAATATTAAATTATACAATTACTGAATATTTTTGATAATAATTTTAAATTCAATTTTTCCTAAAACTATCGTTCGAAATTTAAAATATTTAATTATCTATAAGCACACACTTAACTGAATGCTCGAAAAGTCAAGCAATCAGTAATTTAAAATCATTTCATTCGCGGTTAAATTATAATTAATTAATTCATTTGAGTTATGAATTGAAAGAATAGTTCCTAGTCCAGTTATTATTATTAATTTTGTCTTAAAATTAATAATTACGTTTATAATACTTTTGTATTGTGTAAAATGCCATGCGAAATAATCACACTGCAACTCGGTCAATGTGGAAATCAAAGTATGTTATATATAAAATAATTTGTGTTTACGATAAATTATAAATTGTCGCAAATATTACATATGCTTCAATGTTTATATAGTTGGATTTGAATTTTGGAAGAAATTATGTGATGAACATGGTATAAATCCTTCAGGAATATTACAGAACTATGCAACTGATGATTCAGATAGAAAAGATGTTTTTTTCAACCAAGTAATTATGGAAAACGTCTCAAGTTTCCGTAATCTATTCTTTAAAAACGAGACGATTACTATGTTCATTTGTATTTTTAATTGTATGATTAACCGCATTTATTGATTTCATTTATTACTTTGGTAAAATTTAAAATGTTCAAAATTGTTGTGACTTTATTTCTCTTACTAATATGTAATCATTTAAAAATTATTTCTCTATTAGGCAGATGATGATCATTACATACCGAGAGCTGTTTTACTGGATTTGGAACCGAGGGTAATTAATTCCGTTTTGAATTCTCAATATTCCAGGGTAATTTGGATACTTGTTACATGTCCTTTTTTCATTTGTTTTGATGTTCTTGAGATTTAGTTTTGTTATAAATTTTTAAGAAAAGTGATGAAAATTATATATATGTATAATTTGTAATATATTATTAATTTTAATTCATTTTTGTGCATTTTATTGAACATAGTTATACAACTCCGAGAATGTGTACCTGTCTAAACAAGGCGGTGGTGCTGGAAATAATTGGGCGTCAGGTCATTCCCAAGGATGCCGATTACAAGAAGAAATTTTTGATATTATTGATAGAGAGGCCGAAGGTAGTGATAATTTAGAGGTAAATTTAAAAAATCAGTTTCTCATTTATATCAGCTCATACATTACTTTTAATGAATATATAATTATATTCGTGAATAATTCCATAGATACGCATTTTTAATTTTAAAAAATATTTAATAAATTCGAATAGACATTAGTAGTCAAAGTATAAGCTGGCGAAAGCAAAAATCTTTCAAAGAAGTCGCAATTTAAAACTATTAAGCGCAAATAATTTTGAAGAATGTAAAATTTTCGCGATAGTACTAAATACAATTCTTCGATACATTAGTTTAGACCCTTGTCAATACAACGTAATAAATATGTTTACATATAGTTGGTAGTGTATGTATATTTTCGACTTTCGGTTTATTATTTATTCAGTTTAATGCTATTATTTTCAGGGATTTGTACTTTGTCACTCAATAGCCGGTGGTACTGGCTCAGGAATGGGTTCTTATCTTCTTGAAAAACTTACGGAACGTTATCCGAAAAAAATTATTCAAACATATAGTGTATTTCCAAATCAAAATGAAGCCAGGTGCGTCAATTACTTTTAGTTGCGTCATTTTTCTTTGATAGATGGTAACAATCATTTACATTTATAATTTCAGAACCATAGTATCTCGTTGAGAGCTAAGTGATTGTTTTGCATAAAACGCTACGTGTATTAATTAATAGAGACCTTAAAACATAATATCGCACGAAAAAAGAAAAACGCAATTTACCAACATAAGATAAAATATTTTTATCTCGTAAAATGTCACTTAAAACGCTAAAAATCCGTTGTACCGGTACCCATTTTAAAAATTAGAAGTATTCAGCTCGAAAAATTGCTTTAAGGCGTGTTATTTATTATTTTTTAAGAAAAATGTGGTAAAAGGAAATTAGTTCTTGGTATTCTATGTCAGGCCCTTTTGTTCTTGTTTTATTATTATTATTTTAATGTTGCCAAATTTAATGTTTTGTAAAGCAAATTCTAAACTAAATAAACGGGAAATCGAAAAAAAAAATTAAGACATAAAAAATAAAACACAAAAAATGAATTTTTTACTTATATTTCGCGTATAGCGTCTTAATTTTTTTTTCCAATTTCTCGTTTATTTACTTTAAATTAGATTGAAAAGCAAATTTTATCAAATAAATGTTAATGTTGTCAAAAATAGTGCATCTTTTTGCTTGTTCCCTACTTTTTTATTGTGTATATTTAAATGCGTTATTTTAACCTTGAAAATGTGTGAAAAAAAATTAGTGTCGCAAATTCATTTTTTTTTTTAAATAATTCCAATAGTTTCGTTTTAGATGCCGTGTTTGTTTTTATATAACAGCATAGGATATTAAATAGCACCATAGATTCGAAAAAGGGTTCCCGGTAGTTCCGCAATAGTCTTCTATACTGTTTGAAAATATAATTTCTTATCCTATAATTATGATGACTTTTATAACTGATATCTATATATATATTTTTTTTTTTTGCAGCGATGTTGTAGTTCAACCGTATAATTCTTTATTAACGTTAAAACGTCTAACTTTGTGCGCTGATTGTGTTATCGTATTAGATAATACAGCTTTGGATCGTATTGCTTCAGAACGGTTGCACGTTCAAACGCCATCTTTTGCTCATATCAATACTTTAGTGTCCACAATTATGTCAGTTTCTACAGCAACATTAAGGTAAGATGTATTTTGTTGTTGCGGACCAAATAATAATTTATTACTATATCTTTAAATTACAACTACGTATTCATGATTTATTAGACATAATCTTAAATTGACTGCAATCTGAAATCTATGATATATCGCATATCGCCTTTTCTATGTGTAGGTAAATTTTATTGGGTCTTTCACATAAGACTGATAGAAATATAATTTTCATAATAAGTTCCAAGTAAGGCGCCTGTTGCGCATAATTAATAAAAACTATTTATATATATCAACATGTGTGCACGTATATCCGAATATTTTATTTATTATAATTGTTTCAGGTATCCATCCTACATGTATAACGAGCTGGTCTGTTTAATCGCTCCACTAATTCCTACGCCAAGATTACATTTTCTTATGACCGGTTATACTCCAATAACTAGCGATCAAGAGGTAACGGATTTCTTATTTTAGCAGTAGTAGAATAACTAGAAACAGTTTTGAAGGAAACTGTTTTTTACACAATAACACAACCGAGACCTCGTCATAAATTATTAAAAAATAAAAACCTGTTTATAATTACACTAGTGTTGACACGTTTTTGCGATGAAATACACGTGTTAACAAAAAGTTAAAAACATTTATTTTTACCTCGACATTGAACGAAACAAAGTATTTTTGAATTTTTGGAACGCTCGGTTTTTAAATTTTAGTTCGAGTTTTACTTATTATTTATTAAATAAAATCTTTATACCGTTCGTGAATGTTTTCAGAGTCATATCTCTTGTGTTATAATTAAAAATAAAAAACTCTTATCTATCTAATATTACAATAATTAATATGAAAATATATTTGTTATAAAAATTTTACATGTTGCACCCAGTAATTAAGTGGGTTTTTTTATATTCTTACGTTTTTTAATCTATTTATGTTGCTTAAATGTGTTAAATAACCTTCTAGATATTACACAAGTGTAATAATGTCAAATCATCTTTCCAGAAACATTTACATCATTCCTTAACATCAAAATATTTATCCAGTGTACAACGTAGAGTATACGAAACAAAAAATCACATTATGTTAATTCTAATATGTGACTGGACGTTTTAAATTGAAAAAATTAATTTCTATTCGTAAGTTGGCCTTAATTTTCGAATATTTTTGCCGATAAATTTAACCAGATTTGATATTTTGTACTGCAATCATTTTTCATTTAATAAAACTTGTACCGATCGATATGAGTTTACGTTTAATGATGTTTTCATTTTTTAAATAGATTTATGATTACACGCGAAAATTAAGTGTAATGCTCATGTTTTTGTGTATTAATATTATCGACTTCGTGTTAATTCAATTTTTCTTTTTTAATTTCAGACGTCTTCAGTTAGTAAAACTACCGTTTCTGATGTCATGAGACGATTGTTGCAACCCAAAAATATGATGGTATCCACTTCTCAAGAAAAAGATATAGAACATTGTTATCTTTCTATTCTAAACATTATTCAGGTTCTTACATTTAAATTTTTTTTGTATATTTATAGTTACGACTAACTATATTTTATATATGTCACGTAAAAAATGTATACCTTTATCCAACAAATATTTTGTACCACATTTTTCACGCTGGTGTCAATAATTGTAGTTATTAGACATTGTTGTCAGTGAAACAGATTTTTATTTTCATATGATACATATAGACGCTCATATTCGTAAGTAAATTCTAATTAACGGATAAAATGTAAATTTATAAATTTAACATCGCAACTTTCTTCGGTACAAAAGAAATTCTATGCGAGTTATAGAAACAAATAAAATGCACTTTGATATAATTAAAAATCAATTAAAAGAAACATGAATATAAAATATCGAAAGTCAACTATTTCTATCGTGTATTTATATTTACATATTCGTATACTTTATTTTAGATTAATGAAATTTAATTTTTCAACAGGGAGATGTAGATGCTTCGCAAATACACGACTCGATGCAACGAATCAAAGAACGTAAATTAATAAAATGGATTCCGTGGAGTCCGGCTGGCATTCATATAGCATTATCTAAGAAATCGCCCTACGTGCAGACAACTAATCGTGTATCGGGGTTAATGTTAGCAAATCATACTAATATGTCTTCTGTAAGTATTAATAATTTCTGTTTAAATATAATTTTAATTTTAATCCGTAGTAACTGGTTAAGTCGCTAAGAGCTCGTACTTCTGTACGGAGTGTACCAGGTTCGAATACGATCGATGACGTAAAAATATTATCATTAGAAAATAAAAATATAAATAATCCGAATATTCTCGGGTGGAAGACAATTGCAAACCACCACACACACACACACCATGTGCGCGCTAGTATCATTACAAAAACACACAGGGCTGCATTGTGTCGTGACAACAAAGCTATTACAATCAATTCTCCCGGGTGTGTGTATGTGTGTTTAATTGCGCGAGCGCTATATTATAATGGTACACTACTTACACTATACAACAAAATATGTGTAGGTAAATAGTCACATAAACTTAGCGGTTGGGGATAAATGATGAGCAGCTGGTTGCACAGTATTATATTATAGTTCAACAAGTAATCGTAATCCTATGCTCTTTGTCGCGGATTATTCTAAAACTTCGACTAATACTAAATAATTATGAAAGAAGTAAATAATTTCCGTACACTATTAATAAAACATCTTAAAGAATGTAAACTATAATCATTTTCAATTAATTTGGTATTGCATGAAGAAATTTAGAAGTAGGTTATATTGTTTTAAGAAGAACCTCTTATACTTCAACATCAAGTGATGATCGATTAAAAACATCAAATAACTACGTTTAAATCTGGCTTCTCCATTTCATTCGCCTATAAGTTTAAGGCCTTACAATAAAAATTGTCAAAAGTTGTAATGATACTAAATAAATGTGATTACTTTGTACCAATTTTACTGGAAGTTATGAAACTTATGAGGAATGAAAACTGAATGTATCACTAGTGAAGTTCAACTCAAATTCGTTAGTACTCCGAATATCCACTATCGATTTTCCAGCCAGATCCAGCAACAGAAGAAGTGATGCCGCGACGGACCTCTAATTACTTATAAGTGGACTGAGTTGTTCCCAAGGAATACTTAAAAAAGTGAGATAAATGATTAATTTTTTTCTTGATTATCCAAATTAGATAAATCGTTGGAATTGTCCGATTAACAGGGGCGTAACGTCAATGGAAGCGATGAAAGCATCGCTTCACCTAAACAAATTATGAGTATGGAAATGTTCTTTACTATCTATGAAAAGAGCATTACTCACAAAAAAATATAAAGTAACTTGCTGAATAATTTTAAATAAAAAAAAATAAAAAGTATTAGAAAAAAGTGCTGCTAGATAAAAATCACGCACAAGTGAGTGATCGGAGTAACTACAAGTCCAATATTTCACTTTATTTCTTGCTGGAGTTGTCTCGGAACGATCTGCGTATATCAGTGATAACTAAAAATGGCTACACGCGCAATTAGAAGCACTAGGATCTGCCGCGTTCGAGGTCACATACACAGTTGTATTTGCGTGAATTTATTGAGAGTGAAGAAAAGATACGCGTGTTTGTCGATCTGCAAGCGAAAAAGCAAAGCGCTTCTCTGGTCAACAACGTGATTTTTATACACGGCCGTCAGTATGTTACGTATGTTCATATTGTTGTAGTTGCCACACGTTTTAGCCGTTTACTAATAGTGGAACTGGAAGCGATGATCAGCCGCGCGTCTCGGGTCTGTAACACCACTACAAAAGAAATTGTACCGGCTCGTTTGTCGCTATTTACTGCAACTACTAATGCACCAGTCTGTACAAAAGCAATATCTTCCGAAATTGAATGCAATTGCATTATTGAAAAACTTCTATTGGTTAGTTTTAGTGCATTAAATTTTCAAGAAAAAATGAATATTATTCAAAATGATAGACCGACGCCTGGTTTAGAAAAGTTGATTACAAAATCAAGAGGACATAAAACATTTAATCGCCATTTTCAAACAAATTTATACATAACAATCCCATGGTTAATCGGTTGTAAGAAAATAAAAAAACAAAAAATTGTTTTGTTCAGCTTGCCTTTTATTTAACCAAGAAAGAAATGTATGGAATGCAAGCGACTTTGATGATCTAAATAATCTGCATAAAGCACAGAAACGACATAAACTGTCCGAATTTTACATATATATGTTTCATTATGGCGCTCCCTCTATTCCTAAATTCACGGTACGCCCCCTAGTGCTGATTAATATACATTTTTATTCTACTCCAGTCTTCTGTCTTCTTTCC
This sequence comes from Coronaproctus castanopsis, assembly GCA_032883995.1. Lineage (NCBI taxonomy): Eukaryota > Metazoa > Arthropoda > Insecta > Hemiptera > Monophlebidae > Coronaproctus > Coronaproctus castanopsis. The sequence goes on from CM065052.1 coordinate 169,929,596, forward strand.
TTCATTCTTCCCTTTTTCATAATCACTATTGTTTATGACAGGGAAGTATATATATATATATGTGTGTGTGTGTGTTTTTTTTAAGAATACACTACATGCGATAACCCATTGATATATGTAGTAGTGTGTCAACATCAAAATTGCTCTCATATTTCTTTATAAGTTAGATTTCATCCTTTTCCGTTGTCATAATTTCTGTTTAGAGATTATGGAATTTCAGCTAGTTCAATCGAGGCTAAAACAGGTTACTTGTTAAAATTGAACGTTATTGCGACTCAAAAATAAACAATTACAATTCAGAACATCGTGTTAAGTACGTTTAATTAGTAATAGTAATAACGTAAAGATGAAACATAAATACAAAATTTGAAATTACACCATTTCTCGTTTTCTAAATTAACCGAATTGTTGTTTAATATATAATGAAAAAAAACAGATGAAAATACATTTTAGATATTATAATCATCTCTGGAACGAAAGAAATTTTATCACACCCATTGTAACGAACAAGTTTAAATAAAACTCGTTCGGGTTACGAATCAACCATGAATATGATGGATTTGTTAATGTAGTTTAATTTTGTTTCAGTTCTTTTATTGTAATCGAAGTTTTTGAACTATATTGCTCGGTTCGTTCTGTTTTTGTTTACTTCTATCATTTATATTACACAGTTTTCAATTTCTCACTTTGACAATGTTTTTTACTACGCTCAGTTTTATTTTCGTCTCTTCCCTTTTTTTTAAGCGCATAAAATTTTTCACTATCAATTGTATGTAAAAAAAAAACACAAATTTAAAATTAATCGAATTTCCTTTCTTCGCATCTTTATCAGATGACAAAGTGAATTAAACGTACGTTTCATATTATTATAAAATTACTGTAACTTTCGAATTTCGCATTTTGTAAATCGCAAAATGATGTACCATTCAATGTCATATCTGTAGCAAAATTGTAAATACTATTATTTACTTTGACTTTCAAATTATAGATGACAAACAAAAGCGTTATTTCTGTGAATAAACAATTTCGATAAACACCAAAACAGGGTCGCCTAAATTTTTCAAAATTATATAAGACTCGATTAAAAATAACTGTCTCATTTTTTAAATTATGCCATTTTAAATGTTTCGTATACTTTCAGATTTTACACTCGGATGAACGTGATTTTTTTCGTACTTAACAGAAAATTTAGAAAGAATATATATATATATATATGTGTGTATGTGTGTGTAATATTTTATTTAGTTATTTCGTCACGTATTACATTTAATTCAACATAATCGATTAATATACATTTTAGTTGTTTCAAAGAGTGTTAGAACAATACGATAAATTAAGAAAACGCGAAGCGTTTTTGGAACAATTCAGAAAAGAAGCTATGTTTCAAGATAATTTAGACGAGTTAGATATTTCCCGCGATGTAGTTCAAGATTTAGTAGATGAATATAGGGCAGCAACAAAAGTTGATTACGTAACATGGCCACAAGTAAGTGTATCGCTTTGATTTGTTTTCAGATCAACGTGCTATTATATTCTGTGTGTAATCGTAAATAGTGTATGATCATTATAAATATTGAAAAAAATAAATCATGACACTTGGCATTTTATTTTATGTTGTGTGTATACATACATATATATATATATATGTGTGTGTGTGTGATTTTCTGTTCTATCTTAACTAACATAAGAAAAAAATTTAAAAATCATTTGTCGATTACTAATAGAACTTTCGATAATAAATATTTACTATTTTTATTGAAATATTATTTATATTCAAGTAGTTGTAAGTTAATCCTATACTGTACATGAACTTCAATACTAACAAAATTGTCTATTTTCATAATAAAAGGGGCAATTGGTTAATATAGAATACGTCAATTATTAAAATATTTATATTTAAAAATTATCTAATAAGGGGTATTGTACAGAAAATATTACTTCATATTTTCAGATGAACTAGTTATTTCCGTTAATATTACTTCATTCGCCGAAATGTATAATATTTTGTGAAAAATTAATAACGGGCGACTAAAAGGCTCATATCATGTCTAAAAATAAAATTGTTTATAATCGTGATTTTAAGACGTTTATACATGCGAAATGCAATGTATACCAACATTTTATGTTTACGCGTCTCATTATTTAGTCAAAACTTTACTGATCACTATTTGTCCCCATGTTATATAAATCATCAGTTTGTTTTTGTGACACATAAATATTCACGACTTAATAGTAATAATAATGAAAACACGTTTATATATATATATAAAAAAAATCACCAGCAGCTACCCTTACTCGAATCCTAGTATGAGTTCTCCACTAATATTTATGTTTATAACGCGTTTGCTGTTATTAGTATCTCTTCATTCGAAATGTGATTAAACCATCGTAACCGAAATATTTTTCACAGAAACCACTGATATCACACATCAAGTTTCTTAATCTGTTTCCTCATTTTGGCCAAGTCTACCCCCCATACAAGAGTATAGGAATAATCATTACTTTATACACAGCGACTTTTGTTTCCGTCGACAAACCTTTGTTGGTGAACGCACGATGGTGTAGCTTACTGAAGGCTGTGTTTGCTTTCCTTAAGCGGGATGAAATTTCGTCTTCAAGCGTTGCAATTTTATTTACTGTGCTTCCTAAGTATGGAAATTTCTCTACCAAATTTACTCTATCCCCATTTATTTCTCTATCCACGACGTCATTGATTTGAAGAATTTTATCAAAATTTATACCAAGTCCAAAATCTTTGTATGTACAATTCAATCATCTTAAAACTTTCCGTAAATTTTTTGCATCGTCAGCGACGAGGACACAGACGTCCGCATACTGCAAACTCATTATTACAAAAGTTCTCGTTAGCTTCCTCGGTGTAAATCTGTTCAAATTATATAATCCATCGTCAAGTCGGAACTTAACCTTTACACCTACATCCGATACGCATTGTTTGAAAACTGTGACCATCATACTCATATAAAAGTTCAACAGAGCGTAGGCGCCAGCACGCAGCCTTGTTTTAACTCTGTATTTATAGGAAACGACCTGGTTAGTCCGGCGTCACATGCTACAGTTGCTTTGGTATCCACATGCAGTTATTTTAGTTGATTTAATAATTTAGGCGGACACCCTGCTCCTTTAAACATGTCCATAACGCCTCCCTGTTCACAGAGTCAAAAGTTTTTTTGACATCGACGAATGCTAAGTATAATCTCGTGTTTTGTTCTCTACTTCAATTAATTGCCGCAATGAAAAGATCATATCGCTTGTACTTCGGTTTACTCGAAACCCGCACTGATTTCCTGGAAGTAGTTAATTTACTATCTGTTTCAGTCTTTCCAGTAAGACTTTGTTGAATATCTTACCTGCGGAGCTAAGGAGAGCAATATCTCTATAGTTCGTGCATTCTGCTTTGTCTGCTTTATTCCTATAATCGGAATTATAACTGCTTCTTTAGGTCCTGCGGAACTTTTTCTTCAAGCCATATTTTGAAGCAGAGAGCATTGCAGTTTATAACATCGTTTCTTCCAATTTTGAAGAGGCCCGCCGGTTTTATATATATATATATAAAGATAGATGGAGAGAGAGAGGGGTGATAAACAATTAAAAAATAACGCTCCAACATAAAGAAAAGTTCAAATATGTTCTTTTTAAATTTTAGCACGTCTTTTTCTTTTAATAGTATTATACTAATATATTTTTAATATATAAATACGTTTGATTTGCACATATCCTTTGTAATTAAACTTATTTATGTTTGTTTTTAGAATACGAGGAAGACGCAATTTCGTCCAAATTAATGAGAATTTAAAATGTATTTTCATCTACTTGTTTCTTTCATTATACATTAAACAACAATTCGGTTAATTTAGAAAAGACAAAATGGTGTAATTTCAATTGTTGTATTTATGTTTCAATATTAATTAACATAAGTACATTATTTTATTTTGTTTATACACGTGCATGCAAACGTGAATGTGTTGCTACATAATTTCACTGAATAAAAGTACCTCATGACGCTACTTAAATAAATTAACCACTGTAATACGTAATGTTTTAATACACTATGTAAATAAGTGCCATTATTAAATTAGTTTAATGCGATATATAAATAAGTGTAATTATTAAATTAGTAAAAGAAATTTCGTCTTGTTAGTGTAAAATTAATGTTTAAATTAAATTCATAAGTAAATAATATATTAAAATTTGCGTATCGTGAACAAATGTAGTTAATAATTATTATAAGAATAAAAATTTAAACAATAAAAGTGATTTAGATTTTAAGATAACGTTTAATAGTGAATTCCAGAAGTATGCAAATGTTGACAACCCGTTAAAAAAGTGATACGACAGTGGAGTGCATACAAATGGGTATAAAACAAGAAACATTCTTAATATGACATGATAAATGAAAGAAATGCTAGGAGTTAACGATCTCAAAGAAATTAAATAAATGTTGATTCTAAAAACCTGATTACAAAAAAAAAAAAAATAATAATATATATAAGTGTAGGAATGTAAATGATGAAGAAATATGACAAAATTTAATGCAGTATATCTAGACGTTTAAAGTAATTAGAATATGGTGTCTTAAGTGTAAGAACAAAACAATAAAAGGCTAAATTCCCGAAGAAAGTACGTAAAGAATTAGAAACAGGAGTAACTGGCTGAGGTGAAAGGTAGAATTTTTATGGCGGAAAGTGAATGAAATAAACGATAGTACATAATGGCAAAACTGTTAAACTCTATACCGGATGAAACATTAAATATAAAAAGACTAGACTGCTTAAAACAAAAGATAAGAAGGTGGCTATAACAAGACGAAAATATTTAACGAAATAGCGCATTAATACATTGATGTAAATCAATGAAGAAAGGAAAATAACAAAATTTAACGCGAAACAGGTGAATAGAAAAACAAAGGATGACCTGCTACCACAAACTGAAATAAACTAAAATGAGAAAAACAAATGTATGAGGGATTGTGGGTGACTGAGGAATAAAAAAGTGTGCGTATGTGAATGAAGGAACAATATAAGATTAATTAGCTCATAAGACAAATTATACATTAGTAAAATAAGATATTATAAAATAAATAGATTATAAGACAAATTGTACATTTTGCACAGATTGAATGCGAGAGAAAGTGAATACATATAAATCCGTCGATAAGCAACTGCTTGATGGAATGTAATAAATTTTAACAAGGGATGTATGAGAGTACGAATGTGCATGCACTGATTTTTGTTTATTTTACAAATAAACGTTTTTAAAAAAAAAATGAGAAATGTGTCTATGTATATAAAAACCATTGTAGACCGACAAATTAACGATGTAAATAATATAACATGGCCTTAATGTTCGATTTTTCGAATTGTTCTTTTTCTCATATTTTGAAACGTGAAAATTATTTAAAATATACATTCGTATTATGCCAGTAATTTGTTAAAATTATAAGGGTAAAAAAATAAGTTATCCAAAATGTTCTTTAAAGTATGTTGAAAAGAAGATTCTAATAAAATCTGTCACAAATTAAAATATAATTCACGCTGTGTAATACTTTGAAATAACCTGCCAATATTGAAAATTATCTTTTAATATGTGATATCCGTGGAATAGGCATAACGCCGTCACAGAATTTTGGAACAGTGAATAGAACGCAAACATTAACACTAAAAGTTAATTTCAATTTATCTATATTAATAACTCATTAGTGTTATAGTGTATTTTAAATTCTTTTTTATTCTTGGGACTGTTATATATATATATATATATATATATATATATATATATATATATATATATATATGGGTGTGTGTGTGTGTGTTTAATCAGCTCTAATAAACAAAGATCGTAAAAAAAATTTACACAACATATATTTTAATATTACAATTTAATGAGTATATTTATATACACTTATGTACATGGTAACATGATAAAAATAATTCTACGTAAATGTACAACTGATGATTACCCTCGTGAAATTATTTAGTATTATCAATGAAAAGTAAAAAGAAACCAAATTTAACTTAATACAAAAAACGTAAATATATATGAACAATTTTATACAGTTTATAATGTGATTTTAAATTTATCGGGGTTTGAGACCAAGAAATTACAATATGGAAAAATGTCAACTTTTGTGTATAAGTTAAAGCCCTTATTATAGATATACAAAATATATTTTAACTCGGAAGTTTTACATTTTTTACAAAATATATTTTAACTTGAAGTTTTACATTTTTACAAAGAGACAAATAGAATGTAGTAATATTTCATAATCGTAAAATTATTCAAAGCTGATAGAAATTGTAATTTTTGCTTTTATTTTATCGGGTTCATTTAAATATATATATACGTTATCTGTAATGTAGTAATATAAATGCGCGCTTACATATGTCAATAATACTAGTAGTCGAAAGTATTATGTATTAAGTGATTGAGATCGGTTGACAACCTCTGTAAATGGCGGAATTGATATCTGTCAAGTACGATGGTTCTTTGGTGCAGGGTCCTCCGACTAACGTCGAGTTTAGCAAATCCATTTTAGAACCGACAAATACTGGTGGATTGTTAGGACGTCTGATAAACTGTTAATAAATAACATTATTAAGTCGAATAATACACTATGAATAATATTTATAATCGGAATCTAAATAAAAGTATGTATTTATATTAACACAATAACAATAAATTATGTAATATATGTAAATAATATTTACTCCAGAATGAAAATTATTAAAGGAAGCCTACATCAATAAAATGACGTAATACAGGCAAAGAATTACTCCCGGGTTTAAATGTTATTATTCGTATTTAGATCCAAATTAAATGCGTTTTATTAAACCCGCGAAAATTATTACTAACTTTATATTAGATTTTATTTAAGCGAAAATATCAACTGAAAATTTCGCACCAATAATTAAACGCATAAAATAATATAGATAGTAAAAACATAAGAAACATTTTGAATTTAATAAGTTATACATCTGTACCTAATTTTTTTTTTATTTTTTTTTTTAATTAACTAGGATATCTATAATTCACGTTTATTCCGTTTAATAACAAAGTACAATAGTTGATTTATTCTAATATTCTGATTAGTCGTCTTCAATGTTAGTCTGTGTACGTCCCACTTAGTATATTATTAATTCGCTGAAATATTTATAGTTGACGTACTAAATGTCAATTGTTTTTGTTGAACTATCGAAAATGAAACTTTGCCTAATTTCACATCACATCAGTTAACATTTTTAGTTGAGAAATTGTGTAGCGTTATCGACTACCGTTACGAGTCAGAGGTTGAATTAATAATTAAACAGCGTTTAAGACATTTTCGAGATCTTCACACCGAATTATTGAAATTATGATATCGGAGCTTATTTAAAATAGTTTCGTTGTATTTTTGTTAAATATTTTTTTTCAAGTAGATACTTATATATGACGCGAAAATTTTGCGGGCTGTATTTATTTTTGTGTACGATATTCGCAGAATGTTTTAATATAATTGTGATTTCTGATATTTCTACGTTTTAAGTATGACAGTACATTATTTCACGTTCTAGTATTTAGTTTTAACCCTGTGTATTTTAAAAATAGATCAAACGAACTAAAATTCGCTATAAATATACAAAAAACTCAATTTGTTGTTATTAGCAAAACACATGAACAGGGTGTGTACACGTTGCAGGTAAATAAACTGAGAAATTAATAACATTTTAATAGTACATTGGCTAACAGAATACCGGAATGTTGGCTATGAAATTAAAATTAGTATAAATATAGCGCGAAGTACATATCAAAAAATGAAACAATTACTGCGCAATGGGCAATAACCAGTGGAAACAAGATGACGAGCTACAAAATGCTACGTGTTGTCGATATTGTTTCATGGAATAGAGAGTTGAGCGCTAAAGGCAGCATAGACAGAAAATAGAAAGTTCTTTAAAATGTGGCTTTATCGCCGGATTCTTAAAGTATCTTCGGAAAATAATGTATACCTAATGAAGTCATTCTAAAACAAGTAAATGCGCAAAATAATTAACGTGGATAAAAACAGGCAAAGCAGCCTACTTTGGATGTATAATTCGAAACAGTAAGTACGCCATACAGTTATAATACAAGAGATTGGAGCCACGACGAGAAGATTAATATGAGTTTTGTCAGATGGCCACCAACCTCTGATAGGTGTGTGTGTGTGATATTCTTAATTTCGTTATCCGAACTTACTGCAAAATACATGTCACCATGTATACCGATCTTGATAAGTTTCGCATAATTTCTCGATTTGATCAATGTCATGATTCATCGGTGGTCTACCTTTCTCTTTTCCAATTCAACCTTCCTTGCAAAATAATTTTCTCCCGTCTATTCTTACTATATAACCGAAAAAATCTAGGATTATATTACCTGAACGGTTCGTAAACTTTTCTCGACTTCGTTTCTACCTAAACGACATTCCACGCATTCAAATAAGAAAATTCCCTAATCTCGTAAAAAAATTCCGTCATTTATCTTTTTCATTATTATTATTATAAAGCGACGAGAAGAAATTTAATCGCGTCGGTGTGAAAGTCGTCTTCGAAATAATGGAAGTGGAATTTTCCAATATTCGGAAAATATCTACCGGATTATCGTGAGTTCGTTACAGTGTGCAGCGATTACTGATGGTTAAATTATCGGTGCTTCATTTAACGTAGACTAGAGATTGAGTACTGTGTTTAAAGCGTGTTGACGAGTGTCCTTTATATTTACGTTTTGTGGTGGATGAGATTGAGAATACTGTGAAACTTGAATGATAATAGTTGCTAATCTCGATTTTAAACTCTTTTAAAATGGATTTATATAAAATTTGAGTGGAAATATCGATAACCAATATATGTCGTCGGCCCGTGGTCGATTTTTTTTTAGTTTATTTATGTTGTTTATGTATGTGTAATATAAAAAAGTAATAGTGAAGGGTACCTGTTTAAAATCGCTTAAACAGGTATCCGTGTATTTTGCCCGTAAAAATTGATGCGTTAAATGATCTCTGTGTCCGGAATTCCAGTCGAATTGTTCTGCCGATGTGAAAATGACGACATTTTGCAACGCTGAAAATCTAGCTTCGGCCGCGGTTATTAAAACGCCAGCGTAACTTTGGTCGGCCATAACGATTACACGATTCGCCTGGCAGTGGCTGATATCTCTTAAAAATTCCCTGATCGTATAAGATTCAGTATCGTCAAACTGGAAGAAAAAAAATGTGGTAATTAATAAATATATTTTTTTTTTAATTTTTACGTATCTAGTTTTAAACTTATCTAAATTAAATGACAGAAGTTTAACGTATCGCTCAAGTTTCAAGTTGATCGGATTAATCGTTTTACGACGTACGTTGTGATAATTTCGAAATGAATACGAACATTGAGCAACGGGAGAACAGAAACGCCGATTAAAGTCGGTGATGGCGAATCTGTAATATCTCGTGCTAGTTTGTTTCATTGGTAATGGTGCGACAGTTAATTGTTAATTTTATTTGTTTTCTCTCGTTTCTCTACTCAACCACGCTCTTACAAGATTTGAATCTCTATGTTCTTTTCGGCTGAAAATAAAGTTGAAAGGGACTGTTTTGCTTGAATTGAAGAAATTCAAGAGACTGAGCCGAAGAAGACGAACTCTTAAAAGCCATGGGAAAGTTGTAAGAACGTGACTATAGGTATATAAAATGCAATTGAAACTGCTTTAAAAAAAAAAAAAGTAAAAAAATTTTTTTTTTTACCTGTTCTATAACGACAGTCTCATTACCTATGAGACGTCCACATTTTATTTATCTATAGTATAAAAATGAATCGCTAAATGTGTTGGTAAGCGCATAACTCAACAACGCCTGGACCAGTTTGGTCAATTCTTTTTTTGAAATGTTCGTTGAAGTTCAAGGATGGTTTCGACGGCGAGAAAAATTCGAATAGTTGCTGGAAAAACCCTAAAAACAGCCCAAAGGGGTTATGGGGGGCTCATTAAAATTTCGATTGAATCGATATGGATATGATAGATATTAAAATGACGAATTCAAAACAGAAAACCGTTTTTCTTTACGATCGATAGGTCTCGAGCTACGAATTTTCGAAAATCGATGACCTGCCACCTTTGGCAAGGCATAGGGAGCGATGTAAATATTTTTAAACGATTCCGTTTCTCGAATTAGTCGTTAATATATAAGATCTATAGGATAAAGCAAAAAAACCGCGAAAACAAATTTCAAGCCGAACCCAAAAATTTTTCAAAACTACCGATTTTTTCAAAATTTCAATTTTTTCGCAATAATTCGCGAACGATCCGAAATTTGAAAAAATTGTTTAAACTAAAGTTATTTGTCACTAAAATACGCGTCTAACGATGGTATTGCAGTATTTTTATATCAAATACTCGCCGAGAAAATTGGGCTCGAAGGGTTTTCGGGGTTTGGACCCTTTTTGAGGCCCCTATGATAGATCGGGGGTTCGGGTTGGGCTTAAAAGAAAGTAGACGTCGAGATCTATAATTTATGTTATGAGGTAAATGTTTTAAAAATTAACCGGTAACGAGAAATCGCGAGTTGAAAATTTCATTTTCGATTTTTAAAAATTCTGCCGGCGATTTTTTTTGGTCGGCCGATTCTACAATGCATTTAAGTTCAATAAATCTACAAAAATTAAAAAGTATCGACATATCATTTAAATTTCGTTATAAATTTGTTTTTTAATTTTTTGTATAATTCCTAATTCTCCATCGGTATTTGTGCTTTATTTAATTCAGCTGATAAATTAATACATTTATTGATTGTATGGCGATACGAAGTTCGCCGGGTCAGCTAGTTATATATATGTACACTTTTTAAAAATATATGAAACAAAACTGTATTAGCCTGAAAATTTTAGCTTATGTCTACAAATAGTGATTATTTATATTTATATATAATTAATTTTAAAAAATTCTTAAATCAAAATCGGGAATTGATTTGATAAAATAATTTCACTAAATTTAAATATACAGTCACTTCTACACAATTGTCGCATGTAGTCACATTTGTTACACTTGCATATTATATGTTCAACATTTTCTATTTCGTTACTCTTGCAGTTGTAACATTTATTATCTCGAATTATATTTAATTTGTTTAAATAATATCCGATAGAACAATGACCATAAAGTATCTATGGCATGTAGTTTAATCTTTTTATTTTTAAAACGATTTGTTAAAATTTATTCATTTATCCTTTGTATTTTACATTAAATCCACTTAAAATTTATATATCAAATTGTTTGAGAGCTATTTTCCTGATGATACCGTTATTTATTCTTTCTTAGTATTAAATACTAAATATCTTTTTATATATATATATATAAAGATATCAGTATGTACGATCAGTGTATAACGTTATATTAGAAACAGTAATATATGAAAAAGTTAAATCAATTAGAAATTTGCCACAGTTACACATTATATGATACATTTGTTGTTTTGTTAAATGCTTGAAATAGACTGTACTAAAACTTTGTGCAGAATTACGTTAAATTTATAGTTTATTTTCCATAATTTATCTGCGAATGTTTTAAAAATATAATAATATTTGTCGACTTTATTACTTATATATTTTATATGTTTGACAGATTTCAATGTATTATCCTATAATAAATATTTCGGAACTTAAACGCACGATTGTTAATTTTAATGTTTTATCGTATATTCTCGATTAAAATTTTCATCTCGATCAGATATTCGCATAATTTTAGATTTGATAATTTCAAATTTGAAATTTAAAGCATTTATTACTATTTTAAGCTTCTTAATAACTTCATTACAAACAGAAATAAACGTCGATTTGCTAAGCGAACATTATATATATATATTAAGAGTAAATAATTTTCAAGGCCGCATTATGACTTAGGCCGATAATGCCCGGGCCTACGGCGACACAATTTGAGAGGCGGCAAAATTTGAAGGTATCAAAAAATTTTAAAAGCAACTTAGTCGAAAAAAAAAAGTGTTAAAAATTCAAAATTACCACGAGTTTTTCGTCGATCGTGAAAACAAATTTTATCGCTTTCTCTCTCGCTATTATTACTCTAAAATGCTAATATTTCGAAAATATCGTTACTATTAAAAAAAAAAATGCATCCAATAACTAAAATTAATAATACGAAAAAAAAATATATATATTAAATGTTTTTTATAAAATTCAGTTTTTTACACGATTTATTGTGTATATATATATATTGTTATATTTTTAGAAACGTATTTTAAAAAGTAAATTGGGCCTGGCATCGCACTTAAATTCGACACTAATCATCTGCGTATATAAACGTAGACCTACATGAGTGTTAAATGTGGGATTTATATTGAGAGTATATGAAAATTATTGCGATAAGACGACAAACATTAAAATAGTTAATAAAACAAAATTAATCACTAATTTAATAAATTACCAATCCATCGCCGTTAGAATCCCACAATAAGGCAGTTCCGTCCGGCTTAGTTGGACTGTTCAGATAAATGAATAACGAATCGGAGCAATGTTCGTAATCGCACAGCGACTTTATATAATTCCTGATGGCAAATTTTACCGTCGCCAAGTAGCTTCTGATTTGTATACGTTCGTTGCCTAGTTTAATTCATCAGAAAAATTTCGAAATTTACCGGATTACTGAATTTTCTCGATATAATTAAATTTAGATAAAGATAAAACGTATAAAATATTTACGCGATATTTGAAATTAATTTTTTTGATTTTTTAATATCGAGCGTGAAATTTTATCGGTTATATACTAAATGTAATGTTTTTGTCTTAACAGTCGCGATGTCTCCGCTATATGGTACATAAAATTTCAATACTAACACGATTATATATTTTCTGGTTGACGATGAAAAGTCTAAATTCTAATAATATTTATACGAAACACATTTAGAATCGTCTAAGAAGCAGTGTTGTACAATAAACACCGTGTATAAAATTATTAACTTTTTGTTAAAATTTCATGTGCGACTAAAAAGGGTTAACTAAAATTCGGAATAACTTGGTCTTTTTTTCATATATAACATTTTAGACAATTATTTATTATTTCATGCGCGTGACTAAACGGGTTAAAGAAGTACTACAGGATGACCCTCAAAAAATAGATATTAAAATTTCTCGCAGAAACCGGATTAATGCCATATTTAGACGCAAATGATCTTAGTAATCGAGCGTCTGTAAATTAAAAAATAATAAAAAAAAAAACAAAAGGGGGTTAACTAAAATTCGGAGTAACTTAGTTTTTGTCGTGTAACATTTTAGATTTATCGATAACTCGGCGAATTTACCGATAAAATCTGATAAATCGTTTAATGTACCGTCATCGTTTTCGTTGAACCCGTTGGCGAAGAATATTTTCATGTTATCTTCTAAAAAACCGTGAGCCATTAACGTAGATTTGACATTCAGTAAATTCGTATACGACGATAAATCGCTCAATTGTCGATTCCACCCACCGGAAAGCAGAACAGCCTGTAATCAATATATGTCGTATATATAAAATAATAAATACGATAATAAAAATAATTAAATAAATAATAGAGAATAGAATGATAATATTGAAATGCCTAATGATGAAAAAGTCAAAACGCAAATCTCTCGCTTACAAGAAGTCAATAAAGATCTGAAGAAAATACGACGAGAATATAATTATGTATAAAAATATGTTTAGTAATAAAAAAATACATTCTGTGGTTAATGCGTAGCAAAAAACCGGTGTCAAATGGACTTTTTCGAGCGGAATGTTTTGCTTAAAATAATAATTCTTTCGTACGTTAAGAGCAAAAAAATTATTTCCGGGAAATCTGCCAGTTTAAATCACAGTACCTGGATATTTTAATTATATATACCGACACATATGCGGTAAACATAAAATTTCTAAGCTTTTAACACATTCGAACGGTAAGGCGCAATCAATCTGAAATTCTTAGAACGTAATCAAACAAGTATCGAGAAAAAGAAGACGGAGAAAAAAAGTCGAAATTTCCAAAAATTTCACAATGGACTATACTCCTCGTGGCACGGGCCCAAATTTTAAAAACTCTTAATTTCAATTTCCATACGGGCCAAATTTTGTACATATGTGTAATTTATTAAGTAATTGAACATATGGAAATTAGTATACGTGCTGCTCTCAAAAATATATATGGTACTTGTAAATATATCAGTTTCTTTTGAAGATTTTTCCCCCTCCCGCTTAAAAAAAAAAAAAAAAAAAAAGTATGTATATATTTCATCATCACATCATGACGTTACGTTTTTGATTTCCAGAGATTGCATCAACATCTATATGCAGTTAAATCGTCTGCTCCTCTCGGCATCCACTATATCCTCAACGGTTTTTGGCTCTATTCCTGATGTCGTCATTTCCAGTTTTCTTCATTTACGCGGAGATTTCCCTTTGGTTTTTCTCCCGTATAGCCAGCATGAATAATCCTTCCTGATTTTGTGTGCAACATATTTTCTTTTCCTCTTCGGGATGTCTTCCATCGAGATCATCTTTTCCATTCTATTTTTCTGAAGCAATTCTTTATTTGTTCTCTTCCCTTTCCGTGAGATTCGCCACATGCGCCTGAGGTCTACATTTCAAATGCGTTTAAACGTTTTATACGTTCCGCGTTTAAAATCCATATCTCTGAGGCATATTTCGTACCAACGTTACATAGCATCGATTAATTCTCGTATCCATTTTTAATTTTCGATCTTTCAGTATCGCCTGTAAATACCTGTGTCGCTGTTCCAATGCGTTTTCTAATTAATATCTCTTCCGTCATCGACAAACAGAGCTCCCAAACATCTGAACTCTTTGACTGTGTATATTGTAACTTTCCATTGGAGGTTCGCGTGAACCTTATTATTTTAATTGTTTCGAAGTTGATTTTTAATTTTATTTTCTTCCCTTCTTGATGTTATTTACTCGACATATTTTGCAGCTCTGGTTGAGATCGTCTACCGTAACTAATGCATTCTATTGGGTATATGTTAATCCTAAATTTCCTATCACCCACTTTTCATGATTCCTTCTGTGTACGTGTTAAATTCTCTATACGGACATCCCTGCCTCACCCCTTGTTATCGGACATCTTTTAGCCGAAAGTTCGTCTTGAAAACGCTCGGGATCTGTTCCCAATATATCGCTTTAATCTGCAAGTCATTATTATCGATATTGTACTTTTGCAGTATATGTACCAGTTATCTTTTACTCGTTAAACGATCGTTGTATTATTATTTTAAATCATGTTATCGGGTCTCTCTGGTACCTTTTTAGCGACAAATCACGCAATTTAATGAAGGAAATACCTTTAGCGTGTATGACTAACACAATTAGCCGATACTGGCTGCATGTTTGGAACTAACCCCTCTCTTCAACCTAGTCTGGCTTCGCCACTGCCACAACTAGTTTATAATTTTTGATATTCATTTAACTAGTGTAAAAAGAAAAAAACATTAATACACTTACATTATCGCAGGTTTGCGTTAAAGAACATTTATTTCGATAATAATCGGTCGAATAGAAACAATTCATATTGGTCAACAACGGATTACAATAGGAATGCGATGTCTGCGATTTCGGTCTCAACGCCGGGCACGATCTTTTAAAACCGTCCAAATTCGGATAACATCGTAATCGATTGTTTACTTGAGACGCCACATCGTATTCCGAATAAACAACAGGAAGAAATACGTGCTCCTTACAGATGGCCGACCACCATAAAGGTTTCGATGTTTGACCGCTCGTATCCTTAACGGCGTTAGTTGCGTTGTAATGACAATAGTTTTTACGACGAGCGATACGTAAACAGTCGTTACCGTCTGAAAAAAACCGAAGAAAAAATTAATTCAATAAAAAATTATATCGTCCTGGTCAAATGAAAAATCGAATCGAACTTTATGTTTTTGGAAAATAAAGTTACCAGAATTAAGAGCTGGTATTCATATGCACGCGCATATAATGCCTTGAATGCTAGCCTATTTTGTATGTAAAACAATTTTTTATTTTTTTTTTCCTAATAACTTAACCGACTAAGTTGAATAAGCATCAACTTTTACAAACTGTAACTCTAACAAAACCTGATTTTATTAATAAAGCCTATTAAAGTCAATAATCGACCTTGACGTAATCATTTAAGGTATAATTGATTTTATATAATTATACAATTAGATCCGCTGGATGACGCCGCTTAAGACGCCCGACGTCGTGTCCGGTATCCAGAAACTGGATTGCTTCCGTACGTAAAAATAAACGTACAATGGCTAATCACGACGTTAACGATACGACCATGATGATATTTTTTATACGTAACATTCATTGTTAAAAATTTAATTTATTAGTTTACTATAATTATTAGTTAATTTACGTAGAAAATGTATCGATATGACTATTTTACCAAATTAGGTAATCGCTGTGTTAAAATAACATTACTAAAACACGGATAAGTAAATGAGACTGTGTAATTTATAATATTTCGACTGGGTTTCATCGGGAATTCGATAGATATTTACACGGAAAAGCTTAATTCATTTTACACCATCGACTAAAAATATAATTTAATAATTATCGTTTGAACAAAAACTAAATACGTCGATAAAAGTCCCTATTAATAAAAATGTATTTAAATAAGATAATAAAGATAAATGACTATTATAAAATATAATTAAATAAATTATTATTCTAAGTGTTAAAATATGAAAATACATAAACCTACGTACAGTGGCGTAGCCAGACTTGGTTGAAGAGGAGTGTTCAAACAAAACTAAATTATAACAGTAAACCCGAGTTAAATTGAACTTTAAGTAAATAACCAACCAGGCAATCCAACTCGCCAGAGTTATTTTTATACTTATTAGACGTCGAATGTGTAATTCTATTAGAAGCGATAGACGGCAGAAATATTTAACATCCCTCGAACACACTAATAGTATATTATTGCGGACAGAGGGGGATGGTTACAATAAATTCCGCGAAAAAATAAACGATAAATAATGATTTTATATTTTTCGAAGGAATAATAACTTAACTAAATTTAAAATTTAAAATCTCTTCTTCGCGTTTTTCTACAAGATTCTTCTAGTACCTCCTATATTACAAAACTATTTACTTCACAATCAACGAAATTTAAATAAAATAAATGAAAATTAAAAAAAAAAATAGGTATAACAAATGCAGAACTGCATTTAACAACGAGTATATATTTTCTTATTATCACATTGATTCCAAGGGGTGATGGGGAAGACTCACCATAGGGTGTGTCCTCCGCACAAGTGACTAATTGAAGCTTTTTATTAGATATCCACTTCTCGCTTGTTACAAATTATTAAACATATAAAAAAAAGGGGGGGAAAAAAATTTTAAACAAATTATAGTTATAAGCTTTGCGCGATAAAAAACTTACTAGTGATTAATTTGGTTTATATATATATATATATATATATATATATATATATATATATATATATATATATATATATAATTAAATTCCCCGATATGTTTATATATGATTACACTGTTAGGTGTCATTCACGCGAACGAAAGAACTACACGCGCCGCGAAAAATACTTAGTCGATATAAATTATTGTAAAAAGTTGAACTTTACGCAAATTTCGACGATATAAACGAATCAAAGCCGAAAAACTACCACCAGAAAGCTCAATTTCAACTGCTGAGCTGTATGCAGTATACCTAGCATTACAGGAGATACGGAAATCGCGCGCAGCTCATCAATTCATCATATTAACAGACTCGATTAATGCACGCGCAAACATTCGAAGCATATTCAACAGCAACCCAATTGTACAAAGAATCCGTCAAACCTTATCACAATTACAATCCGCCGGAATAGATATCCAGTTCAACGAAATTGCTGATAAGTTAGCAAAAAGCTCAATCTCGCTACTTTCAGATCCACATGCCGAAATCGTATTAATAGCGGATGATCTAAAGACTAGTCGTAAGAAGAAAATTACAGCACTGTGGAATTTCGAATGGGTGTCGACCTCATCCACAAACCACCTCAGAAATATAAAAAGAAAGATAGAAGAATGGAAGTCATCCGATCGAAAATCTCGAAAAGAAGAAATAGTTTTAACTAGATTAAGACTTGGTCATACACGCGTAACCCACT
This sequence comes from Coronaproctus castanopsis, assembly GCA_032883995.1. NCBI lineage: Eukaryota > Metazoa > Arthropoda > Insecta > Hemiptera > Monophlebidae > Coronaproctus > Coronaproctus castanopsis. The sequence continues at coordinate 169,947,754 of CM065052.1, forward strand.
CACACGTATTCAATAACGTACCACCCCTTCCTGTCCGTTCAGTAACACTCCTCAATTCACTCTTCGGCATATTCTAACAAGCTGCAACCATTTATCCGAATTCCGTCAAAAGTTTAACATATCCGTTAATCTATCCCAACTACAATTTAAACGATCTCTTCCTATTCCTATTCCTCAAACAATGTAATCTATATAATGCCATATAAATAACTTTATACTTTCGGCTTGATAACCTCATAGCTGTGTTAAAGCCGATATTATTTATAGAAAAAAAAAATCGAATTCTTAACAGTTTACTTCTAGACGCACTTCCATATAATTCGATTATTTTAGACTTTTAAATTGATTTTTCTTTTTATAGATTGTAAAGTAATTTTATTTTATTTGTATTTTTTTGTCCTGTAAAAGGTGGATTTGGCGGGTTAATATCTTTTCCTCGTCTGGACTACGTAAAATATCGTCTTGTTAACCGTAGGTCGATTTGTTTTAGTTAATACACAATTAACGTCAACACTATCGATACCAGTTTAGACGGCTACCCACCCCGCTTTTTATTAAACCGTTCATTCGCGCATTATCAGCTTTTGACATAAAAATTATAAAAATTTTTTATACAGAATATCACTATAGAATACCGATTTTTAAATGGCTAGATAATCTTCAATATATATATTTATATAATATAATAGTTTTTAAAATTGAAACATTTCACGTCGACCAAAAAATATAAAATTTAAAATTTCACGCGCCATATAGGGAACATCGGGCTTGAAATAGTTAAATCGCGCGAACTACACAAAAATTCTTAAATCTGACTCGGTCATCAGGATAAAGTATCGATTCTCGTCGATGTTGTAAAAGAACAAAATGTTTGATTTCGAATACATTCATACACAAGGTAACCGGGGAATTAAGATGATCTTGAAGCCAGTATTATGCTATCGAGTTTAGGGGGATGTGCTTCGAACAACAACGTAAAGATAATCCATATCGAAACGAAGTATTACGACGAATAATAGCAGAAGCTCACTGGCATGTTTCCAACCACACTCTACACGTGGACTTCAACATGTAATACATAAATGAAGACTATCATCAACCGATAGACAAACATTTATCGAAGTTAAAAAAAAAAAATCATAATAAATCCACTGGCAACCAGGATTTCCCCCAAAAAAAACTGACAATAACGGAATAATTAAAACGCAAAGGAATCGTAAATAATATGTAAATTCTTTCTAAATTAACTACTTCATGAGTCAGCTGCTGGGCAGATCTCTGATTTTCAAACCTATCATCCTCCTCAAACCGTCTAATTGATGTCTTATCAGTTCTAGATTTGAAACAAAGAAAAAAAAAAACTAAACGCACAAAGCGTTACTTGTTTACTAGTTTAGGTATTTCCTTTGTGCGCGCTTCCTGCTGTAGGATTTTATTTAATCGCGAAATATACTAGATTAAAAACTAGATAATAAATGGCTTCAACTTTTTTTTATCGGCGAAGTTTTTAAATATGTCGTTTTTGTCTTAACGCATATAAATGCGACGGCGCCTCTAGGTAAAAAACCAAATAGATGCAGATTAATTTAAAGGAATATTAAATGATAATGGAGAAATTAAATGATGTCAAAAGAAAAACCAGCGCAGAGAAAAATTATTTAAAATTAAAGAAGTGGCCAGAAATACGTGTCATGTATATATACATACATATATATATTAATCACTGGTCTGGGGAATATAAGTGGGAAAAAAACAGGTAAACACGGCTAATGATTAAATGTCATTCGTGTGTGCCAGAAGTGGAATAAAAAAGAAAAATTACTACCGTCTATTATTATAACTATTATCGCTATTATTATTATTATTATTATTATTATTATTAACGTAGTATTGCGGACAGCTACCGTATAGAGTACAGATGTGTATTAGGTGCCTACTGCCACTTATTTTACCTTCCACCAATAGATGGGATAATGTCGGGCAAATTTTCCCATTCATTGTCGGCGGTGAAACATCAAAGGAATTGTCGGCAAAGATGAAAGGATCGATTTACCAGCTGAACAATTAACCAATCCGCTTCGTCCAACCACCTGAGAATACGTGTATATATATATATATATATGTGTGTGTGTGTGTATTACGAGTACATTATAACCTTATAATTTACTCAGAGCCGTTAATTCTTTGGTAGAGTGAACGAATTCGATTCGATACCTGTGCTCGTGATGTACTAAAATATAACGCGCATGCATTAAAGATCCAACACGCTAGACACGCGCATTGACAAACACACGGTAAATGCTTTGCGGTCAATAGTATTAAAAAAAATACTGAGAACTTGAATTATGTATATATATATATATATATATATATATATATATATATATATACACAAATATATATAGGATCCTCTTGTCGAACGAAATTATACGAGACAAATAAATTGAATTTAGAGATATCGAAATTAATTCGGATAATTTATCGAGAACGTAGTTAATTAAGACAGCCTGTTTAAATTCCTGGCGCGATAAAACTTAAATGTAAAAATTTGAATTATTCTGATAATGACGTAATATAAGACGCGGTTTCAGAAATACGAAAGTGGAAAGGAATCTTTAAACGAATATGTTATTATTATTATTTAATATAATAATCGTATATTTCAGGAGAAAAAATGTACATAAATAAAGGTGCGAAAGACCTAACTCAAAATGAAGTACGGTACAGACGATTACAGGAAAATTAATCGCTTAATCTACACATATATCGCTCATATATATATATATATTTATATAATATATTTATATCAATCTTGTGTGTAAAAAGTCCTTTACAAGTGTATATATATTTAAGGTTAATACTCACAGCATGACAAAAATCATAGTCACCACAATTACCCTACGATATGTATTTACTTTTTAACTATAAACTTAAAATCTAACAATATTATAATTTGGTTTATATTAGAATGAATAAAAATTAACCTCTATATCAGCGATAACAATGCTTGCCGATGAATTAGTACGATATTATTATTGGTCTAGTAGTATTGCCATTATTACAACTATTGATAACGACATCGGCAATGATTATTATTACTATCATTACTATCATTACCGTTTTACAAAGCTCTGTGTAATAATTTAATTACAAAAATTAGTTAAAATCACTAAACGTTTATATTTTCTTTAAAAAATCACAAAGCTTTTCGGTAATTACGTCATTATCAAGTGATATTTAAATATAAATAAAAATTTAAAAAAAAAACACAAAAATATAAATTTAAGATCACAATTTACTCGGGTTTTCTATTCTTCATTTTATACTTGTAAATTTGTGATCTTAAATTTATATTTTTGTGGTTTTTTAAAATATTTATTTTTATTTAAATATCACTTGATAATGGCGTAATTGCCGAAATGCTTTGTAATTTTTTCAAGAAAATATAAACTTTTAGCGGTTTTAATTAAGTTTTGTAATTAAATTAATAAAAAATCACTACATTCCACAATAAAAAAAAAAAACTGTCTATGTTATATATATATATATTTGATAATAAAGATAAAGTCTAGATATTTGTCAACCTGACATTTTTGGTTATAACTTTGTTTTAAAAAAAAAACGCCCGCAATACTTTTCGCGCCATTTTTCGTTTAGGTAGCAGAAAAAAAACCGCGTGCGATGATTTTTCTCGTCATAATTCGCTGAGTACAGTCTCTAGACAACGGTCGTGTGTACTTACTGGAATTCGTTTTCTCTTTATAAATAATTCGCCGTTAAATATTATAATTAGCAACAGCCATTTTGTTTTTTCAAGGAGGAATATATCGGTAAGAATAAACTCATTTCAATATATTATGACATTTATTATCAGTTCGGTATAATATTTTTTTTTATAATAACGTTTTTTTCCTAAAAAATACCCTTTTTTTTATTCTTACGTCTTCGTTATCGATATTTTATATTTCAAGATTTTCCTAAACGTAATTATTTTGTTTATTTTTTATTACTTTATTTTTATTTCAAATTAAATATTCGCATATTTTCTTCGTTAAATACGAAACTTTCACATTTTCGCAAAACATTTCATTTTCTTTTTCGGTGAACATTTTTTCATTTATTATTTTTTCTATGTGCGTTTTACCGGTCGACATACTGTATCCCGTACAGCTCAGTCACCGATTCCACTAATGTATGATCTTAATTCGTTTAAAGTCACCGTGTCCGCTATATGATACGCGAAATTTTAATACTAACAAAATTATATATTTTCTGGAGTTTACCCCGTGTGAGATGTCTCGATTCTTAAATATATTTACGAAAAAACATTGAAAATCAACGTTATAAATGATAGAAAACCAGTATAAGATTTATAATTTTCCGTGTCAAAATTTCACGTGTGACTGAACGGATTAAAATATATTTAATGCTCTAATTTTTCCTCTCTAAATATAACTTCATCCTATAATTATGGACTTGCAAAATATTTATATCGTTGTATCATTTCAATTTTTTCGCATATTATATATTGCTACATTTATGGAGTGCATTATAATTTTTGGTCTATAAAGTTGAAATATCGCGGTTTCAATACCTTTCGTTTTTCTCGTATTCAATTATTCACTGACCACTCGCAGACAATTCTGTATATTTCCGCATTTTTTTCCCTTTTTATCCGTGTTGTAGAGTTTTAGCGTGTAGTTTTTATTTATATTTATCTGTTAACGTTAAAATTTGATATTTCTATTAACTATGTTGAATTGGTTGGACTGTAAGAAAACCCTAACATTAAACGACTTATTAAAAAAGAAAAAAATGAAAAACTATTACTACCACCCTCTATGGAACGCCTGGCTCCAAATATATGAATTGGACTCTATATAGATGAATGATTATTCACCTTAAGCGATGATTATATTTAAGAAGAACGAATTTTCAAATAACACCATCTTTAGTATTAACGAGTGTATAAATGATATACACGCGGTTGTAAATTATTAAAAAATATATATATATATATATATATATAATAAAAACGCGCTTTGAACGGTTATAATTTGAATAAACTATGTTTCGTCGTTAAATTCTGAATTAAATAAAAATTGCCATAATCATGCCCAACCAACGATCGGAACTTCGTAAGATTCAACCAACTGTCGATAATGTTATGTAGTGACTTAGGCGGCTACAGTGTGTTGTCATTATAACTGCATCATCAGTTCTACTTTACGGGAATTATAAAACGAAAAAAAAAAAACATACTAATAAATAATTGCGGAAAAATCGCCAAAAAATATCTATTTTAAATTCGTTAATTCTAATCGATTATTTCTTTTTAATTATCGATCGAGGATTATATTTAGTCAGTTTTGGTGTACTAGTTTTAAAAAATTAGAAAACGTCACACAAAACTAACCGTAAAACGTTTTTAAATATTGGAATATCGTTAAAAATAGATCTATACGTATACATATTGTAATATTATAATTGTTAATCATTAATTTTTAATTAATGTCCCGTTGGTGTGGGAGTTTACTTTTTAATGCAACACGTAATTTGGTGTGTTTTTTTTTAAGTAGAGATATATAGAAAAACTGTAAACGAATAAAGGTATATAATTGTATTATATTCGTTGTTATTAAAAGTTAATCAAAGAAATTACAAGGTTGTCGGCATCCAGTGCGTTAAAATTAAGAACTTTTCCTTAAAGTATATCGCCGCGAATATGAAATACAAACATAGATGCTTTCAACATAGGTAACAAATATGAAACTTGATATAGGTAAAAACTGGGTGTTGAAAGATATAACTTTCGTGTATGGAAAATCAGATTATTAAAACCATTTACTCGAAAACAGATATAATAAACGAAGAACAAATATTTTGCTAATGCGTACTACTGATGATCCGCTAGAAAGTGTATTAGAGATAATACAATAAAAATGTTTGAAAAAATTGACACCTGAAATATGATTATGCAACTAACCTTGTCATTCCTAATACTGATCTTGCAGTACACTGCTCCGAGAATCGAAACATATCTCAGCAGAAAATCGATAAATTCCTTTCTCTAAATACAGCACCTTTTCAATATACTATACGGATGGATCGAAAAATAGAGATCGCTACGGCTGTGCTATCGTGTATAGTGATGATATAGTCCATTACTTCTACCGTACTACAATGTCCTATCGTGTGAACTATTTGCAATTCTGCAGGCTATATTAATTGCATCTTTTAAAAATGAGAGCGAGAAATTGTCATTGTAACACATTCGCTGTATTCGGAAAATTCCAGATGCATCCATCGGCTGTGAAAATTAATTCTACAACCAGCAAGCGAAGTCTGCAGACCCACGTAGATTCGTGGACATAGGCGATATGGAAGGAACGAAGAAACAGATCGAGCTGCGAAAGAATCCGCCTTCATGTCTCCTCAGCAATATGTTCGGATATGCGTTGCTGCATGTTCCATAAATTTAAGGAACAAGCAACAGTCAGATTTTCCGGTTTACCTGAACATAGTAGCATCTGCCCTATTTAACGTGTTCATCGCGCACAAGACAGGATGAAGTGATGCTGTTCCCAGATCACACTCGTTTGACCCATTATATCCTATCCAAAACCGATGCTCCTACTTGTTAAATCACTATAGCTCACATCTTACTCTGGTCTCTGTATAACTCTATTCGCTCTTCGTTACAGTTTCCTAACACATTTAATGAAATACTTTTACCTAAAAATTGCTCTTATAACTTTCCTCGTTCGTACTAAACATCTTCACACCTATAATAACGGAATAGTAGACTGTCCGTACTTTTAGCCTTTGCAGCAGTATACGGCATGGAAGATTTGTTAAGAGTATAATAATTAAAGACAAATTCGAAAATAATGAAAAAGATTGCGTTAAAGGATTTTAAATTATTATTAAAAACCTAATAAATTACGTATCCGTAATAAATATGAATGAAAAAAATTATTTAACTTCTGAAATATTAAACATTGTTGCACAAATTTTAGTATAAACACCGATCATGGCCGAATTAAACAGATACTTTTTTTAAAAGGTTCAAAATTTAATAATAACAATAACGGTACGAATGATATAAATAAAATTGTTTATTTAACTTCGTGAAGAATGTAATAGAGGAAATCATAATGTTAATGAATGCAGAGCTACTGGAAAATGTTTTAATGAATTTGACCATATGATGAATAAGAACCAACGGTAAATATGAGAAGGAAAAAAATTCAAATGTAATAAAACAGACACCAATATCATTTATAATAATGAATACAATTAATGAAAACACATTCAAATAATGAAATCAAAATTTATGATTGCTATCCAACACATAGTAAATAATAAAAATATGCTTATTAAATTATTGGCTTGTAAAGTGTCGGGCAAGGGAATTGGCTACATAATTTGGACCAAAAACAGTTTTTCCACCTATCTTTAATGACGTAGAAGTGGGTATGGGAACTTACGCCATTAAGTGTTTTAATGACCTAGATGCTGACTCTGAAATAGAACGAACAAAATTGTGCCAGGATTCACATTTTTTTGTTTTGACGAGGTTAGGAGCTATAGTGCGTGATTTTTTTAATGAATTAGATCGGTGATCGACTGTGCGTGTTTATATTTCCCCGAGTGGACATTGCTGAATTATGGGAGCTTTCTTGGACGTATGTTTGAAGCTGATTTGGGTATAGTTGTGTCAGCAGCTTTAAAAATTGCCTCAAGGAATATATATTGAGATTATCTTTTATTAAACTGAGTGGTTTGCTGGGTACTTTGACGGCATTTGTATAAGATTTCCAGTCTACTTTGTGGAAAAGAAAATGCGGTGTTTGTATTACTTGAGTAGTAGTGTTTGGTGTTGTGATTTGCATGATAATTGGGAAATGGTCATTAGAACGTAAATCATGAAACACTGAAGAACTGATGATAGGGTATAGTGTAGGTGAAACCGGGACAAGATCTATGGTGGAAAATATATTATATGACAAGTTAAAATGTGTGTGCGACTTGCTGGGAGTAGAGTGGCGAAATTGTTAGATAGTATGACAATATTAATGATGTGACCGTGTTTGTTTTGTGAAAGATGTTCTCCAGAGGGAACAGTGAGCATTAAAGTCACAGAACATAATTATGAGTGTTTTTTGAGTTATGTGAGTTTGGATTGAATTCTATGACATCTATCGAGAGAGTTTGGGAGTAGACAGTAGTTGAAAAAGGTGATACTCAAATATGGTGTAAAAGGTAAGTGGACAGTGACTGTTATTATCTGTAATTTACTTGATTACAAGGAATTGAAGTATGAATTAAGGTTGCTACTCCTGCCTTAGCCATAATTCCATGGACGTTGTCATGCCTGAAAATGTTCTAGTTTTTTATTTGTGGGTTATCCGAGGGTTTGAGGTGTGTCTCCTGTAAGCACATGATTGCCGTGGAGTGTGATGATATTAGCTGCTTAAGTTCACGGTTAGTGTTATAGAAGCCTCTGCATACTGCATTATTCAATTTTTAGATGTGATTTTTATTTGTTCTGATATTCTCGTATGTAGTTGGCTATTTTTTATTAGTTTGATCGGTCTAAATGTATTCGTCTGTATCGAGAGCATTTGTTTCGCTTGTGTCACTTTGTACAGTCATGTTGCTAAGGTGTTTTATGATTCGGGAGCACCTATTTTTTATATTCATATTAGACCCTGTAGTCATGGGCAAAGCTTAGATAGTCAGGATCGGAAGCTGTGTTTTCTACAAATGTTTAATATTGGGAGAAATCAATAATGAAATTATGTTGGTTATTATCAAAAGATGGTTTAACTTTTTCAGTTATTTCTTTCACAGGCACGATATCTTTAAAGAAGAGTTAGATTTGACGTTAGATGTAGTGTTATTAGATCTTGATGATGATGGGGTTGTAGTGGGATTTAAGAAGCTGGTTTTTTTTTTATTATTATTTCGGTGTACTACTTTACTATCTGCACGTAAGGGACGTGTGTTAATTGTTTTGGGGGGCCGGTTGTGTTATAAAAGATATTTCACATTTCTCATGAGGGTGAATTTGGTGTTGATGGGTGTGGTCGTTTTGTGGAGGGTTGGGCAGTTGTGCATCAGCGTCTGTATTCTGGTTGCTCTAGCTATGATGGTTGGAGTGCTACTCTTTGGTATAATTTAAAATAGAATTTCAAAAAATTCAGAAATTTTGGCTGTCTATCGTATGTATTAAAATGATTTGAGCAAGAAATTAAATTCAAAGGCTGAATGGTTACATAAAAAGAGGCTACAAATTCATATCATTGGGAACAATGAAAATTGTCGAATCTCGAAATGCGAAGTTTGATGAAAAAATGTTTCCTCTGAAAGTAAACAGTAATGTGGATAATTATTTATCATCGGTCGGTATTCATGAAAACAATATATAGCTAAAATCCAAATGAATAATAGTAGTGAAACTCATATAAATATATTAGAAACAGAAGAAATTTATGAACCTACAATAAGAAAATCAACTAGAGAAAAACTATATATAGAAAATTATATTTTAAATGTATACACACAGTTCCCAAACGTATACAAGAAATAGAATTAATTGAGAGGTTCGAAAAAAATAAATGGAAAGATGCAATACGGAAGGAGATAAAAAATATGAATAAGCTCGATATTTTTCAAAGTGTAATTAAAATAATCAAAACAGTGATATAAGAGAGATAACAATGGAGAAATTACAAAAGCACATTTGGTACTTAGATGATTTCAAAGAGAACATACCGATGACACTTACGCATCCGTAGTAAAACATTGTATCTATAAGAACATTATTGCCGCTTGCAAGCCATTTTAAGTATGAAGTAGTGCACATATGGATGTAGAAACAGCATTTTTAAATGGAAATCTAAAGAAAGATATCTGTATCGAACCAGCAGAAGAAACTAATTTTGGAAATAAAATTTTGAAATTACAAAATGCTGTATATGGATTGAAATAAGTGCTAAAAAATTGTATGAAAAAACTGAATTCATATTTGTCAGAAACACGGCTGCAGAACTGTTAATAATCAAGTGTACGAGAACAAGAAGAAAATTAATATGATTAAAATAAAATGGAATACTAAAAACAGCATTGGAAGTTGAGCATATATAGAGAGTATGTTGCGCGTGAATTGACAATTGTAGAGCAGTAGCATAAAAATATATTCAATCGCATTCCGGCAACCACGTTAGTTTTTCTCCAATCACAAATCCAGAGAGGAAACATAATACGATTTATGTCGAGGAAAAGGAAAAAAAATAAGTGAAAGACGATAAGAAAAAAGAAAGAAGTGCTGCTATTTTGGGGTGATCTCTAACCGTTGATATATATATATATATATATATATATATATTTGTGTGTGTGTAATTAATTAATAATAGAGTCTGCTTTAAAAAAGAAATTTCGGTTATACAAATGATTTAAGAAATTTATTAAATGGCATTAATTCCGTATAGAATAAATCCTCACATCGATTCCATTATTTCCGATATCAGTTTAAGAATCGGAACCAATAATAAAACCTAAATGAAAATTACTAAAAGGATCCATTGCGAGGAGCCCAATCGGGGTTACCGGAGATCGTAAAAAGAAAAAAAAAATAGATGAAAAAGGAAAAAGTACGAGCTGGAGATTGACCTCTTTCGAAGAGATAAGATGATAACATAGTAGATACCATTTAGGTAAATAAAACACAGTCGTCTGTATTTAGGAACAATGTATCACAGAACCGGCCGTCTGTTCCGACTGAATTGTTCTCTTAGCTTAGCGGGCGTTCGTTAAATGAATACGACAGACGCAAAAAACCCAAACATGGCGCCTTTAAATTAAATCGTGCAAATATAAAAAAGGCCGACTTTCATTTTACGGACCTTGTTGGATATTCTTTCAAAAATTAGAGAATGCCAGGGCAACGAAACTTTGGAGGCTATTTACCCATGATAGTGATTAAAAAATAACTGTCCTTTATCATTCATATTTTTTAAATATATATATATATATATATATATATATATATATATATAAATAATAAAATTAATTTAAATATATATAATAAATATGTATAAATATATAAATATACGTCTATATTATATATATATATAATGTATTGTGGACATATGTAAGTACGTTACATAACACAATATTTATTCCATAGAATATTTGATTTTATTCTATATTCTATTCCTCCACGACATTAATTATATCATTAAGGGTTTTTAATATTGATATACATACACACTCTAATGTAAACTCCCCGTATTGAGATAGATAATTCGACAGGCAGACAGGCAAAGAGCTCGTCGCATACTTCCAATGATCGTAATTTACAAATGCCAATAGGGAATCATATTAATATACATTTTATGTGTATATATATATGTGTGTGTGTATTATAATTACATATATAATATATATACATGTGTACACACACATATATATATATACATAATAATATTAACGTAATATAGTTATATATCGATATAATTCGTGTATGTATGTGTATAATGGTTTTATATATAACATATACTTATAATATACATGTATGCAAATATATAATAAATAATATCATGTACATAAATGTACATACTTTTAATGAAGTTATTACAATAAAAAATATAAAATGAAACATAAATAAATAAAAAGTTGAATATATTGGAGGAGAGTAGTGATTTTATTAATTAATTATAAACAAACAAAAAAACTTTTAGTGATTCTGTTTTTAACCGTTATTTTTCTTTCAAGGATGTTCGATAAAACAAATTTTATATTGCACTTTTCTTTAAAATTACTACGGTTAATAATAATAATTTTTAATTTAACGATAAATTAACAATAATAATAATGTACGACGATTCCCATAGATACCGTTGTAAATTTTCCTCGATGACCTATGTGTATGGATGTGTGTGTGTGTGTGAGTATGTGTACGGTTTACATAACGGCAAATTCCGGTGCCATTCGAACTATTTCGTATTCCCTTTTTTTCGTTTCATTTTAATTTAAAAGCAAACATAGAAAAAAAATGGTGACAGATTCGAGCGTATAGCGTTAAGTGAATCGACGAAAACTATTAAAAGACTAGACCATTCCTTTCGGGCACGATATGTCCGTCTTGAAAGGAACGCTTTAAAGATTCCGCAACACGTTCGGAGAAGAAATTAGCTCCTTCCTTATCATCGTTACAAAAGTAAAAACTTCCTCGTAATAACGACAATAAGAAATGTACTATAACAACGATGACCAGGACGGTGTGAAATATATTATTCTTTACGTAGACTTTTTAACGGTAACTCTCTGAAATACTCGTATATCTAGCTACGCATGATGTACACATATACATATTATATATATATATATATATTACATACGTAAGTACCGTCATATCATAGCGGAACAAACTCAGTATCAAGGCGTTGACGAAGAAAAAGAAACAGTTCCGATCAGACGATTGCGTAGAACGACAAATGAAGACTTCAACCATGCGGAAAGGCTAAGCAGTGACGGCGGTATACATCAAAAAGATCGCGACCCAAAATAATCTCTGGGCGGCATCACATCAAAGCAGTTTGGCTCGTGGCAGGTTAGCCCCACTTCTGGTTCTGTCCAGTATTAACACCTGCGTTTGATTATTTGATATATATATATATATATATATATATATATATATATATATATATATATATATATATATATGCGTGAGAAGACGATTTCCCATTTCTATCTTACAAGAAGCTTCACTTTTTACTTTTCAAATGATCGAAGCATTTACCCGCAATCCGATTCTCGTAATCTAGACTGTCTCTGATCGTTACGTTTGTTTGTTACTTTGGTAGATTGAAGATGTGGAATCACCGGACTTTATTTATCGTCCAAAATTACGTCGTCTTTATTCTCATCATCGATCGAATTTTTCGTTATTATTTATTTATAATATTTAGATCTTTTTTTTCTTCTTCTTGGCATTCGTAGTTTTTACATTTTCCGGTGTTTTAAAAATGTTTCATTTTTTTATTCTAAAACATGTTTCCTTTTAATTATAAAAAAATTTTCTTTCAGTTTAGTTTTTTTATGAGCTATTCTAATTATTAACTAAATTAACTTAGGTAAAACTTATTACCACTATTGAAAACCAACGAACTCGGTCCAACTAATTAATAACAAAATTTCGAATATGTATATTTTTTAAAACGGTAATTACACGCGTCTGATCCCTTCCGATAATTCCTGTCGCTGTTACTTATTTCATCCGTTACTCCATTTTCCCGAGAATTTTTTCATTTTTTCATTTCCCCCTCTTTAATTATCACTGGCGACAGTTTATTTACGGTATATATGTTTATAATATAATCTTTATAACAATTTCTGATATAAAAAAATAACGTTTTCTTTTTTGGAATTAAATGGCCGGGGTTTTTTTTCTATTTTTTTTTTTTCGTACAACGTTATATACTTTTCATTCTTTTTCACTACTTATCGATTTATTCACAAATAAGTATCATCTTTTTTTTTTAAATACACTATCAGTTTACTATATTAAAAAAAAATAATAACATTTTCTTTTTTTGAAGTTAATGTGTCCAATTTAATTTTTTTATTTTTTACAACGTTATATACTTTTCATTTTCGTAGCTACTTATCTATTTATTGACAAATAAGCATCAATTTGTACGTGCATATTTAAACTTTCGATACACATTTTCGAAGTTTTCTGTATTCGCGGTTAGATTATATTTATATATATATATATACATATATATAAAAGACAATGAGTATTGAAAAGCAACAGAGACATATATGATAAAAAATATCAGACACAATGAGAAAAAGTAGAATAAGATTTTAGGACATCGAAAAAGAACGGACTCCCGCGGATAAACTAAGATCATATTCGAAGAAAACCGGAAGAGTAAGCTTACATGGTTTATAGAAACCAAAAGGAAATGGAGAAAAAACCCAGGACATAAATGATAAAAATAAATTTCGCGAAAAAGTATTTAAAGGTTTCGTCAAAAATGTGAAGAAGAAGAAGAAGAAAGAAAAATAGCTGGAAGATGAAAGAACACCGGAAGAGAAAATGGACAATTCAACGTTTATTGTTTTTTACCTGGTCCATAAAAATCGAAAATATATATATATATATATAATCATAATCATAATCTTAACAATTTATGTTTTCATCCATTTATATTTACATCGTGCAATTTTACTATTACTACTATCAATATTTCTGAAAGGTTTTGAGAATATTAAACAGAATTTTCGCGGTTTTGGACAAAAACAAAGATTGGTAGAAAAAACTGAGGTCTTTTATAATTAATGATACTAGTTTATTTTCAATAAATTTTGGTTGATTAACAACATGTTGCCCTACGTTAATAATAGTTCTTTAAAGTTTTTAAATTAGTTACATTAAACTTTGTAAATAACACTATGCGAACTTTCACTAGTCGACAGTTTTATCCGTTTCGTTTTAAATTTTATTTCTTCTTAATTTCTAAGAGATAATCTATAATACTTATTCGAATCGAACTTATTTTTTCTGTTGCGTTTAAGATGGTCTAAAATTTGTTTTTCTTTTAAAGTATATCATAAGTGTAATTTGTATTTGACATTTTCAAATATTCCCGAGTTCATGTTTTACTACAGTTTACCTTTGCAATAAAAAAAAAAACACGCCAGTTATTAAATAAAAATAAAAAAATGAACGATAAATAATAGTAATAATGATAGTAAGTAGAGTTTATCATAAGCAGGGGTGGTAGCTTCGAAGAACAAAGCTGAGGTGAATGATCGAAATACACCGTAAAGTGATTATGGTTTTTAATATTTCATACATTCAGTTATTAAATGGAGTTAAACTATAATTTGTTCCTTAATTAATAAATATATAAGGGAAAAATGAAGCAGCATTAAAGTCACTAGTTATAAGCAACGGAACTTCACGTATATGACTAAATCTTCATCCAGAAGTGGATAGACAAAGCCATAGGTGATATATATGTATATATATATATCTCCAGGGGCGAATATAAGGTAGGGGCACAAGGAGCACAAACTCCCGAAATGGGGGAATAAAGGAATAATAAAGTACTATAATCTGAATTACAGTAGATTCCCAAATTCAGCGACCTATGCTCGAAAAAGTCTTTGAAAATTTTGTAAAGACTGAATGAAAGGTATCGCGTTGCAAATGACGGTCATCTGTACGATATTGTGTTCCACAAATTATTGTAAGCTAATCTTTCGTTTTCGTATTTTTAAATAAGATTTCATTCGAAAATTTCGGTCAAGTAGGTTTTTGAGTTATTAAAAAAATAACGATTCTCCGAGTCACCCTCCATATTTAATTGAATTAAGTTAATACATTATAATAAAATGATTTTAACATTCATAATTATTTCATTATTTCGTATTGAACTCTTTTAGTTCGGATAAGTGTTTACAAAGCTTCTCATCTTGACTCCCAAATGATCTAATCTATATTCGCCACTGGTGTGAGTTAAATATGTTAATTCATACTTTCGTAATTCAGAAATACAAAACTTATAGTTTTTGAAAATTACACGCACAAACACATACACAAACATATATATGTGTATGTAGAAGAAATATATGGAATTATTTCTACGACGAAATACGTTTATGTAGGTAATTTTGGCGTAATCATAAAACATTGCTTCGGTTTTATCCAAATCGATTACTCTAGAATCTATTAAACACCCTTAAATTTGTCTTATTTATTTTTATTCTTTCTTTTAAAAATTCAAAATAATATACTTTTAATTAAAACCAGTTACTTTTTTAAACGTTTTTTCTCGTTTTTGTGCTCTCTCTCTCATATATATATATATAATACAATACACCTTTCAACAAAATTAATTTGTATAACAAATCCGTAAAATTAAACTTTTTCGATTCAAAATACGTAGATTGTTTTATTTTTTGATTAAAATATCTAAATTTCGTAATTTCCATACCGTCATTTTGAATTAATTCATAATTTACACGTGTATACAAAATTTCATCGAAATTCGACTTGGTCAAATACAAACACGCATTTATATATATATATATATATATATATATATATATATATATATATATATATATATTATATATATATATATATATATATATATATATACATTAAGTGATTGATTTAATAAAATAAGATATACAAAAAATTAAAGTCCAAAAAGTTCTTAAAATATTGTTAACGGCTTAACGACGTGAAATTTATACTCGTTTTAACGAGATTACACCGGCGAATTAAAATTAAATTTTAAATAAATTTTTTTTAAAATAAACAATTTGACTCTATAGTAATTGGATGCTATATATTATTCATATATACATATGGCCGTGTACGAATACCGTTATTTTTATAACAAAATTGTCGAAAAAAAACATACCAGAAATTAATCTATGCCGATAATGAGGATGATAATAAAACCAGTAATAATAATAATAACTTACTGCTGTGTATTTCTCCTTCGACGGATGAACGGCATTCGTGATCGGCGGTTAGATTAACGGTAACGTAGAAAATCAATAACGGATGACCGAAACGAGCGTTCGGAAACGGATCCAGAATCAAAACCGAATCGTAATAATCATGATCATAAATCGAACGATGTACGTCGTCCGGATATCGAACGCGATAACGTTGACCGGCATTCGGATTGACTGCGTGAACTCTCACATCCGACTTATCGATATCTTTCATCAGATCGCAAGTTTTTTCAGACGTGAAATTTTGCCGATCGCAAGGCTGTTCCGTTAGCCAAACGTAAGCGTCGTTAGACCAACGTAAAATTGTATCCGTATTTTGAGTTCTACTCAGATACTCTTCCGGGAATTCGTCTTTATTAGACGAGCTAGAATATTTAGTATCACCGATCGTCTCTGTAGGTAATAGAAAAGCTCGATTACAAGCTATTATCATCATTATCATCGTTGTAAACAACGATACGAAAGACCCGAAGACGATCATCGTAACTCTGCGATATAATTTTTTGAAAAATAGATATAATAATAATAATAATAATAATAATAATAATAAAAAAAACTTAAAAAGATGTTTTCAATAATATAAGACGAAACCTCCGGTCCGGCTAATAAAATCTCGAATGACGAAGATTAACCGTATTCGACTTCAGTTCGATTACGAATAAAAGTCTCTCCCGGCGGAAATGTGAAACGAGGGAAGCTCCATCCACAATTCGGCGATACGACGCTACGAACCTGGCCGATAGGTTGATATGCCGTTGAACAGGTAGTTATAGAGCCCAGGTAGGCGGAGTCTACCTATTGCTTCTTAAAACGATTATCCAGAACTACTTCCGTATCCTACATATTAATCATATTATCCTATACGTTATCTAGAACTCCTTTGTGCCGTTTGTTTATTTAGGAGGACTTATTAATAAGTTTTTCATAAATCCTTATTTATATATAATATTTAGATATGTTTGGGTGTGTATATAAAATTTGAAAATGAGAAATCTTTCTAAAGAAAAAATACTGTTTTTTTTATTTCATTTTTTATTATATATATATTTAATTAATTAATTTTTATTTTTTAAATTTATTTATTTATTTAATTTTTTTTTATATCATTCAGAGGTTTTGGTCACAGGATGAAACGATTTCGTACATGTTAGTTACTATTTTCAATAATTCAATAATTACAGATATAAATTATTTAACTTTCTAGTTGATACTTTGGCTATAATATATATATATATATATATATATATATATATATAATATATATTATATAAATATGTGCGTATGTGTGTGCAGTGGCGTAGCTAGACTTGGTTGAAGAGGGAGTTCAAACAAAACTAAATTATAACAGTAAACCCATGTTAAATTGAACTTTAAGTAAACAACCAAAACTCAAGCACTAAGCAATCCAACTCACCAGAGTTATTTTTATACTCATTAGACGTCGAATATGTAATTCTATTAGAAGCGATAGACGGCAGAAATATTTAACGTCACTGGAACACACTAATAGTATATTATTGCGGACAGAGGGGGATGAGTACAATAAATTTCGCGAAAAAATAAACGATAAATAATAAATCAACAGATAAACAGGGTTACACATATAATATTAAAATTATTATTTGTAATATATTACAAAACTATTTATTTACTTCGAAAACAACGAAATTTAAATGAAATAAATGAAAATATAGAACAGAATAAGTTTAACAAATGCAAAACTGCATTTAACGGGGAGTATAAATTTTCTTATTATCAGATTGATTCCAAGGAGGGGTCCAAACCACCCAAAAAAAACCCTCTACGTCTCTGTGTGTGTGTATAATATTATAACTGGTAAAAGAACGAAATTGAGAATTACAGGTTTGACGAATTAGGCGTGTTTGTACTCTTTACTGATGTCTTCTAGCAATTATTTCGATCATATCCGGTTAGAACTCCGAGATCGCGATGGATAACTGAATGCCTTTGGTACCACATAGCGATTTTTCTAAGAATATTATTCTCTGCATTCGTTGGATTTGTATGTTGCTCGGTTTAGCGCAAGCCAACAATTGACATCCGTAGTTGCGTATCGGTTCGATTACTCGATTATAATGTAAAAGTTCATTACTTAACCGAAGCGTGCTTATTCGGTTTAATGGCCTCTAATTTTTATAGGCTGCTTTTTCTCGGCGAAGTGGAACCTAAATACATGTCAAGGTACTTAGCATATATGTCAATGTTTCTCCTTAACTTATTTTCCCGCTGGTAAAACTGATACGGAGCAAGTTACTTTTATTTTCCCCAATCCCTAGTTCATTTTAAGACTCCATCTGGATGTTGTTGCACTTTTTGAATTCACCATTTCGGCCGATTCTTCTACTGTCAGTATTGACAGCTATTATGACGTTTTCACCAAACCGGGATAATATACTTTAAAATTGGATGCACAAATATTCTAACGTAATGTAATTAATTGTAACGATGAGTGTAATTTACGAAATAATTAAAAATTGCTAATATGGAAAACACAAATTTTGAAATTTGAGGCACCGACCACGAATTTTTTTCATCGTCTTTTTCTCGATACTTATAAATATACATTAAAAATTTCACGCGTTCTAATGTTATAAGATTAAAAATTTGCTTTTACCGCGCATGTGTTGGTAAATACAATTAAAATTTTCAGATACCGTTTCGATTTAAGGCATCGGATAATCCGGAAATATTTTTTAATTTACGAAAGAATTATTTTAAGGAAAAATCTCATCGAAAAAATTCCAAAATTCATTTAGATACATTAACGGTCTTTTTTTATATTTGTAAAAAAACTATGACATTTTTGATTAGAAATCGGGAAATTTCTGAAACGAAATTCTACACGATTAAAATACAGTTATGTATGTAATAGTTTTTGATGGTATGTAATTCGTATCTAAAAATATATTTTTCGAAACAGGATTTAAAAAAAAAAAAACACTGAAGTAACAGACGCACTGCTTGATTTTTGGAAAGCTCTGCACTGCTCGTACGAGTTAGACGGATACCGAATGAACTTTGATGCGAATTTAGGAGGACAGTCTTTGATCAAATTGCGCGCTGGTGGTACAACCACTCGGTTAACCGTAAATATATTCGTCGGTTGATTTTACGTTAATGTTTTTCTTCGACAATTATTATAACCTAATTTGACAATTGAAAGTATTAATTCCATTTTCGTGATATTTTATTCTTTCCAGTTCAGACAGTGGCACACGTCGGAAACTTGATTTCCAAATTTCGTTTCAAAAACTTGGCCGTAAACGTTCGATGGAAATATGTTAAATTTTAAATCGACCCTTTCAGTCACGTTGCTTCCTACGTAAGTCTCGATTCGGAAAATATTTATTTATAAAAACGCATTAAAAATTACGCGGTATTGCGCAAAAAATATTAATTTATACGTTTAAAATAAAGGTGAAAAGTGTACAAATCTTTATCCGCAGAATTACCGTCCTAAAAATATATATATATATATATATATATATATATATATATATATATATATATACATGTGAAAATTATAAACAACGTTTAGACGTTGGCCTAGTTTAAGTTACTAAAAAATATCATACCATCTTCTGTATATCGATATAATTTTGTTGCCCTCAGCCCTCCGATGAAAATGAAAACAGCGCATGCGGAGAATGTATTTTAGGAATTCCGTTATTAACAATCTTTATTATATAATGGAATTATATCTTTAGAATTTTTTGTTTTGATTTCACTCGCGTATCCTGTTACATAGACAAGTTTACATACTATCTTTTGTGACGCCTGCAAAATGAAATATAGTGTGCGTACAAGAGGGCATTTTGCCGTATCTTTTTGCAAAAATGGTGAGATACTTTACACACACTATCGTTTCTAGCATATTTTAAAAACTAATATATATATATATAAAATATATATATCTGAAATTTCATACTTCATAATAAATAAAGGAAAAGTAGTACAAAACCTTATCATAATTAGATCCCTCTTAGAGTTTCCCACTTGCGGAGACGATAAAACTGAACTCCTTCATGGGTAACAGGTTTAGGTAGAACCCCCTATTTAGACGTACGAAATTTGCGATTTTACGTTAAAAATACAAAAATTGACGCGATATTAAATTGGAAGAGTCAAGAAAAACGATAGATACTTAAAAAAACATTTGGAAAGAATTAATTTCTCATCGTGCGTGTCATTATTCTAGATGCAAAAACACCCTACTTTCGAAGGGCAAATCAAGTTTATAGTAATTCGCGTTTATTTATATCCATGTATTTTACACGTCTGTTTATTGTGTACGTGTTTGTATGTTTATATATAAAAACAAGGATAATAAATCATTAAACGATAAAAATTTAATAGCGAAATTAATAACCTCGACTGTAAATATTCAGAGAAGAATTAAATTCGAAATAAGAAAATTAAGGAACGAAAATAATTTATTAAACGCGCTTCAGGCGCTTTCGCACGTCATTCGAGAAACTCATCGGTTCGGATTGACGTTTGAATTTAAAACATCCTCAATTGTATTAGATTTTTTTTTTTTTTATATATATTTTAAGAGTTAATACGATCTTAAGACTACGCTCAAAGAAGTATTACTATTATCACGATGGTGTATATGCTTAAAACTAGTGTTAAACATAAAGACGGACGTGAAGACACTTGCTCCAGCGAGCAAGGCTTCTTACTAACTTAACTTACATATATCATATATAAATTAGTACTTAATGCTAAATCAAGTCATGCGGTTTCATTCGTTTCAAACGGCGAGTATCGAGTTCGACGTCAAGCAATTTTTTCGCTTCAAGATCGGGATGTCCATGCAGTCGATGCATCTTTGCAATATCTTGTATTACTTCGTGTACACTTTTTACTGCGAGGTCGCGGTATATGCCATCGTTGCGGGAGAAACGATAGGCATCTACGATTATTCGTAGGATTACGTTTTGCCAACTAAGGACAAGCTGCTGATTGGTCTTCTTAGCGCAGCCCCATAGGGCTATTCCATATGTCCATATGGGCTTTATAATTTGTAAGTATATCAGGTGTTTGCGGTAAATGCTGAGCATTGAACGCCGTCCTTTTAGCCAGTATAGTGTAGATAAGAGTGAATTTTGCTGTCGACATATTCGAAATAGACTAGGTGGTTTTTCTAGTTTAGTATTTACACGATTTTGTATGATTTGTGAGATAGATTGACAAACATCTCAGTTTGAAACTAAATGGGTTATAAAGTTGTTCGTAATTGAAAAATTTTTCTTAATGGGTACTCCATTCCTTATTTACTTACTCCATGGGCTAGTTTATTGTAAAAAAAAAAAAAAACAAAACAATAATTGTGTGTAAGTTAAAATGTAGCTGGGAATAAAAAAAAAAGAAATAAACACAAATTAGTAAATATACGTGTGCAGGGGCCTAACCAGGGTGGTTGGGTGGCTTGACCCCCCCTTGGAATCAATCTGATAATAAGAAAATATATACTCGTTGTTAAATGCAGTTTTGCATTTGTTAAACCTATTTTTTTATTTTCATTTTTTTTATTTAAATTTCCTTGTTTTCGAAGTAAATAGTTTTGTAATATAGGAGATACTAGAAGAATTTGTAGAAAAACCCGAAGAATAGATTTTAAATTTTAAATTTAGTTAAGTTATTCTTCCTTCGAAAAATATAAAATCATTATTTATCGTTTATTTTTTCGCGGAATTTATTGTAACCATCTCCCTCTGTCCTCAATAACATACTATTAATATGTTCCAGTGACGTTAAATATGTCTGACGTCTATCGCTTCTAATAGAATTACATATTCGACGTCTAATAAGTATAAAAATAACTCGATTGAGTTGGATTAGGGCTTTTTAACCTACTTGAATTTTGCTTATTTGCTTAAAGTTCAATTTAATTCGGGTTTACTGTTATAATTTAGTTTTGTTTGAACCCCCCTCTTCAACCAAGCCTAGCTAACGCCACTGTACGTGTCTTATTATTATTATTATTATATTATTTTGCAACCGAGCTGAAAAACTTTGTTAAAGATTATTGTAATAAGTGATTTATGACATCATTGTTTTTTAATATACATATATATATATATATATATATATATATATATATATATATATATATATATATATATATATATATATATATATATATAAAATCGCAGTTAGTTATATTAATGCAATCGTAAACAGAGAAATGGGGCACCAGTTTGTTGGACCGCGCATTCCCTAAACACGCAACCGATCAATATATTTTTGATTTTTTTAATCATCGACTATTATTATTATTATTATTATTATCGTATAGATTTACACATATACATAAATACCGTGATCGATGTACAATGAGACAACAAAATTTTAATTGCTTAGTTTACAAAATTTATTCTAGTTAACGGCCATTTAAATCCTTAATAAACAGAACAGATATAGGAAATGATGAGATAACGTATACATCTACATAAAAAAAAAAAACTATATTTAAAATAATGAGATAATACATATATTTTAAATGAAAAAAAAAAATAAAACATTACTCCCGATGATAGTAGGCAAATTTGATTCGATTATATCGATGGTGTTCTGGAAAATTCAGCAGGTCACTGACTCTAAAATCGATGTTGCGTTTATTTTTTTTTAATTACTATTAATTATTATTTTTGATTTTTCACGGAAAATTTAAATGTACACTTTTAAACGTGAAAAAATTTTATTTATTTATACGACGCCAAACGTTTTTTTTCTTTTTTTCAAAACGTATATTTATGAAAATATACAAAAGTATTTGTGCATGCTGCACTCCCAGTCATCCGTTAATTTAATTATTACAGATAAGTTCCGTCAAGCCGGTGCTTGTCGACGGATTTATTATTTTCGAATCATTTTCTCACACATTTAATCTGTACAGTATACATTTTTCCTTAAATATAATTCATCTTATTTATATAAGTTTTAATATAATATAAATTATACACTATCGTTTAATCACAATCACACTCGCATTTGACATTAGCTCACATACATACTCACAATTTCACTCTCGCAATTTATTTTTTATCTTTTTATCATAGCCATTTGCAGTAGTATCCATTTGTGTAGCCGCTTTCAATCCCCTCCTTCCTATATGTCTGTTTTTCCTGTTTCATTTCTACCTTTTTAATTTTCATTTATTTTTATTTCTATTGTTATTTTTTATATATTTTTAAATACATACGTAGGTACACTACATATGCACGTGCTCCTATATACGTCTATACACCTACGCATCATATATATACACACACATATACATATATATGTACATACATATCCGTACACACACGTGCATACAACATATAGATACGTTTCTTTATTATTACTTTATTTCCTTTATTTCGTTTTTTAATCTATTTTTATTTCTTTCCGTTTGGATATGGTATTAGGTTTAACATTTTCGTTGTTATATATTTATTTGTTTGTTCGCCATACTTCGTCCTTTGCACTGGTAATTTATAATATTAACTCGAATACCGTAACGACTAGTTTTTTTTTTTTTGTGATTATTTATATATTATTTTCAAATGTTTATTTAAAAAGAGCCACTACAGATATTTCTGGGATAATTTTAGCCGACCCGACTCTTATAATATTAAAACAAAAATCGACTACTGCTCTCGACGTCACGAAACCAATATACAATCTATCCGTCCGAATGCTTATCTCGATTAAGTATATAAATTTTCAGATTGAGTTTGTTATGTACCTTTATCCACCATTCTTATTCGCACGTATTTTTTAGCCCTTTCAGTCACAACAATGTCCGCTTTATGGGTCATGAAATTTTAATGCTAACAAAAATTTTACACGTGATATATACGAATTTTTAAAATATTCATATAAATATATATACACGGTGCATCCAAAATGCAGTACTGTATAATGAACACCTGTGTGAAATGTATAATTTTGTGTCGAAATTTTATAATGTACGACTGAAAGGTTTAACTATAAATTACTATTGTGCTCTGCTGCACGTCTTCTCTTTCGATACTCGATGTACGTCTGTACACTTGTATCCTCTAGAAACTGGGTGATGAATTTTCGCGGTGATCTTCCTCTTGTTGTCTTGTCAGTTATCGGTACTTCTACGATTGTTATCAAATATCCGTTATTTCTTAATGTTAACCAGTAACATCTCCTATCTCTTATTACGTTCACCGAGCATCATTTGTTATTGGTGTTTCGGAGTACCTACAAATTTTTTATTCTGTCTGTTTGCCTATTGAGTTTTTTTTTTTTATATTTTTATATAACACTGTATTTCGAACGCCTCCATCTGTTTTTATATTCCTTTATTTATCATCCAAGTTTCCTGAACTGTACAAGAGTGCCCTCCAAACGTATACTTTTGTTATCCCCTTAGTTCTAGACCGTATTTCTTGTTCGTCCATCATCTGCTCTTAATAAACCACACACATATATATATGTATGTATGTAGACCTTATCTATTTCCACTAAATTTCTTAATTTTCTTCGTAAGTTGTTAACTTATTCATTTCCCGTAGTCTAATATTTAAAATATTGTTTTATTTTTATTAATTGTTTATACTATTAAGCTACTCGCTGAAAATGTTTTTATAACGTGACACTTAAATTTACAATACAGAATGGTTTTCGAATAATTAATTTTTAAAAGAACTACTTACGAATTATCGATCGTTATTACTAATTAATTATTACCAATTAATTACGGCGGTTAATTTTATTTACATTACTTTTATCCGTTAATTCGTTTGTCTTTTTGTATTATTTACAAAATGTATCCACTTGTAACCGGTGTTCTCTGTTTTTTTCGCCATTCCCTACTTTAGTCCTTCGATTATCTGCACTCAAAGACACGTGAAGAATCAACACGGAATATGCTTCGGGCGGATAAAGATCAAAATTATAACTTATGAAAAAAAACTTAAATCGAATTCAGACTATTCGTAAGAGATATTACGAATGTGGTGAAATTCAGAATATTTTTTACTGTAGTATAATTGCTTTGTGAAGGTATTAAAGAGAAGAAACGTTGACTTTTCTAAAATATTGGACGAAGAAATGACTACAATAGCCAACCGGGATATAATAGTGTTAAATAATAATAAATGCGCAGTCAATAAGTATCTATTGGACTTCAAATAAAAATAAACCTAAAATTAGGTCGACGCGACATCCCCCGCTATTTCGAAATTGACTTCATATTATAATACGGTTTACAAACTTTCGAGAAACGGAGCCGTAATCTGGCCAGATTGGTGTCAACTGGTTTCAGATTTACAACTCTCTCACTCGCTCTCAGCAGACTGGCGCGTTATCTCGATGTTTATTCTACCGCTAATAGTACATCGTCGTATTGGACGCAATTTAACAGTCGCTGTTTTTTTTTCCCTTTGATGTTTCCCGACGGTTGAAATACAGGTAGACCAGATAAAATAAAAAGAAAAAAAAAATCATTATTTACGTACATGGCGTCTTTAATAGTACAAATGGATGAACGAAAACCAGTAGGATGCGAATGAGAAAGAAAAAAGGTTGGCGAAAGTAACGTCTCAAGAAGAGACGGTACATTTCAATTAATATTACTACAACCGACAGCCAGGTATAGAGGCGCCTATCTCATTGCGACCCCCGATGACTAGATGTCGAAAACGGAATGGAAAAAGTCATCCGATTATTATACACACACACACATATATATAAATATAAATATATATATATATATATATATATATATATATATATATATATATCGCAATTTATTGTTGAAATAAAAATTCCATTCGGTTAATTCGACAACTCCGACTTTCCTCTTCCGAATTTTCAGGTTGTAATTTCATTTCCGGTTTTGCCCACGATTATATTATTTTAATTTTCTAAATAATAAAGAATTTTACGGACGTTTTTGTTCAAGCTTCAGACATAAAAATTAAATGAAGGTCGTTGACCTGAAAATATAAACGAGATATATAATAGGTTGATATTTTATAATCAAGTGCCGTCTGCGTATCGGAGGTAGACGACTACTTACCTATACATTAATTACAGTATGAATAACGTACAAGACAATCATAATATGACGTTTAGCGTCTATAGACATATACACCCGGGAGAACTGATCGCTAATGCAGCCCCGCTTGTTTTTATAGTGTACTATATTATTACTAACGTGCGTATGGTGTCGGCGTGGTGGTTTGCCCGATAATATTAGTATTATTTATATTTTTATTTTTTCGATGATAATTTCAAAATTCAGTATAAAAGTCCGTGCTCTAGACTATCCAATCTAGAGCTGATATTATTCAAGAGAAGCAAATAAATTCCTAATTTCGATGTTTTCAGAGGAAAACTTTAATCTTACGTAATTTATTATTTTATTTTGTTTAACGACGTCAAAGATTCTCGTTTAATTTTAACGGATATTTAACTTTGAAACAGAATTTTCTACATCATCTTTTTTTTAAGCGTTAACTTTTTCGTAACATCGGCAAGTTTAAACGCAACTTCCACCGGCGTTCTTTTATATTTTTAATTCTTTTTGTTTGTTAATGGTAAATTTTAATATATATATATATATATAAAATTTTTTATATAATGTGGAATGTAGTGATTTTTTTATAATAAAAAATCAATTGAAAATTAGTTAAATCACTAATATTTATGTTTCACTTGATAATGGCGTAAATGCCGAAAAGCTTTGTGTTTTCTATAAGAAAATAAATATTAGTGATTTAACTAATTTTCAATTGATTATATATATATATATATATATGTATAATAATCATGATCGCTTCTCATTATAGGAGATTGCGTACATTCATTTCCATTCATATCTGTCGGTATTCCGCGACCATAATGAGTTCTTTGAGCTTCTTATAAAGTGAATTGTCCGATATATTTATTGTTATCAATTCCACTCTCGCCTTCTTCATGTTGTTGGTTTTCCTTGTATTCATCTTGGTATTGCTCGCATGAAAATGCCACATATATTTCGTTTTCTTATTTTTGCGGTTTTCTAATATTTTCCTCAACACCCCTTCTCATTGGTTATGTAAACCTTACATGATATTAATTATAAACAAACGAAATAAAACACAATCACTAAAAGTTTTTTAATCGCGAAGCTTTTCGACAGTTACGTCATTTTCAAGCACGAACTCAAATTATTACATCTTTTTTTTTATATATGAAAAACCAGAAATGTTTATATAACGACGACTTAAAATTTGATATAATACATATTTCACTAGCCAAACGTAATTTCAATTTTAGATTAATTTACAATAAATTTCATTTAAAAAACAGATTTTTGAAAAATTCTTCATCAAAATTGATAAATATCTCCCAAAACCCGGTTAAGGTTCTATTAAAAGTTGAATATATTGGAGAGTAGTGATTTTATTAATTAATTATGAACGAACAAAATAAGACACAATTAAAAGTTTTTAATTTATTTTGTTCGTTTATAATTAATTAATAAAATCACTACTCTCCAATATATTCAACTTTTACGTGATATTAGTTATATCGATATTTAATACCCGCGTTCGTAGTCGGCGTTTCTTTTCGTATGTTCATGTTTATCTTTTGATTTGAAAGGCACTTTACTTAGCTTATTGGAGGCACTTTTCGCCATATAAATTCTTGTTCTTATTTCTTTTTGTAATCTCGATCATCCTTGTTAATAATCGCCCCCCAGATATCGGAAATTCATTTACATTTTCAATTTATTTCGTTCCGACCTTAATTGTAGCTTTCGTGTGGAGATTCTTCGTAAATTTAATCACTTTTGTTTTGCTTACGTAGATTTTAATTCCATGTATATACACTTCTATTATAGTCTGAAATATCGCTAATTTAACCCTTTCAGTCACAGCGTTCCCTATATGATATATAAACTTTTAATGCCAAAAAAATTGGATTGCGTGTTTATGTGTATGCGATTGATTTTGGTAATATATATAATAGTCTCAATAACAAAGGATCTTTATGAATATAATGAACGCCTATAATAATGTAAACTTGCCCACTTTACAACATAAATTATTGTCCCTAGACATTCCAGTGCATTGTCGCCGTTTCATTACTAGACTGCTTTCGCAACGCTATATATTCCAATAAGTACATTGTCGACTAGTTAGGTGAATACCTGAAGGTTCTTATCTTAGTCCGATTATTTTTAATTTATGTAACTGGCACATGTGCCTTTGTAGTCTAGAATTCTCCTCTATGCCGACGATATTACGGTATTTATTTCCAATAGAACATTTTCCGACGCAGTAGGTAACATTAATATTGAATTAATCGAACGAGTACTTTTTAAGTTGGGGTTAAGTGTCCACAAATGTACGGCAGTGATTTTTACATAATTACACAGTCAATAACGTCTCTATCGCAAAGGAAAATTGTGTTATTCAATTTTGCAAATTAGTTCGGTATTTAAGTATTACTTTGGATACGCGTTGGTGACCACATACTGGTAATCTACCAACAATTATTAATGGCACAGTTAGCATTTTACGAAATCTATACAATATTCGTTAGAGTGGTGATCCTTTCACACTCTTAACCCTTTTATAAATTACTAATGTGGTCTAAAACGGAATATCGGCACCTGAATCATTATTAAATAAGCTTTGAACGTGTACAAAACGATCGTGTTAGGCTCTGTATTGGTGCGATTAGAAGCATATCGGCATTATCGGTAGAGTTTACTCCCTTACAATTTAGACGGAGTTATTTAGCACTAAAACTTTCGATTAGTGGAATGAACATTGATCGCTTTCCGCCATTCAATTCATTCCATCACATTTATTTCAACTGGCGGTTTTCAAATAATAAAATGTCCCTGCTGACTTCAGTTATACCTAGAATTTCACCATTCAATTCATTCCATCACATTTATTTCAACTGGCGGTTTTCAAATAATAAAATGTCCCTGCTGACTTCAGTTATACCTAGAATTTCAAGCACTATGCGAATTCATATCCTCTCCAATTTATATTATCGTATTCGTACAATAATAGGGAAATAACGAATAGACTTAAAAGTAAGCTGTATAATCAATGTGTGATGCCAGTCTTCACATACGGAGCTGAAACATGGAGCCTTACTAAAGAGACAGTAGAAAAATTATGAAAACCCAAACGGCTCACCACGGAATCAGGATCAAAGATCGCAAGACGATTGCATGGACTAGAGAACAGACGAAATTCGTATACGTAATCGAGCGAATCGCCAGACTAGAATGGAAAGGCGTCCTCGAGGGAGGCCTATGGCTAGGTGGTGAGATGACGCTGTTAAATGGGTAGAAATCAATTAGATACGAGCCACACAAGATAGAGATGGTTAAAAACAGTTTGGGGAATGCCTACATCCAGTAACATTTTGATATAGGCATATCGTGATATATATGTGCATATATATATATATATATGAAATGAATCCATTTGAGAATCAATTAATTAACGTAAATAAGAACGAATTTTTTAACATAGGACGGTTTTATTATTTAGTAATCATGAACGTCATTAATTAAATACACGATAGTCCACAATTTGCCGTCTAAATTATCGTTATAATTAAAACAAAAATTATACGATATTAATTTATTTTTTAACGATAACAAGTAAAATTTGTATTTTAAAAATACGTAACTGCCAAACTTGAGCCATTTTAGGGTAACTTAACAAGAAGAAAAAAACCCTGAACGACATCGGACGCAAGAAAAAATGAAAATCGTTTTAGCATAGATTCGATAATATAGACGCGAGACAGGAAATAATAAGCGATGCGTTCTTCTCTTTCTAGACTAGAATATAAAATCTGCCAAATTAACCACATCCTAATGAACTGTACACGTTTACCGGCGAACGATATGAATTAATTAAGTTCAGGAACTTTCAACAGTAGCACCGGTGTTAGCTCCGTCTGTTGCAGGCACTGCAGCGGCATTAACGGTAACAGACGACGAATCGTTCTTTAATTGTTGCTGCCACATCGAAGCGTATAAACCTCCGCTATTTATTAAATTTTGGTGGCTAGAAAATCCACGATAAATAATTAATTAATATTACAAATTTAATTAAATCGATCAAAGATCGATTTCGTATGTGTGTGTATAGCTCTAGCACTTGTGTCGTACGATAATATAGCGAATACGCGTGTTTACTAAAAGCAATTAAAATATCTATATATTACAGTATGGTGACTTTGCGCCTAAACTATGGATGTAGAGTTTACATAGGGCTGTGACTGCAATTACAACCAGAAACTTTGAAGTACATACACTTCACAAGCCAGAACAGGTTTTTCTTGTTGTGTTGTTCTAACACGTGGGCGTGGTTGCGTACGCATACTACCGTACAACAAACGAACGAGTATAGATGTATTTCATCTCTTTCCAAAATTAGTTTTTCTTATTTGAAATTGTATTAGTGTTTCTTTCTTTTACTGTGTACATTTCTGCGCGTGAATTGTTTTATTGCCTCTCTCTCTCTCTAGTTTATGTTATTCATATTATTACTAACCGATGTTAATATACATAGAATATTTTCAGCTTTACTATTTATATGGCAATTGATCATTTCATTTCCAGAGGATCGTTTTGTGTAAATTGTGAAAAAATAAGGATACTTAATTATTTATAGTTTATCGAATTGTTTCGTTTGAGTATTTTAAAAAATTTTACACTTTTCTAATTGTATAAATTTTGTACTTATTCAGGCGGAAATAAATTTTTAATATAATTTCTGTGTGTACGTTGAGGAAGAGTTACAAAATATGTCGAGTAAATTATAAATCTAGAAGGGTAAGAAATTAGGATTGAAAGTCAACTTTGGAAAAATTAAAATAACGAGGTTCACGCGAACCCACCCTAATGGCAAGTCACATCCTAAGATAAACATTGACGGGGAAGCGGTGGAGGCAGTCAAAGAGTTCAGATATTTGGGAAGTCTGTTTACCAATGATGGAAGAGATATTAAAGAAATTAGATCAAAGAAAAAGACTGGAAATGATAACATCAGGAATGGAGCCAAAGAACCGTTAAGGCAAGGAGCAGACGATTATAGGGGCAGATATTCAATTTCACCGCATATAAATGTTGGTGTATGCAATCTTTGGAAAACAAAGACGCAATGTGATTATAACGATCATAATGTTCAGGATAGGATAAGGGGTAATTGCAACCGCTAGATTTTTTAACCACGAGACACCGCTGAAATATGGACTTTTAAGTATATATTTGTTTATTTTTTTTTTATATTATTTTCTAAGAAGTATATTTACTTTATTTTGATTTTTTGTTGTTCTTTATTTTTCTCTTTTTTTTGGGGGGGGGGCGAGTGTTTTAAAGTTTTTTATACTTTTATACTTATATCTATAATAGTGTGATAACGATGAAAATAAGCGTTTATAATAAATGCGTATAAACGATAAGTAGGAATAAATCGATAAACACTTACGTTCCACGTTCGCAAATTTCGCCATCTTTTAATACTAGTATTTCATCCGCGTGAATGATCGTCGACAAACGATGTGCTACAATTATAGTCGTCTTATTAGCGCATACTCTGGATAGTGCAGTCTGTAAATATATATATATATATAATAATCAGTGTTTATATCAGGGGATTTGAGACTGTTGTTGCACGTTTTTTGCAAACCGGGTTTAAATTAATCAAACTTTAAAACGAACTATTATAAATTAATAAAAAATATGAAAACCAATTTCCCGAATTAGGTTTTCTATCGTAAATAATTACAATATAATAAAAAAAAAAAAAAAAAAAAACAGAGGGATCGCTGTATTATGAACAAGTTTGGCATCGCGTTCGGAGAATCGCTTGTGTCGATTATTTTTCGTAACATTAATCGTTAATTCTTTTACTAGCGTTTAATGTTTGTTTATGCATTTACCGTTTTCGAGTCAAATATAAGAAAGATGCTGCGAATTTCTTTTTATGAGAATTTTAATATACGAACCATTTTCGGAAAATTTTTATATATAGCGAGTAGTGTCGCATACAATTTAGCAAAAATTCCCATCTCGGGGTTATAATATTCAGAGAAGAGAAAAATAATACTGTTCCCGACTTAAACATCAAACAGTGGTACTAATTTTATATATATATATATATATATATATTAAAGCCACCGTTTTTAATGGTGCGTAAAACTATAGAAAATTAAAACGAAAATAACATTAGAAGTCTGTCGAGATAAAATAACCCAACAAATTAAAGACTGTATCAGTTGCTATAACGTTATATATATATATTATATATGTATAAAATTGTGCAATTCCTTAAAAATATTAATGCAAACGACCGAATATACACGTGAAATATGTAAATTGATACATTCGATTTAATTCGTAACGCGTAACATAAACTACACTAGATGATTTATTTTTTCTTAACAGTAGGGAAATGTTACGAATCAATTTAATTGTAATAACTTTTCGAAAAAACGAGAAAGATAAATTATTAAATAAATCGAACGATTGTAAAGAATAAAATGAACAAATTTTTCGTAATTAGTTCGTTTAAAAATTTTCTTATGTAAGAAAAAAACAACATCTCGCGGGTTTTTTTTTTGACTTTCAAACGAATAAATGCGACCGGTATCGCAAATATTAGTTTCGGTCGTTTTAACGAAATAAACAACCGGGATTTCTATTAAAAGTAAACAAAGAAAAATAAGCGAAGTATTTTTAAAAAAATTACATCAACTTTCGAATAGAAAAAAATTCCCAAAATTACAACGCACTATACAGTACATGAAATTTTAATGTTCACAAAAAATTTTATTCCAGTTTCAAAAATACTTATATAAATACATCGAAAATTGTCTACAGTTCGCGTAAGAAGCGGTATTATCGAAATGTACAATTTTGCGTCAAAATTTTATAAGTATCACTGAATTAAGGGAAAACGTGAATACGTACGTCAAATGAATAATGTCGAATTGATAACAACGGGAAAAATATTTAAACCGAAAAGGAAAAAGTCGATTAGACAAATATAGAATTATAAGACTCGTATATCTTTTAACATCATTTTTACAATAAGTCGTCGCTGAATATCACAGAATCCGAACATATATGAAATCATTCGCTACTTGTAATCCATCAACATCTGAACAAGCACTACTATTCTTCTTTATCGAATTCGGGCAATTATGGACCACAGAAACATTACACGCACAACTTCAAATTATGTTCCCTTAATTTTCCTCATTGTCCCCAATACTCTTCCAACCTTTCGGTCCGTCCATATTTTTCCAGTCTTCTTCGTTACGTTTTCCTCAAACCGTTCAAACGAACTGATCAAATTTATTACTATTCTTTATTTCCTGTTTAGAGATCTTCATATGTTCCATATCTTTCTTCACTTGCATGAACCACGGAACCCGAGCTTATGGATTGCCGTCGAGAAAAATCAACAATTACTTCCATTTGGCGACGATTATCCATTCATTCGGGGCGACAATGAAATGTGCCATTCGTCTTTTCCTCATATTATTACTAATTTTTCGATTCTTTTACCATTACTTTTATTATTATTTTTAAATATATTAATGATGTTAGACTCTGTCGAATATCATCACCACATCCTAAATTGGAATCCTTTTTTTTTTTTTACTAGTAGGAAAATCTTCATCACGCCCAGTTAGAGCCTTCGTCGTAATTAGTTCACAATAATAAGCATTAAATAACAATGAAGATAAAATACATATTTGTCTTACTTTTTACACACACACACACACACACACATGTATATATATATATATATATATATATATATATATATATATATATATATATATATATATATATATATAAAATCCTATAAAAGACATCGAGAAATTCTCGAACCAATAAAAGTAGATATAACTTTATAATTTACTAACAGGTAATCAATTACGCTATGTGCATCATAATTTTTAAATGTATAAATATTACATTCTTTCTCGATTAATAGTACGAAAGATTTTCGAATGGCGCATTCCCGTGTAAATGCGGGAAATTTTTATTTTTTGTATATTTCAGTCGTGAATTAACCCACTAACATTACATTTTACACCAGTTTCGTTTATACAATTAAAGAAAAGTATAAACCCTTGTATATTAGGAGGAAAATATACTCCACAAATAACGTTATCATTGACGTTAATCTCGGTAATGTAACCAGAAATTTGAACAGTGCGTGTAATGTGATGATTTTTACAAAAATAAACAACACAGAAGTAGATTTACACCTGCCGCGGATAAAATCACAGATTCACACTCAATTTAACAATTAAAGCAATATTTGAACATATCGTATAAACCCTTAACCAAAATAATCAATTTATACAGTATCCATTATTATCTTCAGCCAAATAAAATAATTTTATTAGCAACAATTATCGCGGTTTAGTTCAATTTTTTTTTTTTTTTATAACTCGGGGTCGTAATAATTGTATGAAAATAAAATGAATAAATATTTTTTTTTTACAAACTTCGACAAATGGTAAATTAATATAAGCGAAAATTATTTCGTTTTTTACCCTTTTCAATGAGACGCGTTATCGATGAAAATATAAATATAATATCGCTTTTATAACGTATGTTCTATATATATATATATGTTAATTAGAATTCAAAAATATTTAATATCGATCGAATTATTATTAAACGATATATTAAAAGTTTACGTGCCGTATAGAGGACATTGCGACTGAAACGGTTTATATATTGTTTTCGTTAATATTTTTTTTGGTTGAATACTTAACAATTTAAATTTAAAAAATGTCATACCTGAATATTTCTCTCGGTATTCGTATCTAGCGAGCTGGTCGCTTCGTCTAATAAAATTACCATCGGCGATTTTAAAATCGTCCGAGCGATCGCAACGCGTTGTTTTTCTCCTCCGCTAACTTTAAGGCCTCTCTCGCCGACCTGCAAATTATTTGAGAATATCATCGTTATTACGACTAACGCTATTATCGTGTCAGCTTTATCGATTTAAATGAAAAAAAAAAATAATAATAATTCGAAAAATACACAAATATAAATTATCGAAAGTTCAAATTAGAATGCGAATCTATTTTAGACCGATTAAAAATATGTGAAATTTTCAAGGAAAAATCATCTTGCTAAGGTAAATGAATATTCGTAGTAAAATAAAGGACGGACAGTCTTGTTGGTTTTTTTTTAATAACTCAAAAACTATTCGTGTCCGACATTTTTAAATGAAATTTTATTTAAAAATAGAAAAACGAGAGATTAGCTTACGAACACAATATTGTTCGGATGACCGCCATTTATAACAATACATTTATTTAGTCTTTTTACATTTTCGAGCATAGGTCGCTGAATTGTTGAAATTTCTTCAGAAATCCGAGTTTTCAAGTCTCTCAGCTATCGCGAACGTGTTTCTTAAACGCTGCTCTTAAGGTACCCTCACAAAAACAAGAGCGTAACTTTTCTTTTCGAAACTCACCTTGCGGTTGCACTGTCGCGATCGATTCAAATACCCGTTATAGGATATCGTAATAAGTGAAACCGGACAAAAAACGTATATCTCGTGTGTACACTAAACGTGTAGAGCACGCCGCTTACGTTGCAACAGTGTTACCAACTGCGCTAAAAATAAAACCGTCCGTCTTCTCCACCCTATATATGAAGCAACGGACAAGAAGTTACGGAGGAACTCTTCGGGAAATTCAGAAAGAAAACTAATTGAAAAAGAAAAACGAACAACGGGAGATTTTCGGCAAAAGTGTAGAATTTTCTGAAGAAATATGGAAAATTTCGAATACGACTGGAGAGAAAAACCCACGTGATTAATAAACAAATTCGATGTTTACTGAGACTGCGGCATAATAGATATTGGTCAAATAAAAGTCTACCTCCTCTTCTCTGCAGCCATAATAAATGGGAAAAAATTAAAATCATCCAAAATGTTTCTTATCCCTTCTACCGTTTCTACTTTCAGGATTTATTTTTCTTGCTAGACGTTGATTTAATTACCTTTGATAATAATATTGCTAAAACTATCCCTTCTGGAGTTAACAATACAGTTCCCAGTAAACCATGGTTTCAATTATATAAAAACATTTCGAGGGATTATATATCAACTTTATTTAGATTGCGTACTGGTCATACCCTCACACCTAGCTAAATTGTGCATAATTTCTGATGGTACATGTGATGTGTGCCATGTTGACAATTGTATCGAGCATCAAATTTGGATTTGTCCGAAGTTTCGAAAACATAGATATGAGATGTTGTTTAGTGTTGTACAAAAATGGCACACATTACCCGTGAGTATTGAATTGATTGTTTCCAACCCACTGTCTTCTGTCTCTGTCAGTTTATATAATTTTATCAAACGTAGTGGCATTGAGATTTAAAATAGATTAACTGGATAAAGAATTAAACTGGCCAAATGGCGCAAGCTGGGCCAAAAAAAAAAAAAAAAAAAAAAAAAATTTGTATACGGAAGATAACGTGATTAATATACATCGCGAAGATATTACACTCATCCGTTACTTATAGGAATGAATAGAAATGATTTGTTATCCTAAACTCGATAATATAGAAAAGGACGAAACGATGTATATCGAAAATTCGACAACGGCAGAATTAGTCGTCGTTTTTTTTCTTCGTCCGTTCATAGTAAATTCTTCATCTATTTCGATGATTTATTTTCGACGGCTAATTAATCGAAAAAATTTATACCTGCGTTTCATATAGGTCCGGAAACGACAATATACGCTCGTGGATATCAGCTCCAATCGCAGCAGCTACTACTTCAGCATCGGACGAATCGACGTTACCGTATCTTATATTATATCTGACGGTATACAAAAGTAAACAATTGAAATAATGATCAAACAAAAATGACGCGATTTATAATAAGTAAAATCTCGACTTTTTATTTTCTAACCGTCTCTAAATGTTGAAGGCTACGTAATAATTTCCATATATTATCAATCATTCAATCGCGTATAGAGTTAAGAAACCCCAAAAAAATTTATTTTACCCCTACTAATATATATATATATATATATATATATATATATATATATATATATATATATATATATATATATATATATATATATATATGTTTATAAATATTATAATTTTATGCGGCAGCTAAACGTATCGATTAAAAATATCCGTTTAATACACTAATAAAGCGTAAAATTTAAATAATAAAAACTTTTATATAATTATTATTCTAGCTCGCACATTCGCGAGTACGAGTTATCCAATTATTCTCGATGTTGCTCTTAATGTTTCTGACGCGAGATCAAACCATTTTGAAAATACGTTCTAAAATCGCGCATCAAGCGATGAATTTCTGTCCTCCCGGCAATGTTGAGCCCCGAAGTTCGGGTCTACATTCTGATATGCCGTTGATTTACAATGTCGTCTGTAAACGATCTCCATTCGGTTGTGTCTTTGACCATTATTTCCCACGTTGCGTCCTTTCTCGACTTCAGCTTTCTTAATTGTCCCGGTGATCACATATTTATATCGTAATTTTGGACGACCGCTATGTGTTTTCTCGTCACTTAGTACTTCGTAAAACATACATTTCGGAATGCGTTCGTCGTGCATTCTTATCACGTGACCAATCCACCTTAGCCTAGATTTGTGCGCAATCGAATAAGAGTTAGCCATTTTTAGCAGCTTCTCGTTGTATACACGATCTTTCCCGTTTAAACGAAGGATTTGCCTCAATACTCGGCGACTTCTAACTTTTTGAACGGTTTCATGTTTATTAGCCAGGTCTCTCCGCCATATAACATTGTCGGCAATATCGTAGTTTTATATACG
The DNA here is from genome assembly GCA_032883995.1 of Coronaproctus castanopsis. Lineage (NCBI taxonomy): Eukaryota > Metazoa > Arthropoda > Insecta > Hemiptera > Monophlebidae > Coronaproctus > Coronaproctus castanopsis. The sequence goes on from CM065052.1 coordinate 169,986,179, forward strand.
GTTTCTTTTTAGTAGCCGTTACTACGTTTTTGTTCTTATAAAAACTCGTCTGAAGAGTATATGCCATCGTTGTATTTTTTATTCTGTACATAATAATTTCTTCATCTGGACTACCGTTGTTACCAATGATATTTCCCGAGTATTTAAAGTCTTTTACTTAATTGATTTCCATCGATATAATAAACTATCATTTGTAATCGGATTTTTCGTAACGTCCGTCTTGCTAGAGTTTATTGTCAGTCCGGAATCTGTATGTTGCGTGTAGTAAATTAATTGCAATCATCCGAATATTGCAAGTTTTGCAAGCTGAACGTGTCTGTCCTGCTTTTAGTTTTAAATTTCGATAAGTTGTACATCCCCCCCATTATATATATATATATATATATATATATATATATATATAAAACTGTCGTTCTTTTAATTGTAGATTTATTTTCTATGTTTATATTTCCTAAAGAACAGGTTTTATTTGTAAGCTAATTCCTTTTTTTTCTTATTGTTCGATCTAATTTTCCTCATTTCACTTATACAAGAATAAATGATAATATATAGAATAAATTTTCCAGTTTTGTTAATTTTCGACGCAATATATCCGGGCGAATAAAATTACCTGATGGTATTATTGAATAATACTGTATCTTGAGGAACAACACCGATAGTTTTCCTTAAACTACTCTGCTTAACTAGTTTAATGTTCTGATCGTCAATAGCGATCAAGCCGGAGTTTATGTCGTAAAATCTGAATAATAATCGAATAATCGTTGTTTTACCGCTTCCGGATGGGCCAACCTGAAATTAAGTTATATACCCGTGAATAACGTATAATAAGTGTCACCTTATTTGATTATACGAATATAGCGATATTCATTTAAAAAAAAAAAAAAAAAAAAAACTAAAATTAATTAAAACGAAACATTCTTTGATTTTTATACGCAAGTAGTAAAGATGTACGTCTGATGATAAATCGATTTAATATATATATATATATTAATAATAATAATAATAAAGGAACTAAGACTATAGCAATAGAATAATTTATTAACAATGTTCGCGACAAATTCTAACAAAAAGGTTAGCTCGACGTAATTTTTCTTTGTTTCCTTCGCGATTTAATATTATTTAATTATTATTTAATAGCGGGAATTATTGAATAACAATTTCATATTATTTAATTATTGAATATGTTTACACTATTATTTTTTCTTATCTCACATTCTGACATCATTGTCACTATTTATTTACCTTCATCATTATCATGGTGCAATGCCCGTTACTGAACGTCCGCAATTCTTTTTCGAGTACGTTTCGAAACAGCTCAACTGGTGGTTCTGGGTCAAATTCTGTATCCCCCCTTATTATTCTTTTTCTTCTTAGCGGTCTCTTTGCCGCGATCTTGCCTCGTATAAGAAGATGTGACTCCGGGTGACGCATTACGCGTCAAAAATATTTTAATATAACCTTTTCCGCAGTTTTTTTAATTTTTTTAATCGATTTAATCCTTCGCAGTTTCGTATTTTTTCCGTATAGCCACATTTCCAAATTTCTTCTCTAATGTCGTTAACGCTCAACTATAACGAAAATACGTAACATTTTATCGATCTTAATTTTATATTTACATTTAACTTTAAAAGTATATTTCTTGCTTTGTACTTTTATTTCCTTCCACATATCCCATCGTTAATTTATATTACTACCTAGATCGATACTTTTCATTATTTCCCCCATAAGCTGTCAATGGTGTTGTTCTTAAATTTCTATTTTTTATCGTGTATTTTGTTTTAGATGTGCTTAGCTGCAATCCGTACTCTTTACGTGCGGCGTTGAAGACATCTACGAACTATTGTAATTCTTTTAGGTTATTCGATATTAATTTTCCGTTTACTTTAGTACCGTTGTTAAATTTTTTTGAAGTTTTTTCGAAAATTTTCTGGCGAATATATATATGTTAAATAACAGCGGTGACGAGATTCACATCTTCCGTATTTCGGTGTTCAATTTTAACATTTACTGTTTGATTCCGGTAAAGATTGTTTATATTACGTTATTAGTTTTGAAGTTGATATTAATAAATCACGTATCGATTGCACTTTTCTCCTTATTTAATTCTGACAATTCACGTTTAGACGTTGACTATCGTGTAAGGAAATCAAAAGTGCTGAATGAAATAAAACTTAATATATTCGATGATCGTGTAGACTTTGTTAAATATAACGTACGAATAAATAAATACTCGACATTCCTTATAAATTAAATATAAACAGACGATCGTTTAAACTGATGACGTTCGAATATATTACCGATCGGCGATAGTGTCTAAATGCTGATGAAAAACATAGAGAAAACGGAAAAATGTACACATTTGATTTTTATGCGACCTTGAAAAATCATTTGACGCTAGTTAACTTCGTCGAACGTAAGTGTTGCAGAATAATTAATAACACGGATCAAATTACTCTAGACGTATTTATCGAGGTTAAATGTATAACGGCTGAAGTGCAAATACCTCTTGCATCTACTGTTTATAACATAGTTTTAAACGCAGTTACGCGGGATGAACGAACGCATTTATTGTGGAGAAAATTGGACGCGATTGAAAATTCAAAACACGTGCTCCCAAGTAGCATCTAAGCGTGACGTGACCGAAAGCGCAGAAAGTTTCTTCAAACACCTCGGATCTTTTGTACAGGTCGACAATAGCGAGGTTAGTCTGCAATCGCATAAACATGGTTGAAATGGAAAACTGAAATGCTCATTTGGTTAAAGTAGAAAATTTACCAAACGGTCATTCGACTAGTTGCCTTGTACGGTGATGAATGCTGTCCGATTACAGGACGAAAAGAGCGATCGCTACACTACATGAAAATAAATGGACATCCCGTTTGTCCGATCGAATCATAAATGAACGTATTCGCACAGCAATGGGAGTTACATCCATCCTAGGTAAACTTCCCGAGAGCCCCCCTAAGTCGCTACACGTACGATGGTGAGCACGGAAAGCTGAAAATGTTCCGCAGCTATTAAAGTGTCGGATAAAAAAAAAAAAAAACAACGTTAAATAGGCCAAAGATGATTTGACGTAATCAGAGCAGATCTTAACGACGCTGTTATAAATTCAAATTTAAATCGAAATAACTGAAAACGATCTATTCACACGTCAGAGCGCCAACAATGAGAAGAAAACAAAATTGAAATCGAGTTAAAACGACCGTTGAAATTAAGAAATATTTAAGGTCGAATACAAATCATAAATTCTATTGTAAACAGTAATAAATTACCAAAGCCACTGTTTTGCCAGGTGCAACAACGAACGATACATTACGAAGTACCGTCCTCTCTGGAACGTACGAAAAAGACACATTTCGAAATTCTATTAAGCCCCTAGTTATTTTAATAGCAGGAGCATTCGGAGCATCTTGAATTTCCGCTTCCACGTTGAGCAAATCGAACAAATTTTCCATGTCGACAAAATTATTTTGAATTTGCCTTTAAAAAATAATTTTATACAATATTATAATTCAAAATCAGTTTTCGTAGACGTGAAAATACTTTAAAGTACTACAACCGAAATAAGGGAAACGTGTCGTTTTGTTTTATTTCAATAATATTTCGTAACGGTTCTTTATAACAAGTTGGGTAACGTACATACACAAATCGATCGCGACAAATTACGTTATAACGAATACATAATAAATCGGTAATTAAAAATTTAAAAAAAAAATTATTTAAATTTAAAATATAAAAGAAAAAGTATTAACGAGTCACAAAACTAAATCGTTGATATATGTAATAATCCGCGATAACGATGTATATTCTAACAGGTCTGTTTCAATACGCGTAAATAATCAGATAACCGTTACGTCCTCCTTGAGGAATTTTAAAATCGCCTAATAACATCGGAATTTATGTTGTTTTAAAATGAACGAACGATTAATTATTAAAACGTACGTCGTAATATAACGAAATTAATCATACTAATAGAGTAACAAACATAATAATTAAATAAATTTCTGATTAAATTCAAATAATAATTAATGATAAAAATATAAAAGTTCGAATACTGGCGCGTGTAACGAGTATAAAATTAAATTAGTCGATATTGCACTTAAAAATGTTCATCGAATTAAATAGGCATTGAGAAACAGCGCTAGCTTAAAAATTGTATAAATTGATAGCTAATATATTCGTAAAATTAGAAACCCGAAATGTAGTTTCAAAATAAAATTCGCTCCGCCGCTTAGAAAAATTTATACAAAATAATCGGTAAGAGATAAAAGAAAAGAAAATCTACGATTAAATAAGTCCAAACGATAAATGATAAAATGCAAAACCCGAACACAATGAACCGAAACATGAAATCCACAAAAAAAAAATTAAATAAAAAAAACTAATAAAGAAATATAGCGATTATGAAATTAGACTCGTTCGTCGCCACCCCATAGATTTAGTCTTGTAATATGTAAATTTATGTATAATGGATGCGTAGCCAATGGGATATGCCACATTCGTTTTGTACTTAGTGGTTAAGGTTTTTTTTTTTTTTTTTTTAGTAACAATCATATATTTTGGTAAAATTGTATGTATAAAGGTGTAAAGGACCGGAGGAGAATTATATATCAATTAAACTACACATATATCGACTGTATATTCGTAAATAAATAAATAAGTATTTCAAACTTGTGTGTGAGGTCCTTTGAAAGTGTACTTATATTTATTGGCAACAGCTAGGATGACATAACATAGTCCCAACAATTACCATGCAGTATTATATCATATGTACAAACTTAAGACTAAAGAATATTATAAATTATTTTATATTAAAAAATGGGGAAAAAATCTTTATATAAATAATTACAATTGTTGCAAACATTTATTGTTATATTTACAAACTTAATTTTTAAACATGTAATGAGTGCAGTATCAGAAGATTGATCAGTTGCTCCAGATATTGGTTTCACAGTTGAATTAGTTTTATTAATTTTTTTTATTTTTTTTTATTTATTTATTTATTTTTTATTTTTGTAAGATAAGAGCTACTTTCAGAGAACTTGAGGAATGCTGAATGATTATTGCTGTTTAAATGAAGGGACTGCATGTTTCCTACTTTATACTTAAGTCGCTGATTAGCAAAAGCAGGACATTCATAGATAAAATGTTCAAGGTCATCTATAATATCTCCCGAACAACAGGTACATCGTGGAACATTAACTAGATGGAACCTGTATAAATAAGCTGCAAACTTGCCATGGCCAGATAAGACCTGAGAGCTGTAGAAGTTAATATTTGACTTCTTCAATTTCATTCTGTTAGTGACATTAGGGAAGAATTGGTATGTTTTCCTTCCTGTGATGTCAGCATCCCACCTCCTTTGCCATTCTGTCAAAAGCACTTGGGAAACATGCTTTTTAAACAGGTTCATTGGAATTGTATGTTGAAGAGCTTGTAACATGTTATTATCCACAAATTTAAGGGTTGTTAACAAATTCAAGTCACCCAGTATACGAAATTCACTTGTGACTGCTCTGCCTGCAATATATAGATCTAATGGGAGGACACAACTAATGACACAAGCAGCTGAGGTGGGAGCAGTTCGATACCAAAATGACATACTAAGAAGAAATTTTCTCTGTTGTTTATTCACATTTTTTAAAACACTCGGTGTGATATATGTAGCAGCCCCATAACCATAGAGAGACTGAATTAATCCCTTATATAAAATAAGTCTCTGTGTATAATGGAGACCCCAAGTATTATATTGCAATCGACTCATGTTTCTAAAAAGTACATCACATCTTGAAAAAATATGGTTGAGATGAGGCGTAAATGTGAGCTTATCATCAATCAGAATTCCTAGATATTTTAAGATGGCTGTGTGCTTAATAGCGTGGCCAGAAATAAGCTTCAATTTTTTAATTATGTCTGTAATCTTTTTGTTGTCAAAAACAGTAAATCTGCATTTTGGTGCAGAAAATGTCAGTTCAAAATTTGTGATGGTAGCCTCAAGAAATTCAATTATCATTCTTATTTGTTCAAAATCATAATACTTAGTGACCTTAAAAATGAGACAGAGGTCATCAGCATATGAGATTAACTCACAATTGTTATTTAGGAGTTTACAGAAATCCTCTACCTTATAATGAACATCGGAATATAGTAAATTCCATAGTGTAGGTCCCAGTACAGAACCTTGTGGAACTCCACAACTAGCTTTCCTTGAGCTACTTGCATCTCCAATGCTGAGGTGAGCAACCCTATCTTGAAAATAGCTTACTAGCACATTAATTAAGTATGGATTGAATTTGTAATTTTTAATTATATCAAAAATTGCAGACCACTTACAGTTATCAAATGCACCTGCAATATCGAATGAGAAAACAACTGCAGTCATCCCTGCATTCAATGTATTTCTGACTGCGTGTACTAATTTATAAACAGCAGTTTCAGCAGAGTGCCCTGCACGAAACCCAAATTGATTGCCATGTAATAAACACTGTTCATTTATTTTGGATAGCACTAGATGGTTAACAACTTTCTCAAACATCTTACCAATGCAGTTGAGTAACGAGATTGGGCGATAAGCAGTGATATCAGAAGATATTAAGTTAGCTATTAAGTAATCATTAAGTTAAAGATGATAATTATTTATTCAAATGGCTAAGATCGTATCTTAGTAATAGCCTAAAGGGCTGTATTAAAAAAAAAAAATCCTTTAAAAAATATTCGCAATAGTTGTTAGGGCGTATGTATTAATTAATAATTAATCAATTAATTAATTAATTATAGCGTTAAAATCGACCGTCCGTATAAAAAAGATAGAATAGAATCCGTATTACGGAGAGGGTTATATAAACGAAACAAAATCAAATACAGTTTAATCATTATGAATTTATACTTTCATAAAATCACTACTCTCCGATATATCAACATTTCATAATGGAGAGGTTATAATTAAAAGTTTTCGACGATGGTGCTTTACCTTTTTGGCTCATTCGTAGCATACTTGTACAACTCAGAATCGATTGGGGCTTGCATAAATTGATATGTTTTGCTTCCCTAAGCGGAATAAAAAATAAAAAAAAAAACGCGGAAAAAATTTTTAATTATAAATTACAACCTTTTAAATTTTACTTATAGGTACGTTTATAAACATACCTAGGTTAGGTTAGATTCAGTTAGGTTAGAATCGGTCAGGTTTATTTCGGCTAGTTAGAAGTAGAATTAAAAGAAAAAACGAGACTTTCAAAAATGGTTTCCGCGGAACTTCGTAACTCGTTAAAAATAGTAATTTTTGATATTTTAAGAAGAAAAAAAAAATCGGGAGTGTATAAGTATTCTACGAATCTACCAAGCTGTTGAATAAAATAAGATTCTCCCGTTGAAAAATACTTTTGTCCGTGCCATTTTAAATTTAAACCGATTTTTATATATACAAAATCTAGTAATTGTAATTCGTATAGAATATAATTTTTGAAAGATTAATAAAAATTTAGTACTATAATAGTAATAATAAATATAACGCGTGTTACCTGTAAAATGTACCGAACCAGTTAAGCGGTACGTACAGTTGTAAAATGTAAGTTGTAAATAAAACGTAATCACCGACCGTCAAATTTTTTTCTATTACCACGAAATAAACACATACTAAAGATCCGACTAATAATCCGGCACATATTACGACATTCTGCACGCAATTCAACAACCACAGAGTAAAATTATTCTTCCATTCTTCTTCCTAATATTGGGGGAAAAAAAACAACATACGCGCTTTAACCCATTCAGTCAGGATATCGTACGTGATATTTTAATTCTAACAAAATTTTTTGTATTTTCTGGTTGACGTGAAATGTCTAAATTTAAAAAATATTTATATAAATATACTTAAAATAATCTACAGGTCATCTTGGAAGCAGTATTGTACAGTAAATAAAGTTTATAATTTTTTATAAAAATTTTATAACGTTTGACTGAAAAAAAAAACATAAATTATTAACATAACCGCGTTGAATATTTCCCGTCGTGACTTTAAAATCACGCCGAAGAAAAAAATTAAGTCGCGGTATTCTGTTCTACAGAAATTACCAACAAAATATAATAATAATAATTCTATAATAATAATCATTCTCGTCGCACTGTTTCATGTCGAACATCGTGACTAGTCAACTGTGCATTATTTTTACATCTAAAATAGGCCACCAATAACACCAGTTATATGTAATACAGAAGTGTAAGCGTATGATATACAGAGTGGAGTGTCGCAATCTTCTTCTAGATAATTAAAAGTTACGTGATGATGAAAAACTTTTCATGCCGCGAACTGAGATCGAAATCTCGACCGTCTGGTTGACAAAGTTATGCCACTGCGTTACAAACGATAATAATAATTCCAAGTTGCATAAAATAAAAGTATAGAAAACGTCGTATTTTCCTCGCTCGATCTAATTATCGCTGGTTAATTGTACGTGAAATTTAGATTAATAATGAAACGTAATAAAGCTAGACAAATACGTAACTAATAATTAAAATAATAACTTGTAATTGACGGATCTAATGAACGGTCCGTTACAAGTGGTTTCCGTATATATCAATAAAATATTTGAAAAATATTCCCCTCATTTAATAAAATTTTCATTCTAGTTTTAGTCGTACATTCCTCAAACAAATAACTAACCTTATTCGATTATTTAATTTTCTTTCTGACATTGATAAAAAATCGATAACTTACATACAGTTCGGCGGTTGAATACACTATCGTACGATCACCATCTCATACGTTTGGATCGCGGACAACGAAATTGTCGATACTACTATCAGTGAAGCGTTTCAACAACTGTCACCCTAGACGATTAACTCCCCCACCTTCCCGTATTCTCGTACTCCTTACTCCTTGAAATTTTCGATTATCATTTACTAAAATTAGTTATCGCGTACATTTTATGATTTAGTCACAACTGTCTTCCACCTACTACTATATATGTTCACAAATTCCAAATTCTCATTCTGTACCAATCATAACCATTATCGATGAAGATGGCATAGTTTGTAACTGTCGCCTACAGGAGCCTGAACAATTTTCCCTTCTTACTTCCTATATCAGCAAATTTCTCTATTGCATCATTAATCCACTCTCGTTTACGAGTTATACTATTATTCTATAAATTCCTAACGCAGCGTCATATTACCTTATAAAATCCCTTCAACTTACGCGCGTTGGTGGATTGTAATAACTTAAAAAAAAAAAAAAAAAAAAAAAACTCCGAAGTATAACGTGTTAATGAAATTTAAACGATAATAAATCTACGCATAAATTACAAAAACACCCGAACTATATAGTGGGTGGTCGACTGAGCAAAAGTAAACGTAAATAAATCTACCAATATCAACTTTACTCTAAAACGTTCAAATTGCCCTCTCCGATGATGCTCTTTAACGAGGTAATACCTAAACTAAAAAGTAGTTAATATCTAGGGCCACATTTTGACAAAACTTTAACGCGGAAAAAACATATAAAAATCAAACGAGAAAAAAAACAGAACTTAAATATATATATAAAAAAAAAAATTAATGGATAATGAGGAGTTCCAGTAAGCTAACATTAGATAAACTATTAATTACTACATAATTCCGTAAATAATAAAATCAATTTTGATGTATGACGCCGTAATATGGTGCGCATCTAACGTTTCTAATCGTAATACATTTCAAAACAAAGTTTTCCGACCGATTACCAACGCTGCTTGGTAAGCAACCAATAAAGATATACACTCTCATTGCGAAGTAGAATACTCACGCTCCAACTTAGACATATACACTCGAACAATATATGAACGTCGAAGCAATATGCCTGCTTGATAACAGCCAAACAAGAATATTATTGAGAAAATATGTTTTAGATGACATTTTAGATTAAGATCGACCAGACAGAATGCTCTTGGGTCGTACTAATTATGAATTTATAATAAAATCAAAAATAAATGCTTTTAAACCAAATAAAACCGTTGAAAATATCGCGATACCGAAATAAATTAAACTCGAATAAATATTTAAAACGAGCAATTTAAATACATTAAAAACGAGCTGTTTCTTTCTAAAACCGATTAAAAATAATTAATATCGGTGTATTAAATATCTTCGTAATTGTTAAAAAAAATCATTTATTACGAAAGAGATAATTTACGATTACAATTACTATCCGTAAACTGGAAATTCTTATCTGTGTATTACAACGAAAAAGAAAAAGAAAAACTATTAACAATTAAAAGAACGAAAAAGAAAACGTGAAATGCGTCTTTAAAAACGTCCTTGGAAACTTGAAAACTTGTTAGGTTAAGGTTATTAATAAAGTTCATTTACTCTCTCGCCTATTTCGGTACCGACCTACAGTCGTTGTAAGTTAATTAACAAGGCAAATCAAATATAGGATCATTTACATTTTATTAGACTTACGATATTTAATCGAATTACTAAAACTGCCGAGAAATGTACCTATTTCGACAAATGTCTCCGTCACTATATTGAATATTTAAATGCCGATATATATATATATATATATATATATATATATATATATATATATAATTTATATACGAATACAAAATATTACTTGATAAGATATAATCGCTTCTCTGTATTTATCCACCTCGTAATCTTCGCATCCGTAATATTTTACCGTTTCGTAATTTAACAAAGAATCAACACTCTGAGATCGAGCGTTATTATCCGCCAAATTCATCTGTCTGCGATATTTTGTCCTCCATTCCGTAATCCATATGGTACTTACTGAAATAAAATCGCATTATTTTTATAACGAATAAATTAATAAATTAAAAGTAAGCCACAATTCTAGAACGCTTATTAAATCGTTTAACTTATTGTGCACGTAGATTTGAATGAAACGTTCTTCCAGAAATACATGTTGATTAAGAAGACTGCACTTCATCACACACACAATATATATATATATATATATATATATATATATATATATATATATATGTATGTATGTATGCGTGTGTGTATGTATATATATAAAAATATAAATAATTGATCTAAATCGCAACAAAAATATAGAAAAATCTAAGAATAATTAAAAATTAATAAAAGTACTCATGAAGTATACTCAGCATGTTAATGGAAATGACTATTATTCAACTTCGTTAATATCAATTAATATCATTCAGATTTAAAAAAAAAACATTATTATTATTATTATTCTATCTCCCTCGTCGCTGAGTATGAGTACTACAACTGTTATTTATGTTTACGACGAATATGAAATACCAAACCCATACGATGATTTGCCTGGAAATCTGCTGTTATTGATCGCCTACAGTCGAGCACTGGTTGACCAGCGGGTTTTTCCTCTTGTTTGGGACGTGACCTTCTGCACCAGTATTAGACTATCTACGAAAGATCTACATTTATTTCTGTTTTGTGTTATCACCTCCTAATTAGTTTTTCTCGGGTTTATTGATAATTTTTCAGATTACTGGCGAGTATATAGGTCTTCCAACATGTCTTTTTCTAGTAACACCATATAGCATTTTCTTTGGTAGGCGGCCATCATTGACCGACACATTTCATGCCCAAAAATATATTAATAAACATACAACGGAAAATCCTCTAATGCTAAAATAATAATACACGCGTGGAAACCTCGCGTCTTATTTTTAAATAGCCGAATATTTGATTTACCGTGAAAAGATTAAAATGATTAAAGTTATTAATATAATAATCGTTTTAGATATATTTCACTCTTAAAAAAAAAAAATTAAATGTCGTATTAAAAATATAATAAATCGAAAATATAAACGAAATTAAGGAGTATTTTATTTTTTAATATTATTAAAAAGAAATGAATTTGGAAATGTTCATTTTATAAATTGTATGTCTAATGCCAAAGTTTGAATATCGATAAAAACTTTCACGGAAGCTAGATTTTAAAAAATAACAATAATAATAATAAATCGTATATCAAGTGTCACCCCGTCTAAGAATAAATACGTTGACAAGCCAGATAACTTAATTTCGTTAAATTGTTACGTATCTACGATCCTCTTATTATCAACAAAAATTTGTTTATCTCTTCGTCCATAAAACTTTTTTTTTTTATTTTTTTTTTTTATTTTTACGGAACCTTATATCGTTGACGTTGTTAGTATATTACGTACGCGTCGCTAAAAATATTATTATTGTATCCGTTAAATATAAATTACACAAGCTTATAATAAATTTATTTAATTAATATCTTTCCCTCATTTATCTACATAAATTTAAAATCGCATGCTTATCATATTATTTTAATCGGGTTTTATTACTAAGATAATTATATAACATAACCGTCTAGAGTTATACATATACGAACGGATGTAGAGAGAGTTGATTACTTACCCAAATAGAGAACCATGGTGATAAAAACGATAATACCGAACCAAAAGTTGAACGCGGTAATAAAATAAACTATAGCCACGAGAATATCTAAAATTGCGGGCGCTATTTGAAAAAGCATTAAGCTCAATAAACTGTTGATAGAATCAGTTCCACGATCCATTATACGTAGTACCTCGCCAGTTTTGCGACTTAAATGCCAACGTAAACTCAAACTGTGCAGATGATGAAACACTTTTATCTGCGAAACGACTTATATTAATTATTTTCAACACCCCCTAAAACTATATAAAACTAAAATCTAAATTATGAGAAATATCGCGGCTCAGTTTAATAGATCTCGAACTAAATCTACGAAAAACGTAAACTAATATATATTTATGTAATGATGATAATACCTACATCTTATAATAGATACGATAAAAACAAAATGTACGTTATTTAAAACTAATACCGAAAGATATAAAACTACGTTATGGATGCATTCAAATGAATGTGCCCACTATATGGGGACTGGAAAGTGTGTATTGTAATATAAATTGCGAGAGAATTGAAATGGTAGGAGAATATAAGTATCCGGGAGTAACCAGAGATGAAAATTTAACGTGGACATACGGTTTTAAGATACGAGCAACATTACACCATCATTGTACAATTTGAAAAACTACGTCAGTAAGAAAACCATTAAAATTGTGTATTATAGGATGATAAGACCCCAGATTAAGATACGGTGTGCAGGGTTGGGGTTAACAAACAAATCTTATACAATGCACATCGACCAATTACAAAAAAAAAAGAAAGCTTACACAACTGGTAACACGAAAACATGGAAGTACACTATACGAGCTTCTTCAGGAAGAAAATGTTCTAAATGTAAAAGGATTGTGCATGATGATCAGGATGATGAATTATTTAAAAAAACATAAAGTAGTAAATGTTGAGGAAAGAATAACAGATAAGTATTACCTAAGGAATAAATTATAATATCGAATACAAATACCCCGAACGAAGTATGCAAATCAAACAGATAAGTGTATATATTTAACACAACAACGTGCTACCTGAAGAAATCGTAAAGGAAACGGAGAAAATAAACCAAAAAAAAAAGTGTGTGATAATGTGCGTGAGACGGGATATGAGAGCGAAAATGAGTCGCAAATAAATAATAATAAAAATTGTAATGTACATTTATCTATTATAAAATACCGTTATCCAATTGTTTTAACGAGGGAAATTAAGGGGCTGGATTATGCGTAGTCGAGAAATATATTGAAAAATCGATCGAGTTTCGTATAGAAAATTTACTATTAAAAAATATTTAAAAAAAAAAAAAAAAACGATTGTATAATATTCAATTTTCATTTACAACTCGATATAACTTAATAACGACGGGTTATCATTATCACGTTTTAATGAAATCTACAATGGCCGAACTGAAATGAAAATGTATACAAAAGTAACACTTTTTATTATTAATATTATTATTAACATCGTAAAAGTAAATACCTTAGTTTCTCTAGTAGTATATTGTTGTACGCCTATCCACATTAAAGAACGTAAATTATTTATTAATCCCATACTCCCTGTACCGCCTCCTTGTAAATACTTCACAGCTACACAAAAAACCACGAGATCCCAACGCAAAAAACCGGTTGTTAAGCTATCCACTGCGTAAATGAAAATGAAGCATAACAAAAATAAATAAAAAAACACCATCGTAAAACGAAATTAATTTTCGTACAAGTTCAGAAATAATCGCGTGACGTATAAATTTAATTACAATACTCGAGAAGAAAAATTAATAAGGATTCTTGAATATTCGAATTCACTACTATTCGATTCTAAAGACACTATCCGATACCTGTATTTTAAATAGACAATAATTTTAAATAACAATAAATTAATCTAATCGGCTAGATAACAACACTCTTAAAGTTAACAATATTCATTTACTTCCAACTGAACGTAACATTCAACTATATTCTTACAACATTCGCTGCATCAAACCTCCTTTATACAACATACTGATACGCATGTTTTTCTTTCCTACTTAACTACATAAATATATAAAAGTTCAGTGTTTTTACTTATTTGGACGCTAAATAAATTAATTTCAGTACTTGAAAAAGCAGTTGATTTTTAAAGACAAAAGTGACGTCGATGTCCCTTATTTCATAATCATATACGATAAATACATTTTTTACATCACGCGACTTAATTAACATGTTTAACAGCTTCCCTTTTGTTTCTGATATCATCATATTATTTTAAATGAGAAATATTATACTTTTTATCAATAACAGAATTGCAAGCAAAAATACGTCGATTGAAAACCTATAAAGGAAGTAATTATTAACTTTCGACAGTGCTTTAATAATATCGACCAATCATTTCGATATCTCATTTCTATATATTTACCACTAAACAACGCGAAAATGTTATTAATAATTTAACCACACAATAGTAGAATAATTTACAACGCAAAATAAATAATAAAATTCTGAATGACACGTAAATAAAATTTCTAAATAATAAAACTATATATTAATATATATATATATATATATATATATATATATATATATATATATATATATATATATATATATATATATATATGTGATCGTTTCTAAACTTACCGACACTCCTCGTTAAAACAGGAGTTAGAACGTTCAGTGCGCGACCAACGACAATCAATATTAAGCAAGCAATAACTCGTAATTGAAGATTAATACTTTTCGTGGGCCAAAGAAATGGAGCCAAGGTATTCATTTTAGTCCAGAAATTGTTCCATGTCGAACCACGTTCAACATATCGTTCTCTCTTCGCAAAAAGAAACAGAATAATTTTTATACAAGAAGAAGAAAAAAAAGCGCGATATATATTTTTTTCTATTTAAAACAATTACTACTAAAATTAATTAATCTTTAGTCATCTAATATAAGCTATTCAACACAAAGGTACATACAAATATTTAAAATATCTCATAGCATTTTTCAAATATTTCTTAGATTTTGTTATCATTTACAAATTAAATGTCAAAAACAATATCAAATATTTCGGTTTCAAGATTTTCTTTTAAAATTCCTTCTTATTTCAAATTAACTTAAAAAATAGATGCACTAAATCGATCAAACAAAATATTAATAGTATTGTCCTGACAACTCTGTAAAAAAATGATTCATTCGCGTTCGCCTAATTCGATATCCATGGTTTACGCGCATCTTACGAAATATAATTGAAATTATGTGTGAAACTAACTTCAGAAGATTTAAACCATAACGTATTTTATTGAGGGCTGGACATAAAGAAATTTTTGATTCGTCATTAACAAAAATTAATTTGAAGAAACTATTATTACAGTCATTTCTATCGCCTCGTTTGATATATATATATATATATATATATATATATATATATATATATACAACCTTAGTTAAATAACCTCAAACAAATATTAATTTCCAAAATATCAGTGAACACAGTATAAATATAAAAAGTATAGCAGACATAAATAAGACATTCAATCCAGCGAATTAAATAAAAATATTAAAATGTAACAAATAAATGAGTGATTATGAAAAAGGCATTAATAATAAATTAAATATGAACTAGTAAAACTAAAAATGCTTATCAGCATTGCACTATCTTTAATATATTAATAGTATAGAGAGAATAAAGGATAAATATGAAATGTATTACGATGACGATAAAAATTCATTTGCGAATTATTAAGAGTTTAATATGTAACTTAATAGTATCAGAAAAAATTAGCAAAAAATGAATCAATTCTACGCAGAATAATTGAGGAAGGACGGTAAATAAGCAAATATTTTAAAAGAAAAACTAATTTCAGCGTTTTTTAAAAAATTATTAAAAACCGATGTTCCCCTACGTAATAAAAGTTTCACTTAATTTCAAGTTAAGTTGACAAAGCAAAGATAAAAGCTAAAAAAGAAAAAAATAATACGCCTTATCACTTACATACCACTGAAAAGTGAAAATAAACTTGATGATTGATACGTATAATAAACTTATTTTTTAATTACGTTTGTTGCGTTCGAATCTCTTTGGTGTGCTTGTTCTGGTAAACTGAAATAATCTCTAGACGTCACAATTCCCGGAGCTCGTAAACCAAGTATAAAAATGAACATACAACTGGCATATCGAAGGATAAATAATATCATTTCAATTTTTGCATTCAAACTGAAAGATAATTAAGTTTTTTATAAGTATGTTAATAATTTTTCACGGCACAAATATTTCCTTTAGAAATTTTCTTCCAATTATACTGTGTCATGTTTTAATTAATGTAGACAAAATTCTCCGAAAACATTAAATTGATTATTTATAAATAAAATGAATGTCCAAAATTAGAAACATTTTTCATAAATACCATGTCGTGTCAAAATAGAATGCATATTTAAACATAACCATTAAAAAATTGACTTATGCAAAATATAAAATAATTTTCAGTCACACTTCTAAGTTATTGACAGAGTTAGTATCAAATAATCAGACAGTACATTTTACTCGTACGACTATCATATACAATTAAAGCAAAAATTAAGTTATTTTGCTCTCAAAATTTATTTTTGACATATAACTTCAAAAATGAAGTTTGTTCTACATTAGATTTTTTAAATAGGTTTCAAAGTTTACTAGCGAGACAGTAAGGAAATATACATTACAAGAATCAACTTGATTACAAACTATACATTTCGCCCAAGAATTAAAAATTATACTCACTTGTTCATATGAAACCACCAATCGTCCCTTTTTAAATTGATGAAGACTAGATTTTCTGTAAGAAACAACAATGTCCAAAAAAATAGTAGAATGATACCATGACCTCGTACTGGCAAAGTCGGCAATATATTATGTCTTTCTACGTATATTAAATAAGCTGAATACGGAAATACAAAAGTGTATAAAAGCGTCGATGTTATCTGAAAATAATGTATGGTTTCAATTTAATTACAGCTTAATAAAATTATATATATTGTATACGTTCATTTTATTTTAACAATACTAAATATAAATATAATTTTCTGTTAATGCATTCAACATATAAAATATTAAAAATTAATGCGTACGTACCATGTAACCGTAAACAGTGTGTTGTATTATGAAGACTTGAAACAAAAATCGTATAATTGATAAAATACTTAAAAAGAATGTGAAAAATAGTTGTGCATAATATAACGATGACGTTGGTAATGAATGTAAACCCATTGGCGTACTGTGTTTCGAATACATCCATAACTGTAAGGTTCCAAATATTGTAAGATATACACTCAGAAGGCAACTAGTAGCAGTATCCATAAAACACTGTGATGTACCATGATCAACCCAAATATCAAATAAACTGATATTATCCGGACAATATTCCATTGTTCTGTAATTGAATATACAAAGGTTCTAATTAATCATATAAGTTGAGAGGAAGTATATTTTTTACATTCTATATTTGGTTTGAGACATTAATATATATATATATATATATATATAGATATATATATATATATATATATATATATATATATATATATATACATATATATATATATATATATATGAAAAAATAGTATAAAAAATGACTTACCCCTATTTCTTAAAGTAAATAATACCTTAGTTAGCACCTTATTTGGACAACACGAACGTTCAAACATGCATGCAACAAAATGTAATCCCACTGACAACATTCGTCACGCTGTACACGAGGGTGAAACGAAAACCTTATCAATAATGATTTATCATGTTCACCCGCTCACGTGTTGCAGCAAATTTTGGTCAAAATTAACATAAGGTATTATTTAAATAATATTTGAACTATTCCACGTTTATATTTTATTCACTTAATAATCATTAGCTACACAAGTTTAAGTTTCAACAATAATTTTAAAAAATTATGTTTGAGGAAACAAATGTATGTTCAATCCAAAGCCAATTAAAAAGTTTTGTAACAGGGCCGGTGTTTTTGTTTATGTACTATGTAGTTCAGTAGTTGGTTTAGTTTTAAAAGTTCCTGCTTACATTTTTATCGCTTTGTTTGTGAAGTACCTAATGTATGCGAATAAATTAACTTTATGTTGGTTGATGTAATTTTATATTTAACATTATTGTAATTTAAATTTGCTTATAGAATGGGTAAATATGCTAAGAAAACATCGTACAAAAAGCATTTGAAACAAGAGAAAGCAAAGGTTAAACTTAAAGTTTCACATAAAACAACGTTATCCAAAGGGCAAAATGTTACAAAAACGGACTTTAAAGTGAAAAAGATAGTTTTGAAAGATCAACTAAAATTACATAATGAAAACGAGATAGTATCAAAAAATAACCTAAACGTTCAAGTAAGTTAACATAATTGAAGATACATTATTACTAGGTATGTCTCGGAATACTGTTTTAACCAATGTTAATATTTTAGTAAAATACTAATTATGTTTCACCATTTTATTTTCACATGCAGGAACTATTAACATTTGAACACAAAAAATGTACGATAAAGTTTACTATTTTTATGCAATACAATTTAATTCAAATGTTTAGTTTTACTGTGACTTATTTAATATTGTATAAATTCACACAAGTACACTTATTTTTGTGTACAATACCTATTAAAACGAGCAGGTATTTCAGAAATTTGAAACTAATTTTCCTTTATTGAAATTGAGTCGTTAGTAGCGTATATGTTCATGATTTTTGTTTTTTAAATATTATTTAGAAGCTTTAAGATACTTTTCACCAATACGGGATCTGCTTAATATAGTAAAGTAACTAAAGTTGTACTTCTGGTATTTTAATCGAAATGCCTTATGCAAATAATTCTACAGTAATTTATATTTTTATATCTTAAAAAACAATGACATAGTATTAAACACTTTCAAGATATAAGTATAATATAGTTTTTAGTGCAATACCGTAAATGTTATTAATTGAAAGTAATTAAATAATTATGATATTGCGTGTGGACTTCTTCCCATTTTTTAAATCTATGGTTACTTTTTTATTTACTATTTATATAATAATTTTTCGATTGTAGGAATTACTGTCACGATTAAATCATCATAATATTGCTATGAGAAATAGTGCTTTGCATGGATTAACAGAAGTTATATCTACGCATGGGCTTTCACATTGTATTAGGCATTTACCTGCTCTTTTGGAATCTGTGTGTCGCTTATTATTAGATATTGAAGCTGACATACGTTCTAATACTGCCAAATTGCTTACACTTGTTCTTTCTCAAGTATGTATGACGAGTGAATGAATAAAGATATAACAGAAATTAGTTTATTTAAAATATCATGTAACTTTTTATTTAATATGTTTGATTTTCGGAGTTTATTCAAAGTGTTTTATCATTTACTGAAACTATAAAATTATAGGAAATAAATATGATCAATTTCTATCTTCTAATTTTTTTAAATAAAATGGTCTTCATAAAGTGCTAATGCATATTGGGCATTAATTTTAGCTTTTATTTAGAAACTGTGTGAAAGAAAACTTTATATCAGCTATATTACGTAATTTTTTTTATGTTGAAATTTATTGGAAATGTAATTATGATGTATTTGTATTTATTTTCCCGCTCTTCTGCGAGTACTTACATTTTAATTTCATCTTTATCCATTGTTTTCGCTTTAAACGTATGTTTATGTTTAATTTTATTAAATGAATTGTTACCAATAATTTGTATTGATAAATACGATATATGGGACAAGTTTATGAAATGTATAGATATTATTTCACAATAAATTTTGATCTATTAGGAAACCTGTTTTTCCTAATGCGTGAAATATGACTAAATGTTATTTGTATATCTATATTGCAAATGCTTTGTTGTATTTCAAAGTAAAATATAATTTCTTCATAATTTTTATTTCAGGTAACTGAGGACCAGATAATGCCATTATTCACGATAATAATAAAATATTTAGCTTGTTCCATGAGCCATATAAACGGTGAAATACGGGAAAGTTCGTTAATTGTTTTAGATACGTTAATCGCAAAAAATTCTAGACTCACCGCAATACATTGCGAATCTAATATTCTGCCGGCATTTCTAGATCTTGTTTCTATCAAGTTTAACAATTCAGACAGGAAATTAAATCTACATCATAGCCATAGAATTACGACAAGTGCCTGGCGTGTGAAAGTACTTAGTCGTTTATATTCACTGATGAATGCAATTGTCGAAAATAACGTCTCAATTGAAACAGGTATGTTTAATTTGAGTATTGATAAATTTTCCTATGTACTAATTCTTTCGAAATATGCGTTGAATCAAATCTGGTCTTTAGTTCAACAATAATAATTAATAATTATTAATGTTGATGTATTGGAGAGTAGTGATTTTATGAATTTAACAAAACAAAATAAAATCGAAGTTAATCACTAAAAAAAAATTTTTTTTTTTAATTACATAAACACGAAGCTTTTAAACAATAGTTTGAAAATGACTTCATAGTCGAAAAGCTTCGTGTTTATGTAATAAAAAAAAAAAAATTAGTGATTAACTTCGATTTTATTTTGTTTTGTTAAATAATTATTAATACGAAGTTATAAAATTCTATTTTCATATTGATATATTATTTATCTGGGGTATGTAAAATCGAAGGAATAACCTATTGATTTATAATAAAAAGAATATTTGTCATATAACATTTTCAAATGTCAAGTCAGTTTATATCTAAGTCTGAAAAAATTATGATGTTAATCAAATAATATAATAGAAAGTAGAATTAATTGCTGAATCTTATTTCAAAGAAGGCCGTATATACTACTAATACGGTATTGACAAAATGAAATAGAAATAAAATTTCAGGAAACTTCTCGATTTTTAAGAAAATAAATATTTAAATACTATAACGCGAACTATAATTATACAATAATTACAGAAATAGATATTGCGCCAAAATTATTCTCATAAACCAGTAGCAATATAAATATACAAACGAAATGAGTGCGAGAATAAAATAAAAAGCCATTATGTATTAATGGAAATATTTTTTTATATATATTTTTTAACAATTTTTCAAATTTATATATTATTAATTTTTAAAGTATTTTTGTTAGCTGGAACACATTTTTAATTAGATCGTACTAAACTTTCGTGATATGCACCTCCGTTTACTAAACAAATTAAAAAAAATAAAAAAATTATCGTTAACATATTTTATTTATTTAAATAATTATTAGTGTTATTTATATATTATTAATAGAAAATACTATATATGTTATTAAAAATATTATTGTTTTAGGCTTTAAAGTGTGGCTTATTTTTTGTTTGTTTTTTTTATAATTAAATAAATTTTCTAGATGCAGTGAACGTAAAAGATTTTTCGAAACATTTTAATTATTGCGATGAGAAGCCACTGTATGCATCATTATATTCAAATCAGTACATATTGTCAACTGCATTAAATATTACTAATGTGGAAGTTAACAACTCTTCGATTAATTCAGTTACAAAAACGCAAGTAATAAAATTTTGTATTTAATTATTGTTATACTTTATTTTTCTCATTCTAACGAAAATTATTATTTTTTATTTGCAACCAATGAGTGATATTTAAAACACCGGAAAATCATAGTTAATGTATGCATGATTTTAATTTCAGGAATACATTGGTTTATTGGTTCCGTTGTTACTTGATATTTTTATTGAAGCTGCCCCTGGAAAACAAACGGATAAGAACGGTAAATAAGTTTATTAAATAGTTATTTTATTATCCGTGTAATGTTTGTTTTAAATATACTATACCATTTTAAATTATCGTATATAATAAACTAATTATATACATATTAAAATGTGTAAATATGAGTAGAAACAAACTCTTATATGTAAATACATTTAAAGAATGAAAAACAAGAGTGTAATTAATCAACTGATTATTAAGGAAAACCGCAAGGGATTTGGGAATATCGATCTGAATAATTCGATTAAATAGAGTCGAAATATAGACATTATCATAAGCTGACTGAATGTCTAGAAAGTATGCAGGAAGATAAGCTGTGTTAATAAAAGAATCATAAATATCAGCAGTAAGGTGGATAAGACAGTTCATTATAGAGTATGCTGGGCAAAAACATGCATAGATTTTAGGAATTTGCAATTACACTCGATCCACCATCTCAAACGAGTATTTAGTATCATTTCCGTGATCTTTCTTAGACAAAGCTGCCCCACCATATTCGTCATATCTATCATCACGATGACTCAAACATCCTGAAAAGTTACAAGTCAACCCTGATTAAAGTCATGTTTCTGTTAGTAATATGATGTCTGAATTCTGTTAAATGAAACCCTCAAGAGATAGAGTATGATTTGGGATACTATGTGAGTTCCATTGCAGAACAAAAAGGAAAGAGGCAGAGAAGGATTGTTTAATTCCATAGCACTGGCCACCCGACAAACAAATTATGCTAGTAGACACCAAAAAACTAAACAACGCCATGTATGTTCTCAACACAAACACATACTCACCGCATATGATTATATTTATACGCACAGGCATATCACACATACGTGGTTTTGTTGGTGGTTTTTCCTGTATTTTTATTTTAGTAAATGAGCAACTGGGCATACTTTTTGAACTAGTATACGTAGTAAGAACTGTGATTGGGATGCGTTATATTATTAATTTCGTTATTTTTGTAACATATATTTATTTTGTAAATACTCTTTATCTATCTGTACATACACATACGTTAAGTACATAAATACTGTTACTTATGCACAATAAGGACATATATATAAAACTTATCAATGCACTTATGTGTAAGACAGGGAGCAAGAAATTTAGTGCTTTGAATTGGTGTTCTTCGAATTGGTTATTTTACAAGAGGAGGAATTATTATTTTTAGTCGATTTGGAACCACTTCAGGAGCTGGACGTCTGGATATTCATTTATATATATATACATATATAGTTGTCTACAGTTTTTGTTTTTAGATTTTAGACAAATATGTAAATCTATTAAAATATAAACAGAACTGTCTCCAAGATTACCGCATTTTTTAGTTTAATAAGCTTAACGAGTGGTTTTCCGGTAAATATAACGAATTGCAAAAGAATGCAGCAGTAATGGGAAAAATTCATACATGTCGGGAGAGGAGAAACTAAAAGGGAATTGAGAAAGGTGATTATGAGCAACTAAAGAAAATATATGTCAGTTAATATTTTTAGTATTTGGGAAGCTGAATTGAGGAGGGTACGGTTTATCTCTTCTCCCAATAAACAATATACAGACATCAATTGGCAGATCACTGCTTAAACGGAAGAGGATAATCGATGATCTATTGTATGAAAATGATCGGATGGAAGAACAAAGTCGTAAAGTCAATAGCACTAGATTAGAAATATGCGGTTGGAAGAGAAAAATATTTAGGGAGCATCGATCCACAATTTGCAAAATATCTCCATTTATATTCAATGAAATTCAACTATCATCCTATGATTAGTCGAAAAATATATAAAGCCATTGCGGCTTTGCAACAGATTTTGTATTAATTTTGTGCAGAGAAGATACGTGTATGGAGTGAATATTACTGTAGTATTATTAACAAAAATAGAAATGCCAATAAAATTGATGTTATACGTTTGATTTGGATAATTAGAAAAATGATCAAGAAGCAGGCATGCCGAATATGCTGCTTTAAAAGCAAAGTAATACATCGTAATTATATTTTATGCATAGCCTGTAGACTAAAAATCACGGAGAAATATTTTTGAGGTGTTAAACAAATTTGAGAGGCCAAAACTATATCAAAACATTTGTCTTTTAAAAAGAATTACTTATTACAAGGTAAACTACGAGCATTATATTAAAAAATTGATAAATGTTTTCATATTTTTAGGAATTTAGAGGTTTTAAAATTACTAATTAATTATCACGACGATATATTTCGCCTGTGTACGTAAGCCATTTTACAATTTATTCTTACTCTAACCGTCTAATTTCAGCGACTGCTATAAACGAATAAATAATATTGCATAATTGATTACATTAAAGATATGTTCTCAATTAGGGTTATATTTATGTTAACCTAGTTAATCATTAACTCGCAGTGATTTTTTATAATATATAATGTTGATGTATTGGAGAGTAGTGATTTTATGAATTTAGCAAAACAAAATAAAATCGAAGTTAATCACTAAAAAATTTATTACATAAAACACAAACACAAAGCTTTTCTTACATAAAACACAAACACAAAGTTCAAGCTTTGAAAATGACTTCATAGTCGAAAAGTTTCGTGTTTGTGTTTTATGTAATAAATTTTTTAGCGATTAACTTCGATTTTATTTTGTTTTGCTAAATATATATATATATATATATATATATATATATATATATATATATATATATATATATATATATATATATATATATATATATATATATATATATAGTTCAAGCTTTGAAAATGACTTCATAGTCGAAAAGCTTCGTGTTTGTGTTTTATGTAATAAATTTTTTAGCGATTAACTTCGATTTTATTTTGTTTTGCTAAATATATATATATATATATATTTATACAAGAAACCTCGTATATACTATTATTATTATTATTATTATTAAATAAATACAGTATTTATAAAGAAATAATTTATTTTATATTTAAAAAAAAAACTATTATATATATCTATTAATGAAAAAAATAATAATTTAATAAAAACTAACCTAAACCGGATTTATAATTACTTGCCATCCTTCTTTATTAAATCGTAACTGTCTTGATCAAGTAACTGACAACTGAACTATTTGACGGAAAAACTGGAACTCTCGAAAATGAACAACCATCTCCCTCTTTATACATTTTTCTTAAGCCTTGTTAAACAAAAATTACTGGATTTTCTTCATTATTTACTGGCTCTAATTTATTTTTACTGGCTGTATTAACTAAAATTATTTGGTCAAACTAATTTACTGGTTTTTTTCCATTGACTAACTAAAATTAATTTTAACTATTGTATAATAATAGTTTATCTACTACAAATCCGGTTTGGTTATATTATAATAATTTTAATATATTTTACTTTAATTAAATGAATAATTATATATATATTTTGTTTTATTATATTAATTAAATTAAATATTAGTTTTCCACCTTCAATACAATAAATTTAGATTTATTATAACGTGAACATACGACGATCGTCGTTATATATATATATATATATATATATATATATATATATATATATATATAAAACTCGGCGCTTCGCGCCTCGCAAGGGGGGCCCTGCCCCCCTTGACCCCCCTGGGTTTACCTTTTCTATACGAAGCAAGCTTCGTATAGTAGAAGACTAATTTGTGAAGCAATTCTTAGCCACCCACATGTTCATGAATGTAATTCTGTTGTAAAAAAATAAACAAATTTAAACACGAATGATTTTTTTATTTTATTGTACATGATCCTTTCGAAAATGAAACGCTTTTAAAAAACCCCAAAAATAAGTAACGATTTAAATAAACGTTTAACTTTTGATAACAATCGGTCGGACGCATTTCGCAACAACGTTATTA
Organism: Coronaproctus castanopsis; assembly: GCA_032883995.1. Taxonomy (NCBI): domain Eukaryota; kingdom Metazoa; phylum Arthropoda; class Insecta; order Hemiptera; family Monophlebidae; genus Coronaproctus; species Coronaproctus castanopsis. Next base: position 170,012,101 of record CM065052.1, read on the forward strand.
TTTATACTAACCGAACAGATTAAGACGAAATAATGCCGGGTGATAGAATCTGTTATTTTTTTTTTGGCTTACGTTTATAAATGCACCTACACTTACATTCAGAACGCACACACACACATACATATATATACATATATATATATATATATATATATATATATATATATATATACATATTCAGTCACGAATATGTATGTTGTGTATACCCCACTCTTTGTAACAAGGAAGAAAGGAAGCACATATACAATGTTGCAACGGACACTAAACAACGAGTTCGGCCAGAATTCGACACCGCATTATTATTATTATCATCATCATTATTACTATTACGATTATTATTATTATTATACCAAGTATTTTAGAAGGACAATCTGGACCCGGACAAACCGACATATTATTACCGTAACAAAATTTCGTTACAGATTTCGTTACAGATTTCGTTACAGATTTCGTTACGGAAAATTGGGACAAAATTTCTAATAGGGGTCGGGCTAAGAATTGCTTCACAATTAATATATATATATATATATATATATCCGTAGCATGAAGTCAATCACCTCACAAATCATTTTCCTCCACTGACATCTATCCCCAACCTGCTACATGCTGTTAGTGTCATTACTTTTAGTAGTTGACCATAAGCATCAATTAACAGCGAAAGTAAAATACATCCTTGTTTTACTTCACATTTTATATTAAATGATCTTGATAACACGACGTTGTCAATCGTGAGTAGCACATGTTCAGGGGCTCATCGTCACAACTTGCCCCATTTAACACAATCGAATTCTTCGACATAATCGCTGAAATCGAAATAAACTGGTACATTATATTCTTTTGATTTTTCAATAATTTACCGTATATTAAATAATTGGTACCAACACCCTTCTTATTGGAGCCTTTTTAATCTTCAGACATTTCATTCATGATAAATGCTGCTAGTCTATTATTCAATATCCTTATACATACTTTACTAGCATGAGAAATTATTACTATCATCCGCGCTAATTAATACAACCCGTTTTCGATCCTTTCTTTAGTGTGAGTATGACGTGTGAAAATTTACATTCTTCAGGGCAATTTCCGATTTTCTAAATTTTATTACATATATATCATATTACTTTCTCAGTTATTTGTGAAAGATCCTCAAGCATATTATCAACAGGCTTTGTTTTTTTTTTTGTTTGTTTTGTTTTTTTTTTAATTATTTTAATTTTGTTCTTCATCTAATGTCATCTTGGGTTCTAATTCACGCTTGTGATTATATTATGTACTAGACAAGGTACCATCGTGATAAAAGTTTCGGCAATATCTTCTCCATACAGCAACTATTTCAGATATGAAATCATTACTTTCGTTTTTTAATTCCCAACAAATTTTGTTTTATACATAGGCTACGTGTTATCGACGGAAGCTGCTATCTTGCTGAAATATATTACGAACATTATTCTACTAGCGTGGAAAATTTTATCAGCTTCGAATAATCCAGCGTTCTTGGTATGTCAATTACTTTTCAATTCGTTTAATAAACTTCGTACGAAAGCGTTTGCTTTATTATGTTTCCATAATTCAATAATTCATTTTACAAAATCTAAAATTTATGTTAAAAACTATTAGCGACAATTTAATATAAATATTTAACGATGAATATTATATACATGAGGTGTAGCAACGTGAGAGGTCGGTTGATCAAATTTTAGTATGTTATGGTGTGGGTAAACAAACGGGTAATGGCTGAAAATTTCTAAAGTAAATTTTTTGTCGTTGTATACAAATTTTAGTTTATTCGTAGTGTGTTTCGTTCACAAACAGGCTTCCATAATATGTTGAAATAACCGAATTAGTCGTGATCCATCAATTCGAAAATAATACTTCAACGCAATTTCGGTTGAACCGTCATTAATTATATTAGGCATTTTTCGGTCCATCTCGCTTTACACAAGTTTCGAATAAATATTAATTTCTGCCTTTCCTTTATTTAATCAAGCAACTACTACTAAAAGTTGAATATATTGGAGAGTAGTGATTTTATTAATTAATTATAAACAAACAAAATAAAACACAATCACTAAAAGTTTTTTAATCGCGAAGCTTTTCGACAGTTACGTCATTTTTCACGATTAAAAAACTTTTAGTGATTGTGTTTTATTTTGTTTGTTTATAATTAATTAATAAAATCACTACTCTCCAATGTATTCAACTTTTAATAGAACCTGAACCGGGTTTGGGAGATATTTACCAATTTTGATGAAGAATTTATTCAAAAATCTGTTTTATAAATGAAATTTATTGTAAATTAATCTAAAATTGAAATTACGTTTGGCTAGTGAAATATGTATATCAAATTTTAACTTGTCGTTATATAAACATTTCTGGTTTTTCATATATACAAAAAGATGTAATAATTTTAGTTCGCGCTTGAAAATGACGTAACTGTCGAAAAGCTTCGCGATTAAAAAACTTTTAGTGATTATGTTTTATTTTGTTTGTTTATAATTAACTACTACTAAGGATCAATGATTTTCCACAAGTATTTGCGAACAGATATTATTACACACCGCTTGTTAAAACGTGCAATAATTTATATATTTTTGTTCATATACATTCTCACTTATCCATAAATATTGTTTTTCCGAAAAATATTCACAAAATTGATTTTAAGCCAGAATTTAATTTAAAAGTATAAATTCATATTTTTGTTTTATATCCCGTGGTTGTCCGTTTATAATCAACATAAAGCGAAGAATAATATGTATACTTTAACAAAAAAATAATAATTATTAACCGAAGGTAAGCTCTAATTTTCAAACATCCCTAAGATAAATATACAAGTCTAAGAATAAGAAAAGGTCTAGAAGTCCCGCATCCGTACCCCATTTAAAGAATACCTCTAGTTATATATGTATGTATGTATTATGGATTTACACAAAATACCTAAATATTTGACAATTATTATTTTGTATATTTGTTAATTAAAATTGCGTCTGAGTATTTTTATTTTTTTTTTAAATTAGTCTACTTTTTATTTGTAAGTCGATTAATTTTTCGTGTTTGTGTTCTTTAAAAATATTTTCTTCTTTAAATACTAGTATTTAGAATTGAATATTATTTCCATAATTTCTTAGTTACGAATTATTTGTCCTTGTAACAAATGCATATTCAACGTGTTCATAACGTAAATGTTTGCGACTGTCGTATAAAATAACGTGTTATGCGTGTGAAATATTTGAAAATAGTCGTGGAACTGATTAATAAAATTGTATTAAACGAGTGTGATTTCATTGTTCAGCAGTCATTGTAATGTGTCGAATTTTAAAGAAATTAATTTAAGAATTTGATATAATAAAATTATTCCCAAAGAAACTGAATACACATTTATGAAACGAAATCCTACACGGATTAAGTAGTTATGCTATGTGTGCAATGGTTTTTAACACTTTGAGCCCCGCGTCAGTCAATATAATATGACTGACGGCGTCTATTACCGTGGGCCCACGTGAATTTTTTGTATAAATGTGATACATGCTAATTTTTAATTTTTACCCCATATTAATCTATATCACTTTCGAATCATTGTGGTTAACTTAAAATATTTCTATTTCTTTTAGAAACGAGATAAAACCTCAAAAAAAGTGTCAGTCATTTATAAAGCCTGTTATCACACATATGTTATGTGAAGTTTTCATCTGCAACTTTCATTATCAAAAAAATCTTATAAAAATGTAAGTTATAATAAATGACACACTTTTTTACATCACAAATAAACTACAAAACATTCTTTTCACTAGTTTCAAGACAAAAATTTAACAACTTGAACTGTATATATTTATGTATTTGTAAAATATTCACAAAACATTATTATAATATATACACTAAATGCAATGATAAAAATTAAATAATTATATTGTTTATTATATACAGATTTTTTTATATATGTTAAAATGTTAGGAATACAATCGTTTGTAACAAGCAAAACATTGCGCAGGCATACCTGGACATCCTTCGCAATATGTGTGTTAACTTTTCGAACTTTTTTTCTTGCAATGTCTCTGGTTAAAATGAAACTTAAATGCTTATAACAAGCAGAGCACTGTTTACGTTTCGTTCCTTTATGTAAAATGTGCTTTATTTTAATTTGCTTAGGGATAAGAGTATAGTTAACTAACTGTAAAATTAATTATTCCCTAAATTTTGTAATTGCTAACCTTTGGTTACATTTTATGTTTTTAAAAAGTATGAAAGCATTTACTACCGATATGTTTAAGAGAAATTCAAATGCAACTTTCTAATACCATTTTAAACCTTTTCTTTGGATACTTCCATATGACCCCAATTGGTCACTTAAATCAATACCAACCTTATTTTTGTTGTAATCAATAATTGCAGTCGGCTTTAAAACCTGTTGATTCCATTTATTTTTTATTATTTTAATATCTAAACTATGTTTTGAGGACATAAATAACACTGGTCTTTTATCGTGCCACTTGTACACACAAATTCCATTATTTTCTTCCAGAACCATCAGTTCTCCTCTTTTTATTTTTGTTGAGTACAATTTTCTTGGGATATGTCTCCTTCCTTTTCTAAGCGTACCCACAATGTGTGTCTGTCTGTTCAAAAGTTCATGTGCTAATGGAATTGAGGTATAATAATTGTCGCAAAACACTGTACGGCCATTATCTAAATATTTATCACATAATTTGATTACTATTTCATGTGAAATATTTTTTTTAGCAGTACATGTAGTCCTTCCACTATATATTATTGTGTCTAATACATATCCATTTGATGTACATGCTTTAAATACTTTTATTCCATATCTATATCGCTTGCCAGGAATATACTGTTTAAAAGCTAACCGCCCACGAAAAGGAATCATTGATTCATCGATAATAACCGATTTTCCTACCCCAATAGATTTACTATAATATTCATTTAATAATGAAATCAAACCAGAAATTTTATAAAGTCGATTACAGCTTCATTGTCGCTAAAATGACTGTTTCTTAATATCTACTCAAATCGATTTCGGGGCATGCATTTCATTACTTCTATATTGAAAACCGGAGATGAGATGACCAGTAGCTGCGTATTGATGGTAGCTGCACAATTCCCATTGTTAAAACTATCCGAAAAATATTCGTAACTCTTTCACGTCAACATAATTCCAATTTGTAATATTATTCTGTTCGGCATATCGGTTTGTTTCAGTAACTATCAAACCTAATACCTAAAATTGTTTTAAAAAAAAATTGTCAGAGCATATTCTTTACTGAGAAACAATTTCAAATAATTTTTATTGAAGTATTAATACTTTTTATATAACAATATTAAAACGGTTTTACAAATTACATACCTCATTGGTTAAGAATAATTTGTAAAAATCTAGAGGATTTTCCATATTTGATACATCAAATGGCACGGGACATGGTTGAAGGAAATTGAATTATTTTTGATTCCCTTGATAAAAATTCCAAGTCTCATCATCAGCATCAGTAATTTCAGCGGTTGATTCTTTAATTTCAGATAAAGAATCATGTTCATCTAACATAAAAGTTCAAAAAATATCAAATAATTAAGCCATCTACATTATTATGGTAGTAATATTTTCTCATCTATAATATACAGAGATGAATAAACGTTGTTTACCTGTAATGTATTCCTCGCTTGATTCAAAAAATATATTGTCATCTGATCCGTATATAATATCTTCAATATTAGAATTTGACAGACGATTCATTTTTAAAACAAATTAACACGTAAAATACAAAATAAACCGAAAAGAAAATACTAAAAGTTATGTATACATTGCTATTAAGCTCTTTCACACTAACAAGGATATATTTCTTATAAATAATTCTTATAAATTTTCCGATATTGTAAAATATAATTCATTTTGGAGATGGAAAATTGAAAAATTATCATATACACACATTTCATTATATTTCAAGATCTGTTGCATGTTTACATTGCTTGCTCGCAACTAAAGTTCACCAAGGTCCCAGTTACACATAACTGGTCTAATATTGTATGTAGGGTCAGTCACTTTTGATAAAAAGAGTTACAAAGTTAGAAGTAAGTGTCAGTCAGAAATGACTGACATTGAATTAGTTATCACAACCATACTCGTCAGTCATAATTGACTGACATGTGTTTGTTATCACCAAGGTTGAAAATGTGGCTTGGGGCTTAAAGTGTGTCATTTGTATCTAAATAAATTTTCCCAATAAAAAAAAATCACCCACCAAAGTCGACGTTCTGGTACTTTAATATATATATATATATATATTTAATGTATATTATATATATATAATTAATCTAAATTGACGTGCCGTGTGCAGCAACTAAGGTTAGAGGCCAGAGCGAGAATAAGTTAAATCAAAGAGTAGAGACGAGACATACGTAAGAACATAATTAGGTTAGTTAGAGAGTAGTATTCATCTTTGAAGAGAAGTAAAGGTTAGAGACAATCTGAGTGTAAAGTATAAAGGACAGTCAATGAGATATGGTAGAAGAAAAACGTGACGCTACACACGGTGCATTGAGGAACCGGAGTTATATCGATCAGTTATGAATGGGTGAGTATTGTACGACCCAGGCGCAGTCTACTGAGGATAACGTCATCTCTGCAGTTTTAAAACGAAGTCTTCCAAGGTAAACGAAATTCTTGATTTGGCGAAGCTTATTTAATGAGAAGATCGACGACTACCATTTTACTTTTGTTGCCACGAAGCGAAAAATCGTGATTTGACATAATTACGTAGATCAATAGCCGGAACTGGGACATTTTGGGATCAACAACAATGTGAAGTTGAGAGCTGATCGACAGTCGGAACATACAATTGATATTGTTGGATGTTAGAGCTTATTATGAAGTCCATGACAGATAAATCGCATAATATTCGGCTGAAAGGATGGAAAATGACTGAGGAAGCGAATACCGTATAATAATGACTAATGCTTATGACGACAGAGCAGCTAATACAACACTGATGAATCAGTGAAAAGAGACAGGACTTTTTGCTGCTATCCTTGGCTGGTAGGACCTTTGAGAGATCCATCTTAATTGGACTTTCCATCCACTGTGGCAGCATAACGATTGAATGTTTCAATAACGCGGTTTTAGAATGTTTATTTCCGATAAGATGTTGTGAAAGATGGTTGTAACCGATTGAGGTGATCTCGAAGAGGATGGATGGGAGTACTTTATTTATTTATTTATTTATTTTATATACAAATTTACTTCGTATGCGATTAAAATATGTAGTAGTTTTCGGCTTAGTTCATATGATAAAGATATTTTTTATTTATTGATTTTTTAGAAAGATTGGTTTTTGTCTGAATTTTCCAAACCTACGATAGAAAATTTGATAAACGATAAATTTCCGTATAGTCAGCCAGAGATAATAAATAACGAATCTACATCGGAAAATAAAAAAAGTCAACGGAAGAAAAAGAGATCGAACACGTGGTTAAACGAATTGTCGAATAATTCGTCGACGGATACTAATTGCACCGAAGAGAATATAAATTTAGTTCGTATTTATCTAATTTTAAACAAAACCGATAAAAATTCGAGCACGATTAATAACAAAATGTCAGATTTTCTCATTGGTAAGTGTACCGTTAATTGTGACCGTCGATTGAAATTTTATCGCAAAGTATGCTTTCAAATATTTACTATATATATATATATATATATATATATATATTATATATATATATATATATATATGGGAGACGTGGGTGTGTGTAAAGAACTTTATTTAAATAGTACGATACACGTATAATACATTTGCAGGATATTCTTAATGCGAACTACCTGATATCCTAACATTTATCTTAAAACTAATGTTGTATTAGAGCATTAACCTGAATATGAAAACCGGAAGATTATAATGTTAACACCACAAGAAAATGAATTATGCACTAGTGTCCGCAGCCAAACGATTAACTAAACCGGAATAAACACTGAACAAGAATCTGCGTGTCCTCGTCGTCGAAAAGATCAGTATGAGGAAGTCAGTTAGAGCTATACTATATGGCGTTGGCCAAACAAAGTTATACGTTGACTTCAAACTATGTGGATTAGAAAAAATTATACAAAAAATAACACGACACACCGCACCTGACTAACTTAGTTAGTGTGAAAATACTACTAGAGACAGGCCTTCTTCACACTCAGTGATGTGAAAACTAGGTAAAAACGCGAATTCCGAACTGAGTTTTCTGTATGATGTTATTATTGTAAATGAATAAAACAATGAAATCCATTTTGGCGCGAAACAAATTTTTAATTATATTTATTATATATATACATATATATATATATATATATATGTATATATATATATATATATATATATATATATATATATATATATATATATATATAGAGAGAGAGAGAGAGAGAGAGAGAGATAATAACCATCGATCATATACACCGTTTATTTATTCCGCATCAATAACGATTACGTTTTCGAATGTGGTGATTCAGTACTCCGTATAAACATAATGAATTTTGATTTCGATTAATCGATTTACAAAATTGTTTAAATCTAAACGACGTTTTTTTATAGTAAATATGTACATGTAACACTCAAAACTAGAAGTTTTCGCGCAGGACATCACGCGGAAGGAAACTTTTAATCATGCTTAACTTCCTCGAGTATATCTCTTAGTCACTAACATCAGCGGTAAATTTTTTTTGATCGTATAGAAATAATTCGGACGTTTAAGATATTACTTGATATTTTTTTTTTTTTTAATTAAGTTATACATCGGACGAAAGTACAGATCTAGACGCGTCTAACGCAATCCTCAAATTTTGAGTAATCATTCTCCAGTCATAGTGATTTGAATTTTTTTTTTGTCCATTTCATTAAGGTAGATATTGGAGGTAAATATTTTTGATTTCATTTCACTTTGCAAATCGCCGACCATTGCGTTTATTTTATGAACCATTTAGAAATATCGCTATGTCTGGAAACAGTTGTAAATTCTCAAGAAATATAAGTTCGTGTGTATAGTATCACGTTAGGTAAGCTGTAAAGGCATCCCCCGTAAAAATAATTAACCCTTTCAGCCGCGGTGTCCCTTATACGGTACATAGACTTTTAATGTTAAAAAGCATTAACAATTTTAAAATAAGGGACATTGAGTTGACGTAGAAAGTTCTAATTCTATATATATATATATATATATATTTATATATGATCTAGTTATTACTTTATATTTTCACCTGTTTAAGTTCTTTTCTTTAACCTCTTCATACTCCAAAATCTATAGTGACATGTCAAAAAATTAATAATACGTTACTGAAAGTGTTAAATATTTGAGCTTAAATTTGCAACTCATATTGCTAAATATATTCATGCGGCGATAAAAATTCAATTTCAGCTTTTGAAGTATATTTATTGCTGTCAAATTGGTGTGTCTATCCTACACTTTTGAGTTATAATATTTTATGTGATTTCTTAAATACCCTCTTGAGTGCTAGAAGAAAGATAAGTAAGCTGAGGTCCCTGTATGATCTTTGTTACGCTCGCAAAGATGAAAATTACTTATTATCTACAATTCTATTTATGATCCCCGGTGTTAGTAGTAGGAATCACATCGTGTTTTCTATAAACCACGTGCTCGTAGAAATCTTAAGTTATAATTCATTCACCACTTTTATCCACCTCGGGTCTAGATAATAACTTACTAAACATTAATCCACAGTTAGATATTCATTTTGATAGCAAATTTATAAATTTTTTAAAACTATATTTCAGTTCTTACCTTTTATAAGTTTGTTTTATGTGATAAAAGACATTTCGGCCATAAAAAGTCCTGTTTATCGCTTATCGATTAACAGTTATCTTGCATGGGGATATGCGCATATTATTTATATTCACTTCTGTTTTTTTGCATTCGTGAATCAGTATGCGTTTATGTGCGTGTCGCGAGGGAGAATTTATTTACATGGTAATATAGGTGTATGATTAGTATTTCTGTTTTTTGTTCTGTTCGGATGTGTGCCTGTATATAGGTATTATATTTCATTAAAAACTTTAGTTTTTTGTTGGTATTGGTTTATTTTTCCATTGTTAATATCATTTATATTAATTAGCGTAAGTGGTCTAGTTTTACTTTTGATCATACTTTTATTTTATAATTATTCTGTAAGTGCATACACTGTAATTAACGTTTTTCTGTTGTGTACACCCTCATGCTTTGTAAATAAATATATATATATATGATTATGTTTTATTAATAGCCTTACTCTCGTCTTATAACTAGCCCATCATTATTATCCCATTCCTTCCTGTTGCCTGCTGTGTTCTTAAATACATCATCTGCATTCTTCTTTTTATTCTATCCATCCGTGTTGTCCTAGGTATGTCCCTTTTTCTTCTTGTTTCCAATTTTAACTCGTTTATGACTGTCATAAAGGCGTTAAAGTGCACTATGTGTCCCAGTAGTCTTTCTCGCCTTTGTTGTATTATTTCTACTAATTTCCCTTTTTCGATTATAATTTCTAAAATCTCCGCATTCCGGTTATTGCGTTCGTGAGATCTTTATTATGCGACGTCATCCCCCGCATTTCGAAGGCCTCTAAACTTTTTTTTTAAAACTTTCTATTTACACCCACATTCCCGAACCATGTAGTAATATCTCCTTATGTATCATTTACACACAATCACACATATATATAAATTTAAAAATGTGTATTTTTAAATGATTTTTAATAATGTTCTTATTTTGCTTTATCGCCTTAATTACAACAGTTTAAATTTCTTCTTATAAAATTTGTTTATTTTTAATATGTGTTTGGCAAAAATGAAAAATAAAATACGTAATTAAATGTAATATTAAATAATGAAATTAATTCGGACAAAGTCGATTCAAGCGTTAACGTGAAATATCGTGACTACATAAATTTTAAATCTTTTCTTTTCTTCCAAATATAAATACGTTCGCACTTCAAAAGTAATAATAAAAACGATTTGTTTATTAGATTAAAATGAATAATTTTAGCCGGTGTGGGAGTTAATGAATATGAAATACAAAATTGGACGATTTTTACGAACACGATGATATTGGGAACGGTAAATCAATTTTCAAAAGTCTTGTCATCTATAACTGTTTAACACTTAGTTATTCCAGCGGATATTATGAACAAGTTTTTTATCATTAAAGAAAGAACTCTCGCATAGATACAAAATAATTTTAATCGACGTCTCTGTTCTTAATTTTAAGTAATAACAACCGAAAAACGTTTAATAAATCTTTAAAAACGAATTTTTATTAGGTTTTCACTTTTTTTAATACGATGATTTAATAAGGTTCGTATTTCATTCCAATTGGTAAACATTTTATTTGATTAAAATAAAACGGGATACTATAAAAAAAAAAAATACGTTTATCTCGTCATCTAGATAACATCGAAATTAATTACAACGAGAAAATGTGCGTATGTATGTAAGTTACAGTTTAGAAATTTATTTTTAAAATTTTAAACCGTATCTAATTTTGCCGATTGATAGATACTTTGAAGACGTGTAACGACATTAGATCTAAATCAGTTGTAGAAACCGTGATGACCTGTGTGGATTGTTTATTCGCGTCGCGTAGCGAATATCATCGCAATTTCCGATTGAATTACATCGTAAAAATCATTAAAGACGTATACTACGAAGCGACTTCGCGTAATAATGATTATTTAATCGATCGTATCTTCGAATTTCTGAGTGGAATTGTTGTTGATTGGAAAATGACGTCATACTCGAAGTAATCGGAAAATTTTTATATTTGTTTCGAAATAATTTAATTTTAAACGGAGATTATCTTCTCCGCAACAATCTAATAATTTGTTGACGAAACATCTAAAAATATCCTTAAATGAAACCTAATGGAAACTGTTTTTCTGTTCTTATCAATGCTAAAATCAATTTTATTTCGTTTAAATAGAATGAAAATTTTATATTTAAAAAATATACGTAATAAGTTATATTATAGATTTATATAAAATTTTAACAATGGTAAAAAAAAAATTTTATTTTTCATTAATATTATTGAAAATTAATAATAGACTAGGTCTATCATACTCTGTTTGAAGAGTGAATTTATTCGAATGATAATTCGTGAAATGGTGGTATCGTATATATATATAAATCTTAATTTTTTGATATCAAGATATAAGTTCCAACTTTATAAACAAAATCACGATTTTGAAATACTTGACTGTTGATCGTTGTTTGAATTAATTAAAGAAAAAGTGATTTGCTAAGATCATAATAATACTGTTATAAATTAAATCGATTTTTATATGTTCCGCCCACTACTCACACAATCCAAATTCGATTTCCGTCAAGGACAAACATTGGCGTAGCCAACCAATACTCTGTATCCAGTTTGGCGGATAAATGATTGCGCTAAATTAAACCGAGAAAAGTCTTGATTCGACTCAGAACTTATACTCTATCCATTTTCGGTTTAATAAGAATCGATTAACTGTCGTTTCTAACAATTTTTCGAATCGATGGAAACTCAGCCCTGTAACGTAAAGTACTCTCCCCTATAAAATTCTCGACTCATACATGCACAGATTTTAATTATTATTTCATTTACTCCCTCATTTATTAATTTTGATTTCATTTTTTTTTTTGACATTGCTTTACATTTATTTGTGTTTTTTTTTTTTGGTTTCATTATTTAAAAAATAACTGACTTTTGATGCATCCTCCGAAAATAATTTTGTCATTATTTCGTCTTTCGTGATAACTAAAGAAGTTCCGTAAAAACTATAAGTGTCACTTTTTTATATGTAAATTCTATCACCCATATATATATATATATATATATATATATATATATATATATATATATATATATATATATATATATATATATATATATATATATATATATATATATATATATATATATATATATATATATATATATATATATATATATATATATATATATATATATGAGAAGAAATCTATTTCTTTATTTGTATCTTAGAAATGCTTAAGACAGTAGTATATAGGAAAGTTAAAATCAAAGACTAATCCAAAAATTCGATACTAGTGCACAGATCGTAGTGCATTAAGTCGATTCTTAATTTAAAAAAGAAAATAGCAATTATATATTTTCAAATAAAACGTATTTTTTATTAGAACTACTTATATCTTAGAAATGATGAGTATATGAGAAAGTTAAATCAGAGTCCAGTCACACAATTCGATACGAATGCACAAATAATATTCTTAATTTCGAAATAAAAATAATAATTATACATTTTCAAATTACAGAATTCGTAAATTTATTCGTGACGCTAATTAATAAATAATTGATATGTATATTTTTTAAATTTTATATCAGTAAACGTTAAAAAATTGATAATTATACTAATCCAATGACTAACGTTCTACAAACAATAGTAACTACAATGGAAGGTTAAATCGTTTTAATCGAGCCAGTGTTCGGAAGTTTAAAAGCTTCAACGTTAGTATGCCGGTGAAAGTCTCTTCTAGTGTGGCAAAAGTGAAGTCTTTAATCGTATCGTAGACAAAGACAAAAACGTTTATTTAGTTGTAATTATTCGAACAATGACCCGCAAAACATTTAAACGAAGTGCCTAATATCCTTAGTAATTAATACACGTTCAAAACTTACAATAAATAGTAATATAGGAAAAAATATATATATAAAAAATTTACCAAAAAACAGGCCAAAAAAGCAAAGAAAAATAAATATACTTAGAAAATGTGCTGTTTATAAATAATGATGACAAACAAATGTGTACGTAATGTTCGATATTTATAAAAACCAGTGTCTTATTCCACGATGCTTATTATATACTTAATATAACGCGCGAGATGTTTCATATCGAACTATCGATGTCCGCGATAAATTTATTTCGGCGAATTTTCGCTTTTAAAGTTTTATCGATAAACGAATGTATGCAGAGAAAATATGTTCGTGTGAAAGAGAAATTTTAATATACCGTATGGTTATAATGAAATTCTGAGGAAACGATCTTGAACAGTTGCGCAATTAAGACCGGATCTTTCGATAAATACGGAGAAAAGTATTCGCGAACCTTTGTGAGTTTTATCTGTTACGGGAAGTAACACAGTTATGAAAAGATAATCCACGTGACTCGTTCAGATCGTGGAATTCTTTTAAAATTTATTGTAATTATAGTCGTTTTCTAGTTTCCCCCATTTAATTTTACATTCCATCGACTATAATATTTAGATATTTTAATTTCTGTCTTTAAATTGTATCTATCCTGTATTAGGATAAGCGGAAAGCAAAGTCATAAGTTTAACGTATAATGTTAAAATACAGGTTTGGAAAATTATTTAATAATACTAAAAACAAGTATACGAACAGATAGTGTATTCTTCTGCAGTGTAAAGTTTATTTTTTAATTAACAATTTTTCATAATAATTTATAATGTAAAATGTTGCATAAGTAACATTTAATTAATGCAATAAATGTCCGAAAGAAATTTAAATTTAATCATTATATACGATATTTCATCATGTGCTCTATCTGAAGTAGTGATCAATTTCACTACAAAGTTCTTGATGAAGATGATAATTAACATGATATTTTGAATATATTTATAAAGAAAAAAATATAAATGATTTAATTTTACCTATAGGTAGTTTATTCAGATCAATTATTTATTTCCCTAAGATCCTTAAAAATAAGCAAGTAACCGACGTAAGGCCGTTTTCATTTTTATATATATATGTACGTATGTATGTATGTATGTGTTTGGATTGATTTTATTAATTCCGTAAGAAAATTATTGCGATAAAATGTTCTATTAAAAATTATTCATTAAGAATTAAGTAATAACATCGCGCAATGTATTTATATTTTTAACTGTTCATATTCGTATTATAGACTTTCAGCCGTTCAGAACTGGATAGACGATCTTCCGAAACTATTAATCGCTAAAAAAATTTCTTTTAACAAAGTAACAGCGATCGCAAATATTGCTCGATGTAATATTCAAAAATTTATCGACAGTTTAGATGGATATATTGAAGAAATTTTGGGTATAATCGAAATTTTCATTTATTTTTTTTTGCTATATTTATATTACGTCAAAGCTTAACTAAACACGTAATAAGACGTGTTTTGTGAAGTGTATGTAATTTGTACGAATTTGTCGGTAGACAAAAAATAATTGCGTTAATTTGTGTAGTCGGAAATTATTTGATTATTTTTCACACTATAAACACCTTCGATATTTACGTTGTAATTCATTTCATTGTAGGTTTTGAATTTTTCGGTGTAAATCCTGTTTATTATATTTTCATTTTGCGAAGAAAAAAAAAAACAGTTTTTATTTCAGTTTAAAAGTTTTTTCGAAACGTCATAAAGTGAAAAATAGACGTGATTTACACTAAAAAAAAAAAAAAAAAAAAAGATACGAAAATCAATCGTGAAAGATTTTAAAATTGTATTCATTTAATAGAATATTATTATCTTTAATCGAAGTTTTTACGCAGTCTGATGAGTTAATCGATTAAAGTATCTGTCACGCGGAAAAGTTAGTGTTCAATCAAAAGGTAAACATTATAAGTGTTTATACTTATAATTTAACTTTATATATTATTCGTCACCTCGTAGTACCATTTTTGTTGTCTCAATTTTCCGAATACTACTCGATTCCAGACTGAACTATATATTTGATAAATTAAAGTTACGTAATTTGCAAATATTAGGTTTTATATATATGCTCTATTAATTTTCAATCCATTCAGTTCAAATTTATAGCATTGATTAGTGACAGTTGAGTCGCCTTGTCGCACGCTTTTTAAAGGATTTTTTTTCTTAAATCAAGTATAATTTATCCGAGTGTAGAGATGGAATTCAGTTTTTGTATAAAGAAAGAATTATTTTTATTAAGTGCTTGTTTTCTCCTTTCGAAAAATCTTTAAATTGTCATAAATGTTGTTAAAAAGAAATAAATAAATAAATATTTATTTTATATTTCGTGTATGTTCTTAACGACAATTTTTTCGTACAGATTGTCGTCCTTTTATTAATCGAATAATTCTATAAAAATCTATATAATCATCATCAATACGTCTGTAATAATGTAAAGTTAATTTGATGTTATGTCTAGTTTTTTCAGTTAATCATTACAAATAGACACGTGAAAAAATTATTTCGTTTACACAAGTCATTAACGTGTAATTAATTTGCTTTTGTTTTTTAAATAAGAATAATATATAAAAATAAATGAAAAAGTGATTTTTTAATAACCTGAAAGCCTGAAACGAAGTCCCCTTTAAATTATTAAATAATTGTTTTTTCTAATATTTTTAGTTAAAAACAGAAGCAAATTAAAAATAAATAAATAAATATATATATATAAATCGATAAAAATAATTTAGTTCAAATATAATATTTTATTAAATTTTAAACGTAATTTGTAAAACTTTATGAAAGTTTTCAACGGATTCTATCGATATAAATACAAATCATTTTATTCGTATCTACAAATTCTCGCATCTCGGTTAATATTTAAAATTAATATTGTTACAATTTTAAGCTTTTTTTAACTCTTTAAAATTCAATATGCTAAACCAACCGATCGCACATTGCACTGCTACCCAAGTAATTTTTTATTATTCTCAGTTTAAAGAACGACCTTTCTACCTTCGCTACTGTTAGGCCAGGAAATGTTAAAAATATTTTTATAGATATTAGAATGTCGGGGAATATTACTCAAAAAATGACACAACTTAGTGGACATATTTTCTAACATATTTTTGTGAATTAAATTTCCCTAGGGACAAAAAAGCTGATGTATAAAATTGATTGATAATTCATGCGAATAGAATTCATTAGCTCTCGCGATGCTTCAGTCGACTAGCCATTTTTCATCTTTTGTATACTAACTTAAAAAAAAAACTTTCAATTATTTAAAAGACTGAACGAGACTCTCATAAGCTCGGAGCCATCTCGCACTAAATATTTCGATATATTATACAGGTACACTAAAAAATGAAGATCGCTGTGTAACTGGACCGTCGTGTATATAATCGTCGTACTATAGTGTCCTATTATGCGAACTCTTCGCAATTCCGCGGTCTATACTAATTGCATCTTCCAAAAATGAGCGGGAAATAGTCATTATTACAGACTCGTATTCGGTCAAATAGCTAAAAGAAAATTCCAGATGCATACATGCGTTGACTGAAAAAATTAATACATAACAAAGTCTGCAGATCCACGTACTTTGAATAACGATCTGGAAGGAAGGAATAAACAGATCTAGCCGCGAAAGAAACCGCCTTGATGTCTCCTAAAAAAATCACGCTCGTTTGACTCATTCTTATATTCTATCCAAAATATATCCTCCTATTTGCTCAACCTGTAATGTGCAAAGCCCATATCTTAACTGTTCTCTGTATAACTCCATTCTTTCTTCGTTACACTTTTCTATAACACATTTAATGAAATACTTTTACCTAAAAATGAAAATACTCTTATAACGTTCTTGATTCTCACTAAACTATCTTCACATTTATAAAATAACCTCCGTGCTTTCAGCGCATTATTAAAATTTTAATAAGTATTATTAGAAAAAAAAAATATATATATATAATAACTTTATATTTCGTGTATATCGTGTTGTTAGATTCTTTACCTACTTTAACGATACTAACTTGCAACGATGCGGAGAAGATGGAAGGTAAAAAAATAGTGGCAAACCTGTTGTACTTTGTAAAAACGTGGGACGAAGAGTTCGTCGATAAATTGAAGAAAGCGATAGAGAACAATTACTTCGGCATTCTGACGGATCATATAAATAATATCGTAAAAATACAGCTGGAAACACCGAGTAATGAAGATTCCATCGATAATCTTTAAATGGTAATTTACAATATTAATTTACTGGTAGTCGTACAGATGTTATTGTTGCTGGTTCTTTGTGTATTATTTCTTAAAATTAATAATTTTAAATAAAAATGACGAGCGATAAATGTACTTTGAAAATTATTAAAGTACTACTACAGCGTACTTCTCGCGAGCCAATATAAATTACATTTTATGTACTGATGTAAATATATATATATATATATATATATATATATATATATATATATATATCATGACTTTTTATCCGATTGAGAGGGAGATGTGATCGACACATTCTTTATAATATTCGGTTACATTCTGTTTATATATATATATATATATATATATATATATATATATATATATATATATATATAATATATCTCGTAATAATTATTTATTTTGCAACGTACGAATTACAAAATATCAAGCTAGAAACTACGGAAAATAATGTAAACAATTTTTACAAAACCGTTCATTCGAACTTAAGAAGACAAATACAGTAAAAATAAAGAAAGCATTTGAATTACGTTGTAAACATTTCACACGGTACCTTAATTTAACAACGGTTGATTGCACCGCACAAGTCTCCTCGTAACCACCGTGGCAGAATCCAACTCCGCGGACTCGAAATCCCGGATCACGGATAAGTAAACACAATTAAAATTCGCGATAAATCTCGTTCGACAAGATTCGTGGTCGAGATTAACACGGAACAAATTATATCAAATCGCTAATAGAACATTGGACGACGTCGTACCGAGCGAACAGACACGAAGAGATGAGCCCGATTACGAATCGGCCACACTAGGTTAACGAACGGGCCACTTCAAGGAGAATGTGCGTCGTAGTTTTGTCAAGCTCCATGGCTTACCGTAGAACATGTTCAGAATGTCCGGAATTCGAACAACAACGTAATCAATAACTGGACTAGATTGAAGTGAAGCACTACACCGATTTCATAAAGTTATTATAAACCAAACAGCTCCTCCGGTCCTTTGCACCTTTATACATACAATTTTACCAAAATATATGATTGTTATTTAAAAAAAAAAAAAAAAAAAAAACTGTTATAAGTAGTAAATAATTTTTCTGTAATTTATCGTATCTAATATTTCCGTGTACGCAAATTACCTTTGTAGTCGAGCGACCAAAAATAAAATATATATATATATATATATATTTTTTTTTTTTTCTAGAAAATGAAATGGTTAACAAAATAAAAACATACAATATAAATATTAATATTTATTTTTACAAAACATTGTAATAATAAAATATAAACCGTTAACGGTGGAATTTTATAAAGGATACATCTGTTTTAGAGTGAAACAATCTGAAAAGTACTTCGCCAATACATAACGCTCTGTAAGTTATTAATCTTTAAACGAGATAATTTTATTTATATTTATATATATATATATATATATATATATATATATATATATATATATATATATATATATAATATAACCTTATTGTAGTAATTTAAACGAAAGAAAATCACGAAGAGAGCCCAAACAGTTATTCTGTACTCTTATTCACTTTTTGCTGTTACCTATAATAATATTTATTTAGATAGGAGTAATGCCTTCTGTTTTAGCATTGTATTCGCGAAATTCATCGCTTTTCGTGTAACAATGCTCCTGTCCTTGAACTATCACCTATTATAATCGTCTTTTCGTATTTGTTCAAACGCTGAAAATTCTAAAAATGTCTGCTCAAGTGAGTCTGTTCCATCTTCACACATTCTGCAACAATCGCTGCTTGCTATTTTGAATCTTTTCAAATAAATCTAGAAGTTTCCGTGGCGCGTCATAAACTGCGTTACAGAAAACGGCATACTTGCCTAAGAATAAAATGTTAAATAATGTCACGTTAAAACGCCGCGCGAATATGTTTTAAAGGAAACAGCCCAGAAATAGATTTTCATCGCAGTATTTACGACGCAGGCAGTGGCACTCTACTCCGTACTTTTTATGTTTCATCGTAATCATTAAAAATAACGATTACAGTTGTATAATCTTTTAATTATGTAATGGATAGGAAATAATTATTCTATCCGAACTAAACCATATTAGTAAATATCATCGTAAAGTATCGATTATATCGTGAAAAAAAAAACCATTATCGGTTTTCCCCGAGTCGGATGTCTCATGGAACTCGAGATGAGTTATATATTATTTATTCGTTTATTATTACATCGACGATAAGCTAACATACCCACGGATCAAATTATTTTTCAACAATATCGAACCTCGTAATTTATATTCGTTCTTACCAAATTTAAATTTTTCGCCTAAAAACTAGATAATTTTATCATAAAAATAAATTCATCTCGCAGTTTTAAATCGTTTTTATTTATTTATTTATTTTTTTTTTCCATAAGGAATACGTCTAAAATTTTAACTAGAATTCTACAAAGTTTATGAGGATTATCGATTTCCTGTATGAGAGACAAACGAACCGTGTCAATCTTGCTACAATAAAAACAAAATAAAAGTTGATACGTGCTTGAAACCCTTTATTCACCCCTCTATCTTTGTTCTGTCCGCCCCCCCGGAATTTGCCGAAGATGAACTTATAAGCGAGTCAGAGATTACTCGTCGTTGTACAAACGTTATATAAAAAATAAAATAGCATTTAATATAAATTAAACACGAAAAATAGAAAAAGAAAATATTAATTAGTTATTACGTAAAAATAAATAATTTTGAGTAATAACCGACTATGTGCAAAACTACACGACCGCCAACTTAAATACGAAAAAAAGTAATAAAAATGAAATTAAACATTTCCAATTAGCAATCGCGTAAATAAGAAATGATTGATATAAGCCTATGAACAAATGAAATGGTTAGACGAAAAAAAAAAAAACAGTTTTAAATTATAAAATAAATAATTACATTTCTTAATTTTTTTTTGCCGAGTAAATCCAGAGAACATTCCAATTTAATTTTTGTTATCTAAGACATCGAGGTATTTAATTTCATTAATCCTCGTTATCAAGTTTACTATTCAAATTTATATACAATATATCCTAAATAACTGCATTCGTATAAATCATATATTTAGTCTTATTAATATTTACTATTAATTTATTAACCATTGAGATATTTTATTAATCTCTTCTTAACCTTCACAGTAAATTTGAATACCTCATTGGGAAAGCATTCATAGTATAACCTTACTACGAGACAGCTAAAAAGAGCCGCGGAAAAATATCATAATGGAAAAAGACCCAATCTCAGGGGACCGAACTAAAAGAATAGAATAAAACGTATATGTATATATAAATGATAAAAAAAGAGCACATCGAATAAATTTAACTCTTACCAATAATCCTTGTAAGATTCGTTCTATGGAAATAAATTATTAATATGATAAAAATTAGTAATGAAAGTAGTATTTGTAATATCTGTCAATGGTTAATCTCATTTCATAGAAATGTATTATTATTGTGTATGCGGATAAAATGTGAATTAAAATTTATCGACCAAATCTTGTCTTATTAAACGAGTTATTTTATATATATAAAACGGCTGTAACGATTTCGACGAAATTTCGTTCGCACTAAAATGTATTAAGTAACTGAAAACGATTTCGAAATTTACCCCGGTAAAATCCTTCTTTTTTTTTTTCATTTCCGTCATCTTTTTTCTCGATATTTATTTAAATGTACGTTAGTTAAAAATTTCAGCTCGGTCGCATTACCGCTAGAAGCTTAGAAATTCGCTTATTAAATATAATTAAAATTTTATATCCCCGGTAACGTTTTAAGGCACTAAATCTTCCGGAAATATTTCAATCTGTAGGTGATAAGGAAAAAATCCGATCGAAAAATTTCAAAATTCATTTTTAAAAACTGATGTTTTTGCTGTAACCCCGGAAATTTATGAAGCGAAATTCTACGCGATTAAAATAGTAATAGTTATAGTTAAGTAATGGTTTTTAATGATATTCGTATCTAAATATATTTTTCGGAAAACACGATTTTGCAGGGGGTAAAAAAACTAAAACATAATGAACTACGAGATAGTAAAAAGTGTTTTAACATTTTCGTCGGCTGAGTGAACGAGTGCAATTTTGTAACTATGTTCCGGTGTCCAGTTACGTTGAATTAACCTTAATCCTTTCAATCACAGTGTCCTGTATACGGCACATAAACTTTTAGTGCTAAACATCTGATTAATATAGAATGTTTCAATTCTAAAAATAATTATATAACACATTCAAAATTATCGTTATTTATATAAAAAAGTAATATTATATACAAAATATTACTTTATATTTTCACTTTAACCGCTTCGTACGTTTAAATGTATAATTTTGTGTCACAAATGCATAATGTCCGACTGAAAAGAGACGACATCACTTTTAAGTCACTACGCTAATGATGGCAGACGTGACAAAGAATTCAAATCGAGAATTGGCACGAAGAAATAGACACTAAACAATCATGAGTCGTGCACTAAATTCAAGATTAAATTTAAAACTAAAAAAAAAAAAATCTTGAAATGTAGTGCTATATTAGATGGTTCTAACACGAGTAGTCACTAGGCGATAGCATTCAGAAGAGGAAAGTGAAGTATACATAGCTCGTGACATACGAAAAAACGGTATTTTCATGTTGGCGACACAATGGAAAATACAAGGAAACCCTACAGAGCAAGAAGACTGGAAATGGCAATCTACTGTTAACTGATGCCAGAAATCGCATGATACGAAGTGCACGTTATCTCTTGTCCTAAAAAATTCTTTTGAAATGTGGTGCTATCGCAGATTGCTAAAAATTCCTCTGATAGACTCGGTCACCGATTAGAAAAGGAAACGATCTGTGTATTCAGATCAACGATAGTACAGACAAAACAACAGAAGAATTTTATTTAAAACTTATTTAACTACGTACATGACGCATGTGTCGCGTGAAAGGTAATTGGATTAGGCTAAGTTTACCAGGAAATAGCGTGTATATTTATGACACAGATGTAAGTCAGAACGTATTGATTAATTCGATAAGAATTGGACGCAACATATCAGATTTTAAATTTCACTGTAAGTACCGGATGTTAATTAGCTTGGAGGTGCATAATCTGGAGTTTGAAGAGGAACTTTTAAATTATTTTTGTTTATTTAGCAATATTTGAAATTTGTAGCTCCCAATTGGCGAAGTATGTAATCTGTCAGATGATAAAGTTGAAAGCGCAATATTGTTTAATATAAACAAAATAGAGCTGTGATCGAATGAAAGATGCCACACGACCTGTACTGACGAAATAAATATATCTAATATATCAGGAAGCTTTCGTTGATAAGCTAGTCAGTAAATAGGCGATTAGATGAAATTATTTTATAAATATTGGCGAAAAAACGTTTAGCCTAGTAAAAAAAAGTTTTTAAAATTCTAATCATCGCTTGCGATAAGTTTTAGAGAAATTAATTTGAAGAAGGATGACTATTTGAGATGTAATTTTTTGGTTAAGTGAATAATGGAAACATTCATGACAAAGTTAGAAGTTCAGACTGATATTACTGCTGATTGAAGACACGAAGTTGACCATTGAAATGAGCATGTTTAAGTGCGTCACAAATAAACACTACAGTACCACCGTGCGCATTGACATCAATATAGTTAATCCTGTAAATTGAATATATGTATGTATATATATTATATATATATATATATATATATATATATATATATATATATATATATATATTATATATATATATAAATAAGTGTAAGATCTGCTTCCTGCAGTTAATAGCAGACATCGAAAACACTTTCAAATAAAATTATATACAATTGAGTCACAAAGTTCATAATGTACCATTCCTTATTCACATTTTTTAAATTCTACATATGCTAGTGAAGGGTAAAGTGTTATAATTCAGGACTAAATTTTCGTAAGAAATAACAGTTATAACTTTTTGTTTATTACTTGATGCAGAATCACCTACAGCTTAATTGGACGGGTTCACAAAGATAACGAACATGCGTATGGTAATAGATAAATCTATTTTACTATTGAAAATCATTCATTACGGAAATTCGGCTTTTTTGAGTCAATTATATATTAACTAGTTTAACAAAACTTACTTTTGGTATAAAAATCACTGATTAAATTTATCAGCCTCATATATTAGATCGTTCGATATTAGTTTCGAAAAATTTATTGCAAGGTTTACTTATGCTGAATCAGATATAACGCCTTACTCGATAGTAATCATTGTTGTCAAAGATACACTTATCAGTATGAATTGTCGGATTACATTGATACAGTTTCTCCATCACTAATGTAAAATACTTCTCAATGTTGTATTAATACATTGAGTTAGGAAATAATGAATCAGCACTCAGCAACACTGTTAATCATTCACTGAAAGAGCTTTTTCTAAATTTAAACGGCATATACAAACATATTCTGAAAGTCCGAATATCGTTACTACAATCGAGTGTAGAGGACTTCGATGACACAACATAAAAATTCCATACAATCACTAGTCATAAGTGTGAGGTACCGGTTGCTGATGCGACGTTATGTTCGTCTTTCATAACTTCACTAAAAACCTCACAGTCGGCAAATTTTTGGATATGTCTTTGGCAAAAACGTAACGGGCATTTTCGTACACGTACAAACCAGAAGTATGCTATAATATAGATGAAATTTGTAATTAAAGTTTAAATTATTACAAGTTACGGTCTTAGATAAATAAACTTCGGATGTTGAACTGTCTAAATTTGAGTTTAGATGAAGTCATCAAAAATCCAGATAATGTATCGAAAATTTCATAGGAAATCTGCTCCAGTTATAGAAAAAGGAACGTGTGATATGAAAAAATCCACTGAAATGGCATTTAATGGTTATGATTAATATTTATTTTTATTAACTATTGTTAAATGACTAATATTAATAAACTTAAAAGATAGAATATTGGCGTCAGTTAAAAAATAAACATGTAAAATCAGCGTGTTATTAATTAATTGTACGTTTCGAAATTGTATGACCAGAGAAGTTAATAAAACTAGTTTTGATATATTTACACTTGATTACTAAAAATAGTTGAAATCACTAAATTTATTTAATTATGCGAAGCTTTTCGGCATTTACGCCATTGTCAAGCTATATACAATTAAAATTAATTATATAAAAACATAAAATATTAATTTAAAACTAAGTTTACAATTTTACACAAAAATGAATTATAAAAATAAGTATTTATAATTCATTTTTGTGTAAAATTGTAAACTTAGTTTTGAATTAATATTTTATGTTTTTATATAATTAATTTTAATTGTATATAGCTTGACAATGGCGTAAATGCCGAAAAGCTTCGCATAATTAAATAAATTTAGTGATTTCAACTATTTTTAGTAATCAAGTATAAATAAAATCACTACATTCCACAATCTAAACTTTTGATATATTTATCATATTGATCATATCGAAATCTAATAGGATTAGGATGTTGTTTTTACGTACATTACATAAAATGTTGAACGATAAGCCATTTGAATAGAAACGTAGAACCGAAGCGTTGTGTGTTGTTTTTTTTTTTTAAATAATTTGATAACGTTCCAATTTGAAAAATTATTAAGAACAAATTTTGTTACAATACCTATTAATTATTTACTTTCTACATTGAGTAGTAATGTTTCATGATATAAGCCTTCTTGTTATTATAAAGTATTTATCAAGTAGAATCAAATTTAAAATTGCTGTTGTCCATCGAAATATAGGTGTTTCGTCGATCAATATTTTAATATATTTATCTAATAATTTTATTTCCCCTGACGTTATTCGAAAGTGTTGACATTTGTCTATAAACATCGAAATTGTATAATTTGAAAGAATTTTATAAGAATTGTAATCGAATAATGTAAAAAAATTATATTTAAATACAAATTATAGGAGTAGGTATTGTTTCGATACCCATGCCTTTCATAAAAAGAGCACGTTAGTACAGTATCAAATATGGCTTACTAAAATTTTAAAAATAATATTTTAAAAATTTGTTACATGATAAAGAAGTTACATTATTTCAAACTTACAAGCATCGGCGTTTTTTTGGCTGTATTTATTTATTATCGTCATTAACATTAATTGTCGAATATTATATATTATGATAATGAGAATAAAAGTAGAGATCATTTTCATTATTGTATCAAAGTTTATGAAACTGACATATTTGAGTAAAAAAATACATAACCTATAAATCTACGATAGCATAAATAAATAAAAAAATTTATATACAACAATGATAAAATTCGTTTGGTTACGATCCTTAATTTAATAATAACAAAATTTATTACTTTGAATTATTAATTTTTTTAAAAGAGTTTTGATTTGAATCTGTTTTCTTCATATTATCAAGTATGTTTGTGTCGTTTGGTTTTTTTTTTTTAAACTAAAATGTATCTGGCGACACTGGTAACAACATAATTTTATAACACACCGGTTGGATAAATTTTTGTTGCGTTTCTTCAGATTAATAAAGTTATTGAGTGACATATAATGTTGAAGAATTTTTTATTTGTTCCGTAAGCAATTTATTCCATTCACTATGGTACAGTAGGTATATGTTTATTATGAAATAACTGTTACCACGACATTTGGGTAGAACATAATCGGTTTAATTTTAGTATTTTTTTAGTTATATACATATTATCATTCAATACAGATTTTTGTCAAATTCATTCATTAGAACTTCTTCTGATACCTATTTTGTTCAATGACGAGTCTAACTTCTTATTACCTGCAAAGTATCTTTCTTTAGACTATATTTGATATTTTTTTTTATGAGTAAATATTTCATTTTTTATTTAAAAAGTACAGTATTAAACGGTAATGAAAGAAACCTCTAAATTTATTACCTTTCTTCAATAATAAGTTAACTTTATTCTTATTAGTCGTCTTTTGTCATGTTAGGTTATATCTCGTCTCCCATATATTCGATTTAGTGTTATTGGTTTCTTGTGGCGTGTCGGGGAATGGTTTTGCCACCACGAACGCGCGCATATCAAAGGAAGAAGAAAATATCAATAATAACAATAATAATAAGACCAGTCTAAGAACAAACGCAGGTAACGCTATTAATATTAATAATAATAATAATAATAGTAATTTGGATAGTAATCGTTGTACTGACGACATGCAACAATGGCAAAGTAAAGCAATAGGAAGGGTAAAAGTTCAGCTAAAAGAGCTCGTACTGAAAATATTCAAATTGACATTATATAAAGATGTGTTTACAATGATACAAGTAATTCTAGAATTAAGAACGGAATTAATTTAAATTTAATGGTTAATTTTTTTTTTGATTAGTTGCGTGTAATTTTAATTTCCTATTTTACAAATGTAACCAGTTGTATAAATTTATCTGCAAAAACAAACTAGATATTATTACTTTATCAAAAACTAGGTTGGACAGTACACGTACGTTTTCCAGGATACATTCTTTATAAGGAACGACACGTGTCGTGGTGGTAGCAGAGTTGCATTGCTCATTAAAAGTAGGTTAAAGTTCGAATTAATTTCTGTTCCTAAATTAAAATGTACACAAGCAATAGGTATTAACTTATTTTTGTTTTTTTCTCTTTCGCATCTAGAACCGACTAGTATAGCATTAACTAGCTATTAATTGACAGGATCATGATCAAGATCAGTCCATTAGCATGATCTAAATTGTATTTATTGAACCTTCACGTTAAATCAACAACGTTTCTCATTTTCAACCTCTTGCAACATTTCCATGTACTTCCAATCTCCACAAGTGACTGGCTAGATAGTTTTATTTCTTCTGTAACGTATTTTTCTTGTAGATGTTGATGTAGTGTATGGTTTGATACATACCATGGTGCTCCCACCAGCGATCTCAGCATCTTGTTTCGATAGCGTTGTATTCTATTAATATTACTTTTGGACGCACATCCGCCTATGCGATATAACAACACTTTGTTTGCAACTTATAATTGAAAACTCGGTCCAAGCGACCAATAAAGTTGCTTTGTTTTTAAATTAAGTTCTGTTATTTTGGTCTTAATATGTTGAAGCTATGTAAGTGATTCATCAAGGTGATTCCAAGATATTTTAGGGATGAGTAGGTGTATATTTGTTTGTCTGTAATTATATAGTATTTATTACATTTGATTTTCTTTTTTGTGAAGATGATGTGACTGCTTTTATTTTCATTTGTTACAATTTTTCACTTTTTCAACCATTTGATGATTTTGTTTAAATTACTTTCTAGATTTTCTGTGGACTTTTCTTTGTTAGCATACATTGCCATGATTGCCATGTTATCAGCGATGGTTGCTGTTAGTGCATCATCAGTATCTGTCATATCATATGTAAACAGTAGATACAATAGTGGACCAAGTACATTTCCCTGCGGTACACCTGACTTTTTTTGTGTGTGTTTTTTGAAGTGAAACTTCTATTGGCACGGTTTATATGGTTAGTTAACCCGCAAAAAGGAGCGAACCGAAATAACATACGGCTATATATATATATATATATCAATACCCGCCTATCAAACCACGTTTTGTTCCGTTAGGTATGTCAACAAAGTAACGGACGGATATATACATATATATATATGCGTGTGTATGTGTATGTGTTTACATACACGCGCGTAAAAATTAAAAAAATAACTGTATCGAATTGAGTTAAAATATCTTTAAGTTTAACTTCTTCCTTGCGCCCTAAGGCACAGATGTTTTTGTTTTTTTATTCTGTTTTGTTTACTGTCACTCGGAAATACCCGTCTGTTAGATAAGATCTCAATATATTGTAACACTGCGTCGATAACAGTTTTTGGCACTTGTAAAGAATTTCCGGATACCATACTTTGTCAAATGCCTGATGTACATCAAGAAATACTGTTTTTTTTTCTTCAAAAGTTTCTTCAATCTTGTTAACTAGTCGGTGCACTTGTTGCACGGTTGAATGCCCAGTTCAAAATCCGAATTGCTGATTTGGAATTATATCTACTGTCTATGCACTTTCGTATTATTTTTTTCAACAGTTTTTCAAGCATTCTGGCTAACATTGGAAGGAGTGAATCGACTAATAAGAGGAGTCATTTTGTGGTGGTTTATCTGATTTTAATATCATTGTTTGTATGTGTTCTTAACTAATATTAGTGATCTTCCATGAGTTGTTACATCCGTATGATATTACAACGTTTTGTATCGTGCATTCCAGCACATTTGACACAGTGTAACGGTAAATTGGAGTAATTGGCGTGTAACCGAATAATTGTCATCTTTTGCATTGCGCTAGCTGCGATTTTTTTCGGTTCTTCAACTACTACCACTGTATTTGATTTCAAATATTTCAGTGGGTTTTTTCGACAGTTTCAACATAGGAAGGTGTCTTTTGATTTTGTAGTGTAGAGTATTAGTGATACGTTTCACTTGAAATCCTCCGGCCTCGATTTCTTTTGTAATAACGACTATATCTGTAGAATGATGTAAATTTTTAATCACTACCTTAAATGGCTTATCTTCTTGTAAGGAGTACATATAAAAACGATACATCGTTAACTGCTCGGGTTCTTAGGCTGAATGATAACCCCAAATAAGGCAGTTTTTAAATCAAAATCTACATCCGATAATTGTAGGAGTTTCTAAACCTGTTAAAATTCGCAATATTTTTAACTATAATTGGTGGCGGTTTCATCGATGAATGTTTTTTTTTTTGTTCACTGTTGACATCAGTATGTGTACACCTGAATTTATTCCATCGCTCATGCTGGTTAGTGGCTAAAAATTTAAAGATGTTTCTTTTAGTGCTTAGTATAGGGTTACTGGGAGCAAGTTTATCATTCATGACATGCTTTACTGATGCTATCTTTAGCAGTATTGTGGAGGAATGTCGACCTTTAACCACATATCCTTTTTTTGATTTTTGCAACCGAATTGGGCTAAATCCTTTATCAGAGGTAAAAGCAACGGCTGGTTTATTTACACTGGTGGCTAAAGAAGCCGGTTGTTCGCTTTCATAACTTTATTTACTGATTAAATTTAAATATATAAATATAAATAATCTGGCTGAGCAAGCCAATAATGGAAAGTGATTTATCAGTGGTAAAAATCGTATATTATTCTTCAATCGAGAGATAAGATAAGAAACGTCACACAAACAATAAATATCCCCGCGAGAATGTTATCAGTCTACCGAAAATATAATAATACAATATCTTTTCGTATTATGCGTTATAAGAACGCGAAACGATCAACCGTATAGCGTACACGAATATCGTATATGTGAATATAGCGCATTCGCATATCAGATTGTAGCAGTGGATGTCGATGCACTTGCAAAGGATATAACACGCCACCCAGGTTTTTTCATGTCGCAGATGGACTATACTTCATTTATTCCAAAAATAGTGCTTGTGGATTAAGAACAGTAAATCCATCTGGAAAGAAGCTGTACAAATCTATACAGGATAACGCACCTGGTGTTATAGGCTCCCAGACACGTCTTATATTCCTTTATTATTCGTGGCCTACAAAGTATCTACTATCATAGGTATTCTTCTTCTTAATCGGTTAGTGATCATACAGTAACTGTGTCATTTTGCCCCAGAAGGAAACCAGGGCGTTGAACAGAATGATGTAACGGGAGATCTAAGAAGGGCGAATATCGAGTTCAACTCGAGAAAGGCCTTCTCAGATCGAATAGGAACAGGGACAGGTTTCCTATTCTATGGACACTAGCGGATGTTTCTGATGTAAGATTCAACGGTAGCATTCAACACCCTTATGTATTAAGGTACTGTCTACTCTCAGCATCTGTACTCCATGTTAAGACCGGGTGAAAAAGACGTTTGTTCCCTATGTTAAGGGCGGCCTATTAATAAGAAGGAAAACTATAAATCCTCCAGCAGGCAACGGTAAACCACTGCAGTTTCTTCCCTCGTAAATCATGCAAAGTAACCATAGATATAAAAAGCTCTTTATATCTGTTTAATAATCGATATAAATATATTATTTTATTCGTATTTCGGAAAATATAAAGGAAATCTTAATTTCTGTCATTGCTTCATTTTAAAACATTCAGGATGTTGCTCAATGAGTTGCCATGCTTCCGTATTACTTACTTGTATATGCAACTTTGTTTTTCGACTTCATTATTTTCTAATGCAATGGACATAATTTTCTCAAATAAATATGGTTCCGAAGCCCGAAAAAGATCGCCACCGCATTTCCAACTATAGACCAATTTTCTTATTATCGGCGATATATAAATTTATGTAAAAATTAATAGTTAACGGGTTAACTATCAAATGATCTAGTTCCTAATCATCGATGCGGTTTTTCCAAACAACACTACACTGTAGACCAAGTACACAAGGTAGTAAATATCGATAACCGTTTAGAAACGAAATAGGTCTGTACAGCTATGTTCGTCGGTATTTCTAAAGTCTTTCATAAGGTGTAGCATTAAAATATAATTTCTATTTACTTTTATGTTTCTCATTATTTTCAAGTAAGATATGAACAAATAACTCCGAAATTTATCCAATACCATTGGTCGTCCCTCACTGTCCCGTATGGTGTCTGTTGCACATTTTCCTACATCCGACGAAGTACAAATTACTATGTTTGCGGACGATACTATTTCATAAATGTACGCAATTAGCTACTTGTAAATTACAGACGATATTAAACGAAGTGGAACAGTTACTAAAAAAATTTCACCCTTAAACGGTACGATTTAAATTTAATTCCTTAATCTTCGAATTTGACTCATTTTATTGTTCGCATATATACATACATATATATATATATATATATATATATATATATATATATATATATATATATAGGTGCATTTTTTAATTAACGGTTAGTGTGATAGATTGTTTATTGACCACAGCTGTACTAATAAATTATTTTAATAGAAAAAAAACTGATTTATTACCTACATGTTTTATCCTTATAGAAATAACGTTATTATTATATTACATTCAAAAATGTCTATTTCTATTTTAATTTTGGATAATCATCGAAAATATTGATTTATCAAAATTCAGACGGAAACTTACCGCACAAGCTCCGTCGTGTTATTCGCCTCGTTTGCGTACGATGTTTTTTGTAGAAATGAATATTCATCTACAGTTTCTAAATCGTAGAGATGAGATGTTGTCTAGTGTTTTACAAGAGTCCCATACATTACCTGTGAGTATTGAATTAATTGTTTCCGACCCATTGTCTTCTGTCACAGTTAGTTTATATAATTTTATCAAATGTAGCGGCGTTGAGATTTAAAATACATTAACCGGATAAAACTGGCCAAATGGCGCAAGCTGGGCAAGAAAAAGTGAAAAAAACTAAACAACAAGCTTTATACTTTTAATTTAAGTAAAAAAATAGAAAAATTTTTGAAATTCGACATTTTAATACATTTTAAGGGAAACGGATTTTTGAAAAAGGAAAATATTTTACGGTTTCAATTTATATTTTGGTTAAAAATAAAAAAATTAATACTATTGCTGAAAATTTATGTTTACCGGGGGATAACTTCTTAAAAATTACATTACGAATTTTTTTTATACTCATCGTGATGGAGTTAGTAATTTAAATATTTCTCTCAATAATCGCGATAATGCATAGACGTGTCGATAGATGGCGCTGCATGTTATTGAAAATAATTATTTCGGATTGACGCTAGATGATATTGAAAATCATGTTTCAAATGTTTGTATTTGAAACAAATTTTAATCGCCTTCACAAATAGGGATAAAACAACACAGATAAATGCAGTAAGTTATGTCATCATCACCATCGATAGCTCATTTCGAACGTCCAGACGCTATGGATTATATCGTAAATGAACGTGTCCGTTCTCCGTGTAGTTTTGTCTCTGCTGACAGATCAATAGACATAGTGACGAGGCATGGACCGTTGTTTTTACTATATTCAAATGTGCTGTTGTTGAAGGTTCTTTTACGGTGATGACCTTCCACCATTTATGTCAGAATCATTTTTTCTAATTCATCGTTCGTATGATATGTCCAACACTTTTCAAATTTAGAGAATATTTATTATTTTCACAACTAAATATCGTCTATATAGTATTAGCGTTATACGATGTGATGACTTCATTGAAATCATTCGTGGAAGTTTCCTTCTATTAGTAGTTCGCTTACAAACGCGTATACGCGATTTATTCACGTATGACGATAACGAAAACTTGATTTTTTAATTTAAACACTTAAATTTGATTTACATTTATTTTCCACGTTTTAAACTAAGTTGCTGTTTAAACTGTGAAAAATTATTCAACCCAGTTTCGTTCACTCTAAATAAGGGTAGAAATTTACAGATCGAGCGAAGTGGACAAATAATCCCGGAATCGTGCACCGTAAAATACGCCCGATTACACACAAACACATAGAAAAATCGCAAAAAGTAAATAACTTGATATCGCATAGGGCAGCGATTGGCATATGGGCACATTCATTATTCAATGAAAATGAAATATTACTTTCTTCGAAGTTTGGCCATCGACATAGTTTTTCCGTCTGCATCCGCCAATTCTGTAGATGTTTTGTTGTACAACCGACGCCTATAAACTTTCCTTGGCATTTTTCTCCTCCCCTAGCTTTGTCCCTCGATGACACCATTCGGGAAGGATAAGTTGGAATAAAAAACACATTTCCGCATGTTTATTTGTATGACCGTAATGTTTTATATCTGTATTTGTAATCTAGTCTCTGTATGAAATCTTCAAAATACAACGATATATATACATTATCTTCGATCTTCGATCTTCTTTTTAAGCGTGTATGTAAGAATCCATGCCGTACAATAGTATCGGCCACGTATATCATCGCGCCAGGCCTAGTCTTAACTGTAGATTTACATCTTCTCGAATAATCACATTTTTTATATTTAAAATGGTCTTGCTGGTTTTTTCTGCGCGCGATCGTATCTCGATCGATCGATCGGTTTCCTCCTCGTGAAACCAGGTGTTCCGAGATACTGAAATTTAAGAACTCCGTTTATGACTTGATTTAATCAAATTTTTGATACGAATATCGCTCCTTCTGTGTATTGCTGATAATTTTGTTTCGCTTACATTTATTTCGAGGCCATATTCTTTGCTTACTACGGTGAAACCACGTCTTGTAAGTTATTTACAAAACTATATTAAAAGGTATTTGGTTATAAGGTATCCAGATATTATGCTGAAACATAGTCATCGCGTAAACATTTCATATACCACCTATCACGAGAATAAAACAGGAGCGTCTCTAGAAGTACCTAAATCGGACTGAATGAAACACGTTAATCCGCTAGCAGTAGTTGTGTTCTGCAGGATAATTTCCAAAAACCGAAAAGATACAATGAACTTCGGTTGAAAAATCCACCGCACACGTACAACTACTTTATACGACTTATTTTAATCATATTAACGCGTAAAACAGGCGATAGCAACGACCTTCGGCAGACGTTCGTTATGGTTTATTCGCATATAAATTATCGAAGATGGACGTTGTTAATTATTTAATCTAATAAGTTGCATGTATTTTATTTTATATATATATATATATATATATATATATATATATATATATATATATATATATATATATATCATCATTATCCGTATCGGAGGTAGGCGACTACTTACTGTACATATTTCTGTTGTACAGTGTAAGTAGCGTACAAGGCAATTATAATATGGCGCTAGCGTAAATAGACAGACACACACCCGGGAGAACTGATTGTAATCGCTTTGTTGTCACGATACAATTGCAACCCCGCCTATTATTGTAGTGTACTAGATTGTTTACCAGCGCGCATATTTATACGTGGTGGTTTGCCATTGCCTTCCACGCGATAATAATATTCGGATTATTTATTTTCTGATGATAATTTTTCGAACTCGGTACTTTTCGTATAGAAGTCCGTGTTTTAAGCCACTCGACTATTCCGACGACATAACATCAAGCTTTCCCAGACGGTCACCCATCCCAAGTACTAACTTGGTCCGACGTTGCTTAACTTCGGTGATCTGACGAGAACCGGTGCATTCGTGTAATCTATTCCGAAATTAATTGTAACTAAATATATATAGGTTACTGTTGCAAATTAATGCTTGTGTTTATAAACGTACGGTTTACAGACGATTGTCGTACCATCTCGCTGTTTCAAGCAATATGTAGAATTAATATTTTTTCACATTTCACGTTTCTTTCACATCGTCTATATTAATATATTTTTTTATATGTTCACTCGATAATGGCCTAATAGCCGAAAAGCTTCGTGATTTTTGTAAAACATTTAGTGATTTCTTTTTTCTTTTTGTTTATTTTTTTAAAAATTCACTACATTCCAAATTTGTGAAAGTATACAAGAACTGGCTTGGTGCGTTTTATCTTAATGGGCTGTCCTGTTAAAATCAGATTAATACTGACAATATACTACACTATACAGGCAGGGATCCTACTGGGCATCGTGATGGGACCGATCTTATACTTATTGTACACAAAATATCTATCAACAGATGACGATACTATAACCGCAAATGATACTGCGGTTTTTTTCAATGGATAGTAACAAAACTTCAACGTGCACTTCATCGAATTAGCTATTGGGCAACGAATTGGAGGATCAAGGTTAATGAATTGAAGTCGGTCTCCATATTACACATACTAACCGAATCGTTGATCCAAATTATAGACTATATTTAGGAAAATAGTTCCAGGACTGTTATTAAACAAAAAAACAACTGAGAATAACTATTACCTATTTATAGCGTATATTCTACGTTCGTAATATTTATACAGTCTCGCCGATGAATTATTATTATTATTATTATTATTTTTTTAAATGTAACAATAATAAAAAAATCTATATTTTTCTATTTAATTATCGCAATTCTGACCGTAATAATTGTTATAATATATTCTAAGATTAGATTATCTCTCCTTACGAGCAGTTTAAACATAATGATAAAAATTTTATTCGTAATAATACCTAAATAAATAAAAATAAAAATTACGGATCCACAAGTACAACATTACAGACGAAGCCAATAAAGAAATAATTGCATTAAAACCTCGAATGATCGTTTATTAACACTCTATCGGTTTGAATTGCTGTAGGCGCGTCGATATAATTCTCGTCTTCTACGAGATTTTAAAGAAGGTCTAGTTGTATCGTATCTTCCGGAGGAACAGAAACACACCGCGATGAGGAATTTTTATAACTACGGAGTAGGTGGAGATAAACGTCGTCGGAGCAGTAACATTATGATATTATAATAGACGTTGTGACGTGTGTGTGTATCGTTTTTATAGCGTGCAATATTATGATTATTGTTATAATTATTATTATAGACTTTAGCGTATTATCTTTGGAAAAGATCTAGAGGAAATTGCGCGTCTAAACTGGAAAGTGGAAATGATGTTTTTAACTCTGAACTTAGTTCATCGACGTGTACGCTTTCATTTTTATATTATTTCTCCATTGTTATTAGAATGCCGGTCGATTCGGTAGAGACTCTCTACAGGCTGACACGCCCATAAATCTTTTCTCCTTAATTCTACGCGGACCCTTTTAATAAAAGAGATTCCCAAGACGGAGTTACTTACATCCACTCCTGAACTGAGTTAAGCTGAACTGAACTAAACCGAATCGAACCGAACCGAACTGAACAGAACCAGCCGAAATTCTTATTACGTACACAGGGTAACGTATCGATCGTAACTTACATTATGGCCCTTTTCGACAACTCCAATTATATTCAAACACGTAGCGTAACCCTCTATTAAAGCGAATAAAC
The DNA here is from genome assembly GCA_032883995.1 of Coronaproctus castanopsis. Taxonomy (NCBI): domain Eukaryota; kingdom Metazoa; phylum Arthropoda; class Insecta; order Hemiptera; family Monophlebidae; genus Coronaproctus; species Coronaproctus castanopsis. The sequence goes on from CM065052.1 coordinate 170,048,794, forward strand.
ATTATAACATATATATATATATATATATATATATATATATATATATATATTCACAAAACATGACGCATCAGTTAATTTATATAATCAACCAACTTCATATTTCGAAAAATTTGGAATGCAGTCATTTAAAAAAAAATAAAATAAACAACAAAAAATGAATTAAAATCGCTAACAATTTTTATTTATGAAAAATCGAAAAACTTTTCGGCTATTTCGACATTATCGAGTGAATATAAAAGATAAATAATAAAAATATATACAAAATTTTTTATAAAAATATTACTTGAATACGTAATTTGCAAAAATTATCAAAGTGAAAAAAAAAGTATTTTTAAATAATCCGATAGTGAACGTGATGAACAACCAATCAACAATCAGCAATATAAAATTTATACATAAATAATAACACAATAATAAAAATAAAAACAAAAAACAAACGTCGGGCAATATAAAAAATTGTCATATATATAAACAATAACACAAAAACGAGTAAAATAATAATAAGCAGAAATATTGCAAAAACTTTATCGTTTTCCAAATTCAAAAACGAAATTTTAATTTTTTGTACATTACAATTATATATATATATATAAATAATAACAACCTGAAAAGATAAAATAGAATGTTTGAAATTTTTTTGTAATTTTCTACAATTTAATTCTAAAACGTAAATCTGAAATTTTGTTATTGGGCTTTTGGTAGTTGCGGTGTTTCTTAAAAATTTTAACGTTACGGCTTAGCTATATCGTTGTAATATAATACAAATTACGAATTTGTTATGTTTTTCTTCTCTAAAGGAGCATCTATAACAATTTGTCGGAATAAAATTTTATATCTGGATAAATTTAAGCGCACTAGCCTCAAAAGTTCATGCGGATGAAAATCTAATTAATGAATATGTACGAGTGTAAAGTGTACAAACGGAAGAAAGAATGCAACGCGAACAGTGTGACGGTGTGCATACTGGAAGAAAGTCGGTTTAATATGGTTGCCATAAGAATAAGAAGATGGCAAGGATAAAAAAATGACGATAAGCGGAAATGAACAAAAACATCTAGATCAACCCGTGTATATATGAACTGTAATTAGTAAAAGGAATATAAAATGTTGGACAAGAGAAAGATAAAATCAACAAACGTTGATAAATTTTGAATAGAAGATGTACATAGCGGAGATATTCATTAATTGAAATCCTCCATTTATTAAACATGAAAACAAAAAACAAAAAAAAAATGAACTAATAGTAATGATAATAATGCGTGAGCACTATAAAGGAGGACTTAAAGATGACCCTTGTGGTAAGTCTAAATGTACCAGCCCAATGAGAGGATTGATAATAGATGAATATTTGAAAATTTGAAAATTAAAACCGGGTTTGTAAATGATTTACACATAGCATTTTGAAAAAAATAAGATATTTCGAAAGAAACAAGAAAGTCAAAAGGATAGATAAAGATCCTTAGTCGAAAACATTATTTATATATGTAAAGCAAACAAATAAATATTTTTTATATGAAAGACATAAATTTCTGCTACCCGATGAAACATGCAATTACTGAGTTCTTACAAAAACCAAGCATCCCCTGACGAAATAATTATTACTTTCAAACCACCAAATAATCCTATTTTTTTAGTAACAATTTGTATTTTATATATATATATATATATATATGAAGTTGAGGATATAAGTTGATATAATGAATTACAATGGTAAGAAATTGAGACTAGCTTTCAGGAGAAGAACCAGCCTTAAAGGAAATAATTGAAACAATTCAATGGCAATGAAAGGAAGATTATTTAGTATATTTTTTTAGAATGATGCCATCACAACCAAGTGAAGATTTTCAGAGGAAAGAGAATATAAAATTTCAGGCAAACTTATATGAGCAAATGGAAATTGCAAATCATGATTGGGAGTTGTCATTGTTGGGAGAAAGGACACGCATGGAAAAATAATACTTTAATAAATTAGTAATACACGCAAAGGCCACAGTATCAATTTGTTTTTAATGAGGTTGCCCTTACAGCCTACCCAACGTGTACGTAGTAACTCATATTTCTATAAACGTGGACAACTTCTTTCAAAATATCGCTGTCTGGAAACAGATGTAAATTTTCAAGATGAAGAAGGGACAATACATTGTACAGAGGGCAGTTACATGATGCGCGCAGTAATTTAAGGTACAGTTCAGAGTGTAATGTTATTAAAAAAAGGCGTTCGAAGAGCAGGTGATAAGGATTAAAAATTGCACGTCCAGTACGGAGAGGGTAGTAAGGAGTTTCTCTAAGCTGCATAAGGAACAGGCGGTCCGGCAACAAGTAATGGCCACGCTGATAAGTAAAATGCTTTGTGAGTCGGCCACTTAAAGATAACGGTAAATGCGGGACAAAGATCAGATAATTTGTATGCCTTACTACTGTTAAGAGATGGTATGAAAACTGCTGCTTCCGTTCGCTGAACCGACTTTGATCCATCTGTATAAATAAGTGTGTGTGTGTGTGTGTGTGTGTGTGTGTGTGTGTGTGTGTGTACACGAAAATTCTCAGAGATAATATTATTGCATGTAGCCCGGATCGGTGGCAGAAGATAAAGAACGTAGTTCTCAGGAAAGAAGGATGTTCTTTTATTGGAAGAATTATGTGAATATGGTAATATGAATTGGAGCGGGATATAATTCGCCATAGAATTCTTCAAATCTTATAACTGAAGCCCAGCATGGGCATCTTGTTATTTGAAAACCGCCAGTTGAAATAAATATAATAGGATGAATTGTATAGCGGAAAACGATCTATGCTCATTCTACTAATTAAAAGTTTTAGTACTAAATAACTCTCCCTATTGCACTTTGCACTTTGCAGGTTCCTAATTTACAGTAGAATTGTTTATCATTTATAAAACATTGCACCTGAAAAATAATATTCTAATCATTTCTGATTCCTTATGTTTCCTATTACAATTATCTAAGCTCCCAGAACTCAAAATAGGCAAGTTAGAATTTGATGTGAGATTATTCAGCTTTATAATCGTTGATCTAGAGTAAAGTTTAAGTGGGTCCCTTCTTACTGGAAAAGACGTGGTCGATGAATTTACGCGTTATAATTTATCAAGTGCTCCTTACGAGAACATTAAATGGAATTGGACTGATATGTTACCAAAGATTAAACAATCTGTGCTAATAGATTTTCAACAGTATACATCGCCGAAAGTCGGAATAAAGGAAAAAAATACTTCGCTTTGGTAGATACGGTTTCCAGCAATGGTTTCAATTATACCAGAAAAATTTATTTCGACTACGTGCTGGGCATAATCTCTCCCCCTCACATCTTGCTAAATTATGCATAATTTCTAATGGTACATGTGACACGTGCCCTGTTGACGACTGTATTGAGCATAAAATTTGGGTTTGTTCGAAATTTCTAAAGCATCGAAATGAGAGCTGTTCTCTAATATTGTACAAAAGTAGCACACATTACCTGCGAGTATTGAATTAATTGTTTCTGACCCATCGTCTTCTGTTACAATCAGTTTAACGTTATGACGTTGAGATTTAAAATACACTAAGTAGATAAAGGTTTAAACCGGCCAAATGGTGCAAGCTAGACCAAAAAAAAAAAAAAAAAATGTAAGGGAAGAATCTTACACTACCATTAATGCCGGTATTGATGTGCTTCTAAACTCCCCAATACAGAGCCTAAAACACTCGTTTTGTACACGATCAAGCTTATTTAATAATGATCCAGATGCCAATCTGTAAAACATGCAACTATACTCCATTTTATACCGAGTTAGTAATCTATAAAAGGTTAAACGATAGGATTAATGAAACGTATAAACTAGTCATTGGAGAGGTTTGAATAAGAGTTAGAAGTGGTTTTACCAAGTCTTAGATTTATTTCAAATATAGGAGAAAGATTGAGCGCGATTTATTGAAGAGACAAAGTTCTCCCAAGCTTCTCATTTAGTTAACATAAATTGACTGCCTGTTTTTTATATGCAAAAGGTAATCTCTAATTGAGCGACTACAATGATATTGTTTAAAATAATTATTTAAAAGATTTGTCGATTATAACAAGTAATGTCCCATCACGGAGTAGAATTCAATTTTAGGTTAGAAGGCTTAATTTGAAACGCTGTTGAGATAATGCATAAATTTGTTGCACAAGATGTCGGCAGAGATTAAAGTATAAATTATCTAAAAATAATGAAAAGCTACCAATATTATATTCAGAAAGCAATTATGGACAAAGATATAAGTTATTATTACGAAAAGATAAATCAGAAAGTGATCGAATTGTTTGTCATATTACCTTCGCTGAAATTCTCAGAATCAAAGATCCACCATATATGAGGGTAGAATTTTGAGATAAGACATCGATGAAATCAAAATTATATTTATACCTATTAAGGTAATTTGGTGGGTAATAAAATATCGATAAATGTTTAAAAATTTAAGCTGCATACACGAAGCAGTACAATTATTATTATGTAAAATATAATCGTTAGAAAGATACAAGAGAAGCTTTTAGATATGGAAAGCGAAGTTTCAGATAACAAGATAGTGTTAAAAGTGTTTTTGCAAACTTGCCTTATATCTCGTGACGCTGTGACTATTCTATTGCAATACTTTAAAATTAACTTCACAATTACAGAATTACATCAAATAAAGACGTGAGCAACAACTACGGATAATTAATCCATTGATCCGATAACCACTAGGCAAAGAGAGCATAAGGGTAGCAAAAGGAATGAAAGAAAAGAAATACAAAAGTAAAACCGAAAATATGCGGAAGAAGAAGCTGCTCCAAAAGAAAATGGCCTAAATGAGACATATTTTAGAGATAAGATCTCGCGTGATGCACAATGTGCGAAGAATTAGAGAGTGTATTCTGTAATTAGTGGTAATTTCGGGATTATAGACGTTTGTTATTATTGCGATTATTATCATAAATGTAATAAAAAAGCTTAATCGCGGCATAAATTGAAGTAGATTTATAATGTATACACATAGTGAAATGTACCGATTAAGAAATTAATAATATTGCGGACGTTTAATCCTACGTGGTTATTAATTGTAAATTAATTATTACGAATCGAACTACAGAAATTGATGATTTTGCGAGTACCGGCAGTAAATGGACACTCAAATAAAAGATGTCCCGTCGAAGTAGCGCCAAAATCGCAAAATGTATCCAATGTACTTACGCTTGAAATTTTTACAACCGGACAAAACCTAAACTCTACAAATTTGATATTAGATGGAACAACTCTATGTTATCTCATCCCTTCTTCCATCGCAATAAGTTAATTTAAGTGTGGAGCTCCATGCCGTCGTGCTGCGAGCTCCGTCATTATATTAATAATCTCATTTGGTTTGTACAAGGAGGGGTTTTTTAGTCGGTAAAAATCCCCGCACACTGATTTTGGTCCCCCCTAATAAAAACAAAAACTAAAATATTTTTTATGATCAGTGTCTTTTGAAGATTTTCCCCCTTCCGCTTTAAAAAAAATAAAAAAAAAAATGACCGATTAAATAAATCGTTATCTGATTTACGCGTGACTCTGAATCCGATTATTTATATAAAACGACTTGATAAAAGTTCTAAAATAATCGGTTCGTCTACTATGTTTTTATTCCAAACGAAAATCGGTCCACACTATCTTAAGCAACCGCCTACATATAAGTCCACATTTCGAATACGTTTATTCTTCTCTCGCTTTCGGCGTTAATTGTCCAAGATTCCGCTGCATACCAAATGTAGCAACGCGCTATTCTTTTTCTTAACTCCAAATCTACGTTTCTGTTTTCTGTAATATTCGTAATATTTGTTTTGTAAAAGTGTTTGCTTTGCCAGTGCTATCCGCGTTTTTATCTCTTTTACGTCCCGGCCATCGCTTGTATTGCGCGCAAGTATTTGAACCTGATTTATTATCTTGTTGTTAATTTTAATGTTTATTTATCTTTGTCCTTTCCGTGTTTATTTCCATTCCATATTTTCTATGAATGATATTCTTTTGCAGTTGTTCCTCCGTTTCTGCAACCTATCGTCCGCATAACTAATATCATCGATTACTTTCCCGTTTATTTTGCAATCGATTTTCTTTAATTCGTCATTTTTTATTATTTCTTCGGCATATGCATTGAAGAACCGCGGTGACAATGGGGATCGTTTCCTTTTACGTATTTCGCACCTTCCTACGGAGTAATTATTTTTAATGTTAGCCGTTTGTTGAGTGATTTTTAATTACATCATTTTCGTCTACATTATAATTCTGTAAAATATTTATTACTTTTTTTTGTAACGAACTAGTCGGTCGCGTGTCTTTTCGTAGTCTATAAAGCGCGCTATTATTTCTCCGTTTATATTCAAGGCACGTTGAATAATTAGTTTCTGTCCCTCGATTCGCTATAAATCCAAAATTAGTTGTAGGTCTATCTTTTTTTCTATTCTCGGGTTTATTATTATTAATAGCATCTTTAACGTGCGACTCATTAAAGCTGTAGTTCTGCATTGTGTACACCTGTCTTTTTTTTTTTTAATCTTTATAACGTTTTTCTTAAAATCCTCCGGTAACGTGCCATCGTGATATATTTTATTTAATATGTTCAGCGATTGCTTTTTTGTTTCATGTCCGTTGCATTTCAGTAAATCCGCTGATATAAGTTTATTGTTTCTCGCTTTTCTGATAGCATTGACATTTCGATACGAGGTTCTTGTTCTCGTTTTCTGATATTTATTTCATTTGGTCCAGCATCATCTTTGTATAGCTCCGTAATGTAATCCATGTATCAAAGGCTTCTTCTTGACTACTGCAATGCTTTCCATGCTATATGTATATATATATATATATATATATATATATATATATATATAGACTAGAACAGTAATTAAACGATGATTCGATTACTCCTCTGTATATAATTCTACCTCATCTTCTTCTTCTTCTTTTATTCTTTTATCTTGACCGTTATCGGTCGTTGGTTGTCATGTTGACAGTGAATAACATCCTTAGTTGTCTTATTAATTGCAGAAAGAAATAATTCTATCGACGATTTATCAAATCACTGAAAAAGATTTTCAAGATGTCGCCAGTCAATTAGCGCTTTTTTCACGGGTTACCACTCTAATTGTAGTAAATTGTATTTCTCGTCCAATTTTCATCGTAATGCGTCCAAAATATTCTAATTACTATATCGAGTACTTCTGATCGGTTATTTTTGAAACATTTTTATTTGTTACAATTTTTTAGTCCGGCTTATTCTTAATACGCGGCTAACATAAGTCTATATTTCTTTCTAACTTTTTATTATATAACTACGTTCTTTATATTTGATAATAATTTCTATATTATGTTTTTCAATTTTTTATACAATGGCGCGTCTTTTATATTTAACTTCCCCAGACGTTTGGTCAAATTTTAAGAAATGCGCGAAATTTCTCTATCAGTTTATTACTCTAAAGATAATTAACTAAACTTCAATGATTACCGGGTACTTTTAAACGGTTTAACTATCGGTTTAGTAATTATAAGGGACAGGCAAACAATACATTCCAGCAAGTATGCATGTGGATGTTGACCAATGCCTCTCCCAATTGCTGGGATGGGCTGTTTGGCTGTACCTTATATACCGATTGTAATCATAGCTGCTGATTTTTCCATCGAAAATTCTAGACCATAAAAATAATTTTAAGTTTTTCTTTTTTTTTTTTATGTATATTTCTAACGTTTTTGAAGTGAAACTTCTATTGGCGCGGTATATATAACCATACAATGAGTGAGTAAGCCGAATTAACGGACGGATATATATATATATATATATATATATATATATATATACACGGACGCACACATATATATATATCCACGTTTTGATGCGTTAGTTGTGTCAACGAAATAACGGACGGTATATATATATATATTCTGTTCGCATGTACCGCACTACCAACACCCGTGTTTCAAACCGTGTTTGGAGCGTCGGCGTTACACATACATAGTCTTATTGTTATATATATATATATATACATATATATAAAAAGCGGTATCGAATTTAGTTAAAACTTCTTTAAGTTTCACGTGTCTTCCCTGCGCTCATAGGCACAGATGTTTTTGTTTTTTTTTTTTTAAATTTACAACAGCGCACAAATCATCCAGTAAAGCTAATAAGGTTTTCTTATTATTATTTTCAGATATTTTTAATTCAGTGCTGCGTGTAACTCTCTTGAATCCACGTTTCCCCGTCAGCCGCTTTGCTTGCCCAATCTTCTCGAACTTTATTTATATCAACAACCGAACGTTTTAATGGTTTGCCTATCCCACGGTTTCCGTCTGCTGTCCACATTGCCAATTTATTAGCAAGGACTTTCGGATATCTAATGCGTTGCTTTAATTTTTCGTAATAAATTGCCTGTTTTACGTATATCTGAATACAAGGTATTCCATGAAGCTGATCCTAGCAAAGAACCCCGAGGAACTATGTGGAAATTTTTTTTTTCTATTAACCTTTCCAGTTATTAAGTAATAAATAATAATAACAATCAAATAAGGTTTTACATTATTACGTTTAAAAATTTTTATTTACATATATCAAGTGTGTCAAAATTATCGAATACTTCACGTGAAAGTGATTATAATGCAAATTAAATTATTATTTCTCGCCTGAATTAATCGTACACCACTCCAGTCAGGATAAACTGACCACTATCGGCGAAGCTAATAAGTTAGTAACAAATTAACTTATATCTAAGGTATGGTACGAAATACCGATCACTCTCAGTAGAGCGAGCAGGATAGGTAAACATGAAAGATCTATAAAAATATACGCAGCGGTTGTAGAGAAAATTAAAGAACTAATAAAATAATTATTTCGATAAATCGCAGGGACTGCCGATTATAGCGTACATCCAATCTTAAGAAAGTCTCTGGTCCAAAGCATTTTAAGCCTTCTTATCGGATTATCAGATAGCGATGGCTGTTGCATACTCGAAATATTGCGGTTGGAGCTGGTACATAGCGCGTCAAAAAAAGTTGTTATATCGTCTGAAGTGATAATCGTGTACATATTCAATGTAGAGATCATCGTGAATGGTACGATTTGATACAAAGAACGGAGCGTCGACCATCTGGCGAAGAATCTCGGATTGCAGCTGCTGAATACGATGTATATTATTTCTTGCAGATGCACCGTACATTTCAATGCCATATGGAGCTATTACCGAAAAGTACACCAGACGCTTGCAGGATAGCTTTACAGAGGACTTTCTGCCAATTATGTTGCGCAGAAATTTCATTCTGGAACATACATTTTTGACGCACACATACTGAATGTGAATACTCAAGGTAAGACGACGGTCCAAATTCAGGCCTAAATATTTGATAGTGTCGCAATGAGGAAAAGGAATGTTATTGATTTTAACTGGTGGGCAAGGCTTCTTGTTCAGTGAAAACGTTACCTGTTTATTTCACGTTGATTTTAATTCCCAACTGTTTAGCCAATACGGATATTTTATATACATGTTCTTGCATAAGAGCAGATGCATGCGAACAATCATCATGTGCCGTTAGGATACAAATATCATCAGCGTAGGTAGCCAGTCTGCTGTATACAGTAAATAGAGTAGAGGTTCGAGTATACTTCCTTGCGGAACCGATAATAACCATCTCGGAAAAATTCTAAATCCGAACTTACGAATGAGTACAAAATCTTAATGGTGTTTACCGACTATTTGTTTATCGCGCATCGTTACTTTGGAAATGTGTTAAAAGTTAACGTTGAAAAGCCGTACACTCTGTAAAACGAGCAAATGTTCCGAAATTACAAGAACTTAATACGGATTGCCGGTACGAGACGCGTCGTAGAAGAAATTATCATCGCATTGTAGAACGTAAATAGTTATAGGTAGGATAAGGATGAAGATCGTTCATATTCGGAGATGAAATTCAACTGATAGCAGAATACCGTGTCATTATAATGATGATGATAGTGACTAGATGATGAGATGATAAAATGATGATGGTGGTGATCGGACGATAACGAAAATAATGATCGGATGATAATGAAACAATGATGATGATCAGCATGCTTCGGTAATATAATAATGATCGATGATGATGAGATTACGATAATGCAGATTTCAAAAAGCATACAAAACCAACTAGATGACAACGTAATAAAACAATTAGGTGCATCTAACCTGAGTTGTGGTACATGGCACTTAAAAAAAAAAAACACATGAATTTTATGTAGCTCCCAAAATTCTGATAAATAATAAAGCACCGGGTTATGGCAACGTATTTGCAAAATTACTAAAAACTCGCGAAAAAGAGATGCAAGATGAACTTTACGAATCATAAGTTTTAGAAATATATCGAAATTATAAATGACCGGAATATCGCAGCGCAACGGTTTTATATTGAAAAAAACAAACCAGTCATAAATTGACGTGAAGACTTTAATATCACGCGCTTCGAATATAATATTACGAATAATTAAAATAACGACTAGACAAAAGTACATGTAAGTCTCAATTTTGGATAAGCACAAGAGTCTACACGTGATGCAATAAGCGTGTTGCGTAATATCGGAGAACGAATGATGGGTGTAAATCGATATGCTCATGCGTGCTTTATTGATAAACCATTCGATTAAGTATGTAGGAGTCAACTTTACCTATTATACCAGAAGAAATTGGGACTGAGACTTATATGTAACTTATATGAACTCTAAACATCGATCAACATGTATAAATAGGGAAAGGGTATACTTACTCTCGTCATACCTGTTTAATGTTTATCTAGAATTAGTAGTCGATGAAACACTGGAAAATACAAATTATAGAGTATATATAGGAGAAGAAAAACAATAAAATTTGCAGATGACCAAGCAGTAATTGCAGAACCTCCTAAAATACTCCAGATTATAGCGTTAAATAAAGTAGGCAAGACGTTAGACGTGGAAATCAATGTGGGTAAAAAAAAAAAAAAACAATGACGATTAGCAAGAAATCACGATCTCCTCATTTGGACATCGATGGAAAGAAAGTTGAACAAATACAACAGTTTAAATGATCAAATATTATCGCAGCATCTATTGACGGTTGACGGTGTTAACTCCCGTATTGGACTAGCGAAACATGTTTTCTAAGAAAAGTAAAAAGCGAAAGTGCCGTGTTAAATCTAAGGAAGCGAATACTAAAAACATGTGCATAATAGCGCGTATGATGCAGAAACACGAATCTTAAATAAAAGATATATAAATAAGTTATAGACGTTCGAAATGTGGGCCTGGCGCAAAATGGAACGGATAAGTTGGACAGAGGAAAAACCAATTGAAGAAACAAGATCGTTTATGAACGGAATAAAGAAAACGCGCCTAAACTGAATCGCACGTGTACTGCGGTGTCAACTTAGTAATCTACCAGAAGTCGAAATGATAGGAAAAAGAACTCACGGAAGTTCAAACATTGATATTACGCTGGAGTGGAAAATTATGCGGGAGGACAGAAGCGAGCTGTTTGGGATTGCTTATCATCATAAAGAACAATCGTCCTAGGACTACGATAATAAGTTAATGATGGAATGAAGAAAATCATGACGGTCAGACGATGTGATAATGATAATTTGATAGTGATTAATGTTGATTAGTGACGAACGATGAAATGAATGGGCGTATTATAACAACGGGATTATGCTGATGATGACGAGACAATGTTGGGATTACGATTAATGATTGATGATAATTATATAATTAACGGGTGACAAAATATTTTTTACCTATTCACTTTAAATTACGATTGCCTTCATCTTCTTCGGCTCTTTTCGTATTATTATAATCTTTTTAATTTTTTCCGTATTATTCGATTTTCGTTTTAATTTATTACGTGTCTATGTGGAATAATTTTTTTTCATTGCAATCTAGCTGAAATAGCTAATAAGCAATTGAGATGTGATGAATAATAAAACGAATCACGACGCGTGTGGAACGATCTGGCGACTATATCACTACTAGTCAATAGGGTGTAGTAGATCGAGGTGAATTAGCCGACTGACTAACTTCGTCGCTATTATCTAGCAAATTACTATCTAGAGGATTACCTATCTAGCCTGTGCAGGGCTACACCTAGGGCTGTAGTACGTTCGTATTTCACCCCTTTAAACTCTAGTATCTTCAGATCTGTGTGAAAATGATCACATTTCGAATGTACCGGGGTGCGTTAACTAGGGATTCGATCACCTTAGATTGGAGAACCTGAATAATTTTAATTCTTGAACTGTGCAAACAGTTTCCGATAATTTTGGTCCGTATATCCGCACCGTTTTGAGCATGATGTTATAAAGTATCAACTTAGAACTCGGTGAAAGCTCAGATTTTCGTAAATAATAAGTTTCATTCGCGGAATAATGAATAACTGTTGTTTTAGGGGAATTGTCGGAATCATTTTTCGTTAGGAAAACCTGCTCGATATGTTTTAACCGCGATCAATCGGGAATATCTATTTTCTCGTAAGAATTTTCCGATTCTCCGCTACATTTTATTTCGCAATACTGTTTTTCACATTGCGAGCACTGTAAATAACCGGATGTTCCATCTATTCCTTTTATTAGCCACACTTGCGTACCATTTTTTTTTTTCATTTTTTTTTTTAAACCGGGGCGCTCATATAATAGGAAATAAATAAATATTTATAATTTATATAGGTATATAGTAATTTAAAGTATATCGTCACCGAATGAGGATAATATTGTTTAAACGTGCTTCATACGTTGCTATTATTATTATTATAAATAACGTTCGAATTATCTTTGCAATACTTAGATAACGCGAAGAACACAACTAACAATAACCGACCGAAACGTACGTACTTATCAAATCGTTCATTCCAAGTCGAAATAAATTCTGTCATCTCTAAGAGGTATGATGTCAGAGCTTCGGTTTCGCAGCGAAGTATACTCGGGCCTCTACTCTATTTGCTATATACGGTAGACATTACAGTACTAACTACCTTTGTGCTGGCCACCAACGCTGATGACATCTGCATCCCGACAATACACGATGATTCTTCACACGCATTTGCGCTCTTACACGAGAACATGTAGATAAAATATCTCTGTGTGTGTGTGTGCTACAGAGTGGGGAATTAAGACGAAAAAGAGTCGACAAATAAATAACGTCTTCACCGAACAAGGAACATCGTCCAGCAGTTAAAATAACATTCGTTTTCTTCATTGCGACACCCTCAAATATTTATGCCTCATAAAGTGCTCGCATTCAGTATGTACGTCAAAAATTACGTTCCAGATTGAAATTGTTGCGCATGGTGTAAAGTTATCCCTGCAAACGTCTAGTGTACTTGACGGTAATATACGTAGGTACGACATTGAAATATAAATCGCATTCAGCATCTGCAGTCTAAGATTGTTCGCCAGATGGTGGACGCTCCGTTTTTTATATCAAATCGTATCATTCACAACGATCTCGACATTTAATACGTACACGATTACCATTTGAGACGTTATAACAAATTTTTTAACGAGCTGCGGACCAGCTCCAATCGCAATATTTCGTGTATGTAGCAGCCTCGTTGTAGTCCCAGCGATTCGTAGAAATAATTATTTAGTTTTCTGTTTTTCTTTAATTGCATATCTTTCCTTTTTCTTTCTCTCTCTCTCTGTGGATCATTCATGTTTATCTGTCCTGCTCGCTCTATTGGAAATGATCGGTATTTCATGACATATCTTAGGAATAACTTGTTACTAGCTTATTACCTTCGCCAAAATACCGACTGGAGTGGTGTTAATGAAAAGGGAAAAAAAAATTGAGTACGATAATTTCAATTTCAAAATGTAGATAACAAAACAATATAATATTCGATAGAAGAAAATTACGATCACTTCGTTGGGTATGAACCTAATGTGAAATTCACCGTGCCTTAAATTATACGAACAGGAGGAACAGCATTTTTAAATAATGTGATAAATAAAAATGTGTAAGTAAATAATACGATAATAACTCGTTCACAGTCCACGTGCATACACATAAATACACTATCCTAGTCGTGATATAATGAACGTAGAAAAATATATATATATACATATTAACTACTTTGTTAATTTTTTTTTTTTTTTTGGTCCCCAGTTCGTAAATTACGATGGGGTAAATTTATTTATAAGTGATATACATGTAATTTATAAATAATGAACTGAAAAGAGCCCATCCAATTAAGTTTACGGTGCTCAGCCCATTTTACATTAAGGTGATATTATACAATTAATTTGATTAAAATATATGTAGATGTATTTTGCGGTATGTTATTTCTGATACTGTGAAAACGTCAAATATTTTGAACTGCTTGTCCACCAATTCTGTTGCATTTATATCTGCGAAATCAGCGTTGACGTAATCCTGTCAGTATATGCTTTACACGATCGGTTAAATTACGTATTGCACATTTATTCGTACGCGATATTCCATACTTATATAAATAGTCTTTAAATAATCCGTGTCCGCTAATAAACTGTGTATTGAAATAATTTGGCACGAATACAACATTTTTTAGTCTTCTGTCTACACTGGGAAAATATTGTTTCGCTAGTCCATCGTATCCATAACCTTTGATATTTTTTAACATAATATTCATCCGATACTATTTCGAATTGTTTAATTGTTAACTTTTTTTTTTTCTTGATGCAAATAGTATGGATGCTGATATTGCGTGTTGTTAAATTCGTAAGTTGTATTTATATTATTTTTTATTAATAAAATATTAATATGTTTCTCAATCTCATACACCAACGGTTTAATACCAGCAATGACAATGCTAGCCATATAGCTAATTGTTCTGTAAGATTTGATTAATTTTATAGCAATCATTCTCTGGAAAGCTTTTAATTTGTTTTGAAATCGTTTTTATATTTAACATATCATTATAGATTACGCTGCCATAAAGTATGTTTGGTAATATTATACTTTTATATAATATTATTCCCTTCTTATAGTTTATTCTATTGTTATTATTATTATAAAGTTTATTGAATTATAAATTTGCTAATTTTTGTTGTAATATGATTGACATGGTTATAGAATTTTAAATTATTATCAATTAATACTCCTAAGTATTTGGTTTGTGTGACATATTGTATGTCTAATCCATATTGCGTTAAATTTAACTTTTTATTTTGCAATTTCCTATTGAACAGCATATAGGTTGACTTCGAATTGTTGATGCTGAGATTAAATGATTGTAACCATTTATTTATTGCATGGTATACCTCACTTAATTTCTTACCTAATGAGATTTCATTTTTATCGCCAATTATATAATGAATAAACAAAATAACCATCACTGTCGTTCAGTTATAACGTACTAAATGTTACATATGGATACATACATACACACACACACAGTTCGCCGTCACTTGAATTAACGAAATGTATTATTTTTTTTCTTCGTATAAATAAACTGCGTAATACACTTTTGTTATCAACGAACCTCGAACATTAATCTCTCGTAATACTGAAGCCAAGTATCTTCGAACTCGCTTAGACCAATAATCAAATCGAATCGAATTTAATCACATTTATTTCATTAATACGCAATAAATACATAAATGAATTTCGTTAAATACAATAATAATAAACAAAATAACACTGATACGTATGGAAATGTCAAAATCATCAATAGTAATAAATGAAATACTTGAAACAAATTTTTAATAATAATAATAACGAACAATAATATGACTGCATACGCGGATGATTCGGCAATTTTATATAGACGATGCCGTAGAACAAATATCATTAAACAGGTAACGGTGAAAAGGACAGGACTAAAAATATCATTTGAAAAAACGAAATATACGGCCGATGTAAAAAATGCTCCTAATGGTCGTCGAAATGTATAAACAAAATCGATATATTGAAATATTTAGGAGAATTTATACGAAAACGAACGTGTTAGATAAAACAGCTAACCAAGAAAGAACAAGAAAATTAAAGTGGAATTAGCGTTCCAATTAACAAAAATATATGTTTAACAAAAATATATGTTTAACAAAAATCGTCGTCCGTAAAATCAAAATTGAGACGTTTAGTCGGAATGTATAGCGATGAACGTAAGTAATGGAAAACAAATCAAAATGAAGGAAAACCCAGATGTGATCGAGAAATGTGGAAGAAAAAAAAGTAATGAAATATATTAATCACGATGAAACAAAAAGAGGATTAAGCAATTACGGTGTCACTTAAAAAAATTTAAACGGAACTTTTAATTCGAATACTTTAGTAAAGACCCTGGAACGCAAATTGTCTGATTTCGGAAAGTTAAGAATTGAGCAAATTAACGTCACGAAACTATGAATAGGAGCAAGTTCAGAAACAAAGTTAATACTTTCCAGAGCTTTGAAGAAATAGTGAAGAAGAAGACTGTTATTAAATTGACACAGATGAAAGAAAGCAAAAACACAGCGAAGCAATGAAGAAATACCGGAGTATAAAGCAGTGGAACAGTCATCGTGAAGATATTTTATACATGGTCCATAGCTGACCAATTCGAAGAAAGATTAATAATGATAATTAAGTTAAATTGTATTTATTTATGTTACATCCGGCTGAAGTG
This sequence comes from Coronaproctus castanopsis, assembly GCA_032883995.1. Classification (NCBI taxonomy): domain Eukaryota; kingdom Metazoa; phylum Arthropoda; class Insecta; order Hemiptera; family Monophlebidae; genus Coronaproctus; species Coronaproctus castanopsis. The sequence continues at coordinate 170,065,405 of CM065052.1, forward strand.
TAATGAAATAATAATAACCACGATAAGAAAAAGGAAGTATAAATAATCGATATATATATATATATATATATATATATATAAAATACGCATAAACGTTTACACACACACGCAATAATAGTATTTAAAAGTGCCAGTTAATACGCATAGGTTGCGCTAGCAGCGGAATTTGTTTCAAAATAAAATATAATAAAATACATTCGAAAAAATAGACGAAACCGATTGCTATACTAATAATAGTAATAAAAATAAAAATAAGTTTTATTCTTCGTTTAAAAACTCAAAACCATTTACGACCATCAGTATTCACTCTCCCCTACACACCACATACATAACACATACATATATATATGTATATATATATTTTTTTTTTAACCTATATCGGTCCACTGCTGAACGTAGGTCTCCCCAATCAATAAATTGGGGAGAAAATAGTCTAATATCCCGTGCGGGCCAGGCAAATTGGGAGATACCAAAACCACAAAACACACTTAGCTGGCGGTCACCCATCCAAGTACCGTTGTTTAACTTCGGCAATTGGACGAAAAGCGACCGTACTCAACGCGCTATGTATATATATATATATTTCCATATCCCTAAACGTACATATATAAAAACATGTAAGCTCACATACACATACACGTCCATATACAATGATACACCGTTGAAAATATTAAAGAAAAATATATATGAACATAATAGAATATGTTCATTTTTTTCACGTGCAAAACTTATAATTTACTTAAAGTTGTATTAAATACTTAATTTATCAAAGGCTTACTCCTTAAACAATACTTTCGTAGTGTATGATTTTTAATCGCTTCCTTCACCACACGTGGTAGCGAATTATACATAGCGTGGCATCTGCCTACGTAGCTCCCTGTATTCTGGAATGGAATTTATCAAACTGCTGGAATTCGTCGTCCCAAAATATCTCCTTTTCGATCGATATAAACAATGTATTGTTGTTTTAACCGTATTTAAGAATTAACCGTTTCAGTCACGCGTAAAATGTTGACAGAAAATTATAAATTTTATACAGTTTAGATTTTAAATGTTTTTACATGAATATAATTAGAATTGAGACATTTCACGGTCAACCGGAAAATATATAATTTCGTTAGTATCGAACCACATAGTGGACACGGCGACTAAAAGGGTTATTATTACGTAACCAAGTTGAAATGTTGTCCACGTCAGTCTGTACAAACGTCTTAATAATGAAATGAATATTTGAATATAATATGCAATATTACAAATTTTCCGATGTATTTACAGTTATCTACTGCGGACATTTGCACGTATGTGCAAGTTCACAATGCATAATATATGTATGTACAATATAGATAAATACACGACATCGACGCGCAATAATCTAGCGAATAAGTGCATAATAATAATAATAATAATAATAATAACAATAATAATAATAATAATAATAATAATAATAATAATAATAATAATAACAATAATAATAATAATAATAATAGAAATAATAATAAAATGGTTTAATCGCAATATTTATATAATTTAAAAATAGACTGTAAACCAAACATGCTTATAATAAAAATGACGAATTAACACTGTTCTAATAACTTTTAAAAATCAAAAGCCCCCGGGTATAGACAAAATTATCCTGTGCTATATATCTAATGCGATATTAAGATTGGGATAATATGCCAGACTGTGGAAGAAACCGATTATTAACATGATTCGTAAAATAGGAAAAACCACATCTTACAGGCCGATAAGCCTGCTATTCAAAGATTTTGGAGAAACTTTTCCTTAATCGAACGAGTTCGGTTATACTAAATTGTAACGTACTGCCGAACCATCAGTTTGATTTCCGCGAGGAGCTATTCGACAATGCCTTCGACTATGCGATCTCATTAACCAAGATGCGCACTCCGCTGTATTTCTCGATGTCAGCTAAGTTTTCGATAAGATTTTGTGGATTGCATAAAATAAGGCAGTACTTGAACGAAGACGTTTATTTATTATTAAAACCATATTTATACGACCGGTCGTTTGTGATGAAACTAAACAATTCATTTGCAAACATTCAGTCAGATCTTCTGTATCGCAAGGCGGCCTGCTGGGACCATTATTATATCCCGTCTATATTGCCGACTTGTCTATCTCCAACTAAACTATGTTGGCTACATATATGTCGATGATATCGCAATCCTCGCATCTAATTCAGATGCCACATATGGTAACATCGCTGTTCAAAATCATCCTGAATCGACTAGAGGAATGGGCAATATCGTTTAATCCAGCTAAATGTCAACACATTACGTTTACAAATAAACTACCGAGACCGGTTTCGAGTTAAAAATTTCCAATATTCCACAAGTACAATCTGTACGCTATCTAAGAATGCGCATGGATAGAAACGTGGCGTGTTCATGTGGATCACGCGACAAATGCTGGCCATTGTTACGAAGAATATCGCACCTTAGTCTGGCAGTAAGGAGAAACATATATATCGCGATTCCAATCTGTCGTTATCGAATAGAGTTATACGGAACAACGTGTCGCAGTAACCTTCCTCGAAGTTAACGGCAACAGTCAAAGATATTACGAATCAGCGCCCTACTACATATAAAAAAACTGTACACGCTGCATATAGACTTGAAGATTGCCTTTGTGAAGGATTACTATGTTCAGCGGTAGTACAAAAGCTTCTTCGAGAAAATGCGAATTTAAACCATTGGTGTAGAAAATGTTTACGGTAGATTTACCAACTAAATCCGAACCGGAGACTAAAAAGAAGGAGATGATGCTTCCAATCACTTGAAGAACGATGGTTTACCATAACTCTAGGCTACATATTGAAGAAAATATGTCATCCGATGTTTTTCTTTCGTGTAAGAATCTAGCATGCTCGTTTTGGAGTTGTTAGATTTATATTTTTTCTTTCTATAGTCCCACGCGATCACCGTTGATAATGGCTAAAAATAATAATAATAATAATAATAATAATAATAATAATAATAGAAGACAAAAAAACTGTGCTGATGACGTTAATAATAATGTTTTTGTAAAAACAGACGATACTGAAAAATATTTAATTAATACTTTCATTTTAAATTACGTAAAATTTATTTTCTGAAAATCGTCTCGTTCTTTTATACTCGCTCCGAATTAAAATCCGGGCGGTAATATTTTGGGAATCACTTACTCGGGTTGCTACGCATAAAAAGTTTACATCCTATTCGAGATACGTGTCGCCGACCATCACGTACACACCGTCAAATAACGTACAATTCCGATGAAAGAACCTCGTTTATTTCAAACCGCTGTACACGCAGCGTTTATCTGTGCATCATCATCATCATTATCATCATCATTATTATTATTATTATTATTATTATTACGATTATTACTGTTTATCTATTTGTGTGGCCTTACTCGGAGCGTTTTCTTCTTATCTAGAAATATTTTGTGTGGTAAATGTATTAATACATACATCAAATATATATATATATATGAATACATATATATAAAATATTATATATATATATATGCAATCGCGTTGCTTTCATGTTGATGTCCTATCATCTCTCAACGGTCTACTTATGCTCGCACACCAATGAACTACTAACGGTTCAGAGTCTGTTACGTGATATTAAATGATAGTCGCTGTCCCCTCGTGAAAAGGCATGATGCACTTATTTATGTTTATACACACAAATGTAGATATATATATATATATATATATATATATGTGTGCACTCAGCTTAGGTTCACGAATCAGCGTACAAGACGCAATAAGCGTTCACACACACACACAATTGTGCGAGACACTTAGTAATCCAGTCACGTTTATTACGTGTAAATCCTGCGGAATACCCTTTGCTTTACACAACAACTTTCAGCTGTTGCACACGTTAGCACGTATAATACATTGCCGTATTTGGCCCTTGTATATACAATCATTTTACACTCGGACAAATAACGTACGCCCCACAGTTTATTTTTTTCATATTCATCATTAAAGAAACGCTATTGCCTAAATTCAGCGTTTATTGATCCTTTTTTATTTTCTTTCTTTATAAAACGCTATTTGAAATTGTATTACGAATGTATAGACGATACGGCTCTGAACTAAGTCCAATGATCCGCTCTGGGCTCTTTCTTATTTTTGTCTGTTCGTACGGTTATATATATATAGGCGTTATAGTAGATTTCTGAAACGTCGAGTCCAACTTTGCGCGTATCCTGTCAAAACTTAATCAATAATCGGTGTATCTCAATACGTGCTCGACTCAGCGAAGGGAATTTGAGGGCTAACGGATAAAGTTTACTTAGTCGGAATACATTAATTCCGTTTCCTTAGCCTCATTAACTCTCTCTACATATATATATATATATATATATATATATATATATATATATATATATATATATGTATATATATGTATATATATAAATGTATAAAAATGTGTGACACGCATTTACATTTTACAAGGGAAAAAGAAGGTAGTTGTAGAATAAATGAAGAAAATCGAGCAATTTAAAAAATAAAATTAATTATAATGAGAGCACTTTAAAAAATAAAAGAAACAGGAAAACAAAGAGAACATTCGAACAAGTTATATACAAAATCGGCAATAAGATGACGTAATCAAAGGATAGAGACTGACTGTTTTTCATAAATAATGAAAGTTTTCCCCGAAAGAAGGCAATTTACTTAAGTAGTGGAACGACTGCGTGATTAAAACTGTAGAACGGATATTATTATAATAGCTTGATAACCTTCAACTGTAGATTAAAAAGGAAAATATCATTACAGATAATGTAACAATTAAGGTTGAGTCCCGTTGGAGAACACCTTACTACTACGAAATGAATAGATGATGTGCTCTGTCATACATGATATTTAATGCTTTAGCAGATTACCTCAAAAAAAAAAATATATATATATATACATATATAATAGCTGGCAGCTAGATAAGAATTCGGCAGCGGAACGTTCAGATACACGTTATGCGAATTCCAAAATTTTGTAGCGTTCATACGGTGCGAAATAGACCCGACAAAAAATATCGCGACTAATATATTTGTTTTTTGTTTTTGTCTTCGATGGTCATCATGAAGATTTTCAAATAATTTAAATTGATTTCTATTATTAATTGAATTTGTTATTTTCTTGTTTAATTTTTTCCTGCGGAATGTATCTTGCGTTGAAACTTTTTTTTTGGTACTTTTTGCTAGGGCGGCTTTACCGTCCCTGCCCTAATCGTCCATTAAGTGTAATAATTGGGCCGTAGCGTGTCGATGTTAATTTTCATTTTGCTCGTCGACGACGATGATGATGATGATGATGATGTTTGTGCACGCGAGCGTATAGACTGCGTTGTTTTCGAAGACGTACTTGGCGCCGTCGTGGCATGTCAAAAGTTGGTTTTACCCCACCGATATGATGAAGAGCGGCGTAGATAAATGATAAAAATAAACCCGTCGGAAGTAGTAAATACCACTAACGTGTTTCATAAACAACGCAGAACACGTAATACCATTCGAGATAGTCTGATTTTTCTAATATACGCGTTTTTGATACTAAAAGACGACTTTGAGCTGACGCTAATCGTCAAATATATAGCATCCGATTCGATGAAAACGATGAAGTAATAAGTCTAAAGTCGTCGTCGTCATCATTATCATCATTACGTTTGTCAAAAATAAAACGATTAATCATTATTTAAAGTCAATCAATGATTATGGATTACAATAAAAAAAGAACAAAAAACTACTACGATTGTCAGAGGAACCATATAAAATCGGATTAAAACGGACAAGGAAAAGGCGCGTGTATTTGCTGAACATCTCTGTACGGTTTTCACTCCTTATCCTGACTATGCGCAACGTCATACAAATTTTATACAAGAATCAATAACGAAAGCTCGTCCATCTAAGCGTGCCGCTAAATATTTTACGCCTAAAGAGATATTTCAGTACATCCAATAAAAGCGCCATTACGTAAGAGTCCTGATTCAGTTCAAATTATACTCATCTACCACAAAAGGTGGCTATCCTTTTGTGTTTCATCTTCAACGCAATACTAAGAATGCGCTACTTTCTCACAGCGTGGAAAAAATCGATGATAATTATGATTGATAAAAAAGCAAAAACCACACACAAATGCTTCGTCATATCGGCAAGTTTACTTTCTTCACTATCGAACATCCTTGAAAATCTCAGTCGTATTGTACTCACTGCCTTTAACGGATTTATGCAGTATTTTTTCAGAAAAGCTTTCCCAAGACTTCCCCATTGCACCATATCCGGACGTCGTTTCACTATCCACCATTCGTGGACGCGTCCCGTCTCTCGAGATCGGGGTTCCTCGGTTGCACATATCTGTGTGCCACCGAGGGGCATATACATATAGCCTTTATTAATTGGTTTATCACTGCGGTGGGTGAATTTATTGTTTAGATGAACTAATTAAATATAAGAATATTACAATTCTCTTAGATGTAATTAACAAAAGCCGTTATAACTGAATGATTAGCGTTTCAATAGAAGTTTATTTGCCGCAAATGATATTTTATTAAAATTTTTCGAAGTTCATCTTAAAATTAAATTAGTAGCGGTCAAACGACATATCCTACAGTAACTGTTACAATCTTTTTACTTTTCCACTAAGCTAGTACTTATTTAACCGACCATTGGGATAAATATTTCAGTTAGTTTGGTGTCTATTGTCGTCTCTGATCGGATTCGAACTCAGGCCGTGCGAACAGAACGACAAAAAGTTTCCACTACAATACGAACGATACATACATAGAGTGAGACAAAAAAGACTGTGAACGGACTTGATCTACATTATACGTATATATATATATACATAATATATATTATATCATCATCATCGTCATCATTAGCCTACTGGGTATCGAGCATGGGGCACCGTTATTTGTGTTTCCTAAGGCGACTGAAAAGTCCAATTTTGACGGCACACCGCTTTCCGTAATCGTTACATATGTACACGCCCTCAGCCGAGATGCACTTTCCTGCGTACGTTTTCGCCTTTTATTTGTTTCTGCATTTTTTTGAGGTCAATATCAATGCCATCATTAATACATCTAAGTTGATCGATCTTGTTCTTCGCAACTGTCAAGCTCTATACTGCATTCATTTAGTTCAAGTCGCATATAATCCCTATACCTCCAACGAGGACGTCCAATATGCCTTGTACCCAACGCCATTTGACTAAAAAGTTTTTTGTTTTTTTTTTGTGGAACCTGGTATTATTCATCCTTGCTACATGTCGTATCCACCTCAGGTTATTTTTGTAAACCAAAATGTGAATTGATGTAGCATAAGCTCATTACAACACGGCTCTATTTGACCCCCGGTCTTGCCAACTTGTGCGTAAAATTCTTTTCAAAATTCGTTGAAAAATTCTACTATCAAATCGGCAACACATTGCTACTTTTTCAGTGTGCAACATCTTGAATATTATATGGTATACAAAAGACTTATATATCGAAAATAATGTTAGAGCTAGAACACATCCGTGCTTTACACTTGAGTTGCTTCTGAACCATTCAGTTCTACAGTATCTATGAATTACTGTATTTTCATTACTTACATGTAACAGCGATAGAACTTCTGCCATCTTTCGTGTACATCCGGCTTTAACCATGCAGTTCATTGCCATTTTGCGTCTCAGGATGAATATTTTCGAAGACAGCAGCAATCCGATTCAACATTATCCTAGCGAATTCGATGAAAGCAAGGATATATATGTATATATATATACATAAAATAAGGTCTAAATAGGTCCTTATTTCCTTAAAAAAGAAAGTATATAAAAAATGTATTCCGTCGATGCTACACATGGTGCGGCAACGTGTATTCTTACCAGAACCACACTCAGAAGAATTACTCTGACACATCGTGCAAAAGAACGATTGATGTTGGAAAACTAATAGGTCAAAAAACGAAAAACATAGATCCGAAAACATACAAAAGTAATAGATGGTTATATAGTACGAATTGAGCAGCTAAAGTGGAACTGGACAGGACATATAGCTAGGAGAGGGAGAATAAAGGTGGTAAAGTGGACTACTAAAGGAGAGTGAAGAAGTATTGGTGGGTCTTGTACTAGGTGGGAAAACGATAGACGTAATGCTAACGACCGGATTACATGGAGGAATTGTAAAGAAGCTTTTCTGGTTAAAATTTTTAGCGTAATAACATATTTAATATTCTATGTTCTTCGCATGTTTCACTATGTTTTTTAAGAATTGCATTCATAGGGAATCTTTCCTATTACATATATTTCCTTCATAAGCATAAATATCGTATTATTTGCTTTACTTCCCAGATTTTGTGTCAATTCTCCTGGTAGTAGTCTGCTATAGGCGTCTTTCTGGGTCTTAATTCTTCTAAAGCTTTATCAAATTCCTCTCTCATTTCACCGACTTGATCTTCTGTTTCTAGAACCGAACGATGTAATGATTCGTCATTGTAAAGCTTTTCAATATATTTTTTTCGCTCGTTTTTTATTTCCGCGCTGTTAGTTTTTATTTTACCATTAGCGTTTTTTATATTTCCGGACTTTTTAATTCTATTTGCAAACTGTTTCTTAATTTTCTTAATGGCTTTTTCTGCACGTTTTTTTTTTTTAAATCTTCATGTATTCCTTTACACTCCAGTTTTATCTATCTTTCTCTTGCACTTTTCATTTTTCTTTTTATTTTGTAATTTATTTTATTGCATTAATCGTTTTTACCTTTAATTTTGTGTTCTCAATTCCATTAGTTTCAAAATTTCATCTGCTATCCGAGGTTTGTATACAACCTGTTTTTCTGTATCGATTTTGATATATTCCCGCTCGCCATTAATGTTATGTTGACTTATCAACTGAGGAGTAATTATGTTATTTGTTTCTTCTTCGAACATTTTCTTCGTCCATTATTATTTTTGAGTTTGTTCACATTCCATCTCTTTTGTGATTTATTTATTAATACCTTTCGTAATTTTAATCTACCTGACATTATTACTTCTGATTGTATATCAGCACCAAGGTAGATTTTACATTTTTTAACTTAATTTCGGCATTTACTGCGAACTAAAATGTAATTCAGTTAATATCTTCCTGTATCTACTGGTGTCTCCCATGTATATATTCGTGTTTTCGGTTTGTCAAATTATGTATTCCCAATTATAAAAGTTCCAAGTCAATATTTTCCTGTAATGTTCTCTGTTCCTTCTTCTCCTACTACAACGTTCCAATCACTTCGTAATATCAAATTATCTCCATCATCGATGCTTGTAATAGGTTCTTCAATCTGTTCATAAATTTATTGTATTTCAACATCTGTGTAATTTGAAGTTGGCGTATAAACCTGAATTAGTGTCATATCTTTAGGCACTGTCGAAATTTGAATTAAAATAATTCTGTCATTGTAAGCCCATGTGATTTTAATTTCATTATTTATGTTTTTACTTCATAGAAATCCAACTTCTGTGTTTCCCTTAAGTAATCGGGTGTAAATGGATCTGTTTTCTGCGCTACTAATACCTCCGTAGAAAAAATTAAGCACTTTGGACCGGGAATGCGTATGTGGATTCTGGAATTGTTCAATGGCATAGTGAATAATAAGTCGATATTTAAATCATGTAGAGAAGCCAAGGTAATTGCCCCTACTTAAACCAGGGAAGTCTCCTGACAACACCCCCTAATTACCGTTCGATCTCTCTCCTATACGTTTAAACTATCTGAGAGACTGCTCCTTATTAGAATTGCTGACACCGTTAATTCCACAACAAGCAGGCTTCCGACCCGATAAGTCTTGCACCGGATAGATACTTAACCTAACGCAGTACATTGAAGATGGTTTCGAGAAATCACAAGTGCAGTTTTTATAGATCTGTCGGTCGCATATGATACAATAATCCATCGATCATTACTAAGTTAACTGAATAATGATTAAAAAATTGCAACCGTTATCTCTAAACTGCTAAAAAATCGACGATTTTATGTCTCCTACGGGAGGAGTAATCGTTCGAAAGCAGGGAAGTATGTTAACGCCAATATTATTCAACGTATACGCAAATGACCAACTTAATGTCAAAGACATTCACTTCATCTACGCGGTCTGTTGCCTGTTAAGGAAAAACGTTCGAAGTAATTGAAGAACTTTCCAGTACTTTAGTAAAGCTAGGAGAATACTATGCACAGAGACACCTGAAACCAAATCCTAAAAAAAACTCAATGCACCGCTTTTCGCCTGAGAAACAGAGACGCTAACAGATACATAGAAATAACATGGCAAGGGACAAAAGTGGATTTCAATGAGTGTCCCATGTATCTCGGCGCTATCCTAGATAGAACACTATCCTTCAAAAAACATTGCTTAATACAAAAATGAAGATTGCAGCCGGAATAGCGTACTACGTAAGTTAGTTGGTAGTTCTTAGGCCGCTGGCCCACTTAGCTTTCATTACCCTTGCTGGGAAGTAAAGGTAAAGTTAGGAGACAATCGTAAACCACTTAGTTTATCTTGCCAAAAAAGCGTCACTTAACCGGTTCGCTATCAATCTTCAAATTATCAAGGATCGTTTAGATGGCATCCTTACCAAACATGTCTGTTCGTGACATTATTTGTTCCTATCGTGATTATCACATCTTTGGGAGTTATCGATGTTGCTATTTCAACTCTGTCTGTAAGTTCTTCTATTTTGCTACCGCTTCGGCACAAACCTACTTCCCAAGATTCCATTTAATTTTTGCCATTTGCAAACTGTTGTTTACATATCTGACTCTCTGATTGTCCCCTAAAAATTGATAATCCTTAAATGTATGCTTATTTGTACTTAGGAGATTTGTTCCTCCGCATTCTTATTTTATCTATATAATTAATCATGTGTATATATAAGTTTATCCTATTTTCACATTTTGTATTAGAGTATGTAGTGTATTTGCACCAGAAAGCAACTAATTCAGCGAATTTTCTGGTCTGCAGCTAAAATATATTTTGATTTTATTCGGTAAATTCTCGAGAATTTTATTAATGAACCTTTTTTCGGTGACTGGATCATCCAGGTAGCTGAGTAGTTTTTTCCATTTTAGGATATATTGTTAACTATTTCGCAAATCTGTTTTACCTTCATTTGTATAGAAATTTATATATACTTTTTCCTGTTCTCCTTTGCACAAGTAATGTTTCTTTAGTCTATTCTCACTTTCTTCCCACATGATACAGTTGGCGAGAACCTCACTACCCCCAATCATAAGGCTTCTTCTTGTAACTACGAGATAATCATTTGGAATTTTTACTCGTCCTACATGTTAACCCTGACATAATGCATTATGAAGTCAATTATATGTTTATTCTTGTTGTTGCTATATAATACATTCCCACTTGCATTGAATGCTAATCGACGATTTAGCGCGTTTATTAATTTATCTACCAGGACGCCGCAAACCATTTCCTGTTTTTGGACGTCGATGTATTCTCTTCTTCGGATGCTCCTGTTGCCGATTGTTGGCTAGCTGCATGTCACAAATCTTTCCCCTTCTAACTTTGACAGTCACTTCCTATACTCTGAATTGATGTTTTAGTTTTGTCTATTATTTATAATATTTACTTGTGATTCGACTTCTCCTGAATATATGTCGGAAGTCACGTGTTTAAGTTTTGTTTGCTTTGTAATAATGTCCTGCCTCAAATCATTTATCTATGAGTTCATAGAGGATATTATATTTTGATTTAGAACATTTTAATTTTTATTTCTATTCTTTGTTTACTAATATTAATTGTGTCGTTTTTTAACTTTAACATTAAATCATTTTCATTTTTATTAATGTAGAATTTTCGTGCCATTTTTTTTACAACGCTGTTTAATTTGTATCCCATTTTACATCTGTTAGACAATTTAACTTCATTTATTTCAGTATTTAGAATTAGTTCTACACTAGATACTTTTATTTTTAATTGATACATCTGGCTTTAGTTCAGTTTGAAGGTTATTTATTTCTCTTTTAACTGCTGTTTCTATTTCATTTTTTAACTTTTCCAATTTATTTCCTAACCTTAACCACGCCATTTTTCCCATATACTTTAAACTTATTACTATAGATAACGCCGGTAAAACCCATCTACAACAAATGAGAATATAACAATAATAATAAATTAAAAGCAGAAATTATATAGGGTGAACCGAGGAAGACGGACGGTTTTGTTTTTTGAATAGGGCAGTTGGTAACACTGCTACTACGTAAACACACGAGAAATTTGTTTTTGTCCAGTTTCAGTTTAGCATCCTATAAACAGAATAAGCGCGCGTTTTGCGTGAAACGTTATTTTCGACACGAATCGATCATGACAGTGTAAAGAAAAGAATTCAAAGTTATGCGGTGTAAACCTTTTCCATCTCTCAATTCAATTTTAAGGTGGTTGAAAATTTTCAAGAAACTGCTTCTTACCTTAAGAGCTACGTTTACGAAATACGTTCACGAAATCTCGAAGACCCGAAAACTCGTATTTCTGAAGAAATTTCAAAAATTCAGCGACCTCTGCTCGAAAAAAGGGTTTTGTAAAAACACTACACAAATCATTGCCATTTATTCTCTCGTTTTCCTATCTCTAAATAAAATTTCCTTCAAAAATGTTGGTAGAGTAGTTTTTGAGTTATTCACAAAACAAAACTGTCCGTCTTCTCTGGGTCACCCTATATGACGTATGTACTAATTTACTATTAATCAGAACTGTTAGTGTAATATGTAGATGAAATATTTCTTATATTTTATTTCAGTTTTTTTTTATATATATTTTTTATTTTTGTCCACTTGAGGGGGGTGGTTTAATAACCAAAACGCTTTATGGTCTTTTAACATATTAAATTTAGTGATTTTAACTAGTTTTTTATGTAATTATGGATGATATACTGTCATGAATGACAATGTTGGTTACGTACGTTAATATGATTTATTATTCGCTTTCTTTGGTTTGGGACTTATCAACATTTACCATTTATATGTTTTTTTTTTCAAAATACATTTTTTGTACTTACTAAATAATAATACTAAACATTTTACATTGGAAATTAAACTAGGGAAATTGGATTAAATTTCAGGAAATGGAACATCGTCTGGATGAAATTAATTTTATAAAATAAGTATGACTTCTTTCATAAATTAATCCTCTCAGGTATGCGAGAATCTGTTCCAGTAGCAACTGTCTATGAGGGGGGATCCGTTCCTTGGTGGAACAAAGCTTGTAAAAACTAAATGAAAGAACAGAACTTAGCTCTCCGAATGTTTCGTCGTGTTGAGAATATGGAGTCGTACCTTTCTTATAAAAAATTAGCTGCCATAACTTGTTAACTCTTCACTTTTGTCTCAGATTCAATTAAAATACACCTTTAAAGGAAGTCTGGTCATTAATTGGACGTTTTGAAAATAAACATTCTCCACTTGTTAATGATACATTCTTCTCAGAATTCATAGATAATATGACCCCCTTATGTACGATCTTATGAAGAAGCTGGCAATATGGAATATATTTCCTCATCTCCTATTTCGCATTTCTTACTTCAACCTATTACTTATGCTGAATATATTCTCCCCTTGAAAAGAAAAAATAATTTGCTCCTGGTTTGGATGATATAACCTACTGGATAATAAATAACTTGCCTGTTTAAATCAAAAACCATTCTAGTATACATTTTTACTAACCTGCTACAGTCTGGATTAGTTCTGGAGGATTAGTTTAGATTTTTGGTGATTCCAGTTTTCAAATCCGGTAAACCTTCCGTACAAGCATTTTCCTACATGCTAATTTCTCTTGCCTCCTGTTTTAGGAAATAATTTGAAATTACGGATAAAAACAGTATGTTATACATAAAGAGCTGGAACGTATTCGTGGATCACCTCGTAGCCATATGATACAGGAATTTCCAAATCGTAATGAATCTCTCGAGAAATCATCTCTGAACCTACCAAAAGTTGCTAGTCCCCAGGAATCATCATTCCAACATATGCTCAAGTGGCCGCTCATAGTAATCAAACTCCTCACAAGGCTTCTTCCAAAATATCATTTAAAAATGACCAAGTACGCTCTCAAGCTCAACTAACTCCACTTATGACGCCTGAGCAATATGACATATCAGTGTTAACAACATTTCTTAATGAATTAAAAACTATAATTAATCATTTCATTGCTGTCAACACTTCTGGCAGATGTTATTCCTCGATTGTTAAGTAAATGACTCCAATCACGGTGGAATCCCTATTAATCCTCCTATGGAATGCAAACGGTCTTAGCAGATACTTCAACGAAATCAATCATTATTGTTATTATTCTTTATTGTCACACAAATTGAGTTTAGGTTATAAAGCCATTACTACTCATTGTACACACAAATTAAAATAAACTAAACGCTAACGCTAACAAATGAGTTATAAAATAGAGAGGTAAATAACTAAACTAAGACATATAAGGATAATTATACATGAATGTAAAAATTACAAAATAATATTAGATTTATATATACATAAGAAGCCATATTAACACAGAAGGATTATTTAAGCATAGGAGGTATGCAATAGAGTACAGAGGGAAGATACCCAACTGTAGTAATATCTTGATAAAGGTTTCTCTCTGTGCACTATATAGATTGCATGAAAAAATGACATGATTAACGTCTGCTGTCGAACCACAGTCCAACGGGGACTGGCAAGTACTGGAACTAACCAGCCCTATCCGGTGGAGAAGCAGATTATGTCCTGACCTAATACGAATTAAAATGGAAAAAAATTTACGGATCGGTATTGAATGTGGAGGCTTAATTAGAAAGAGAGATTGTTTGGGTAAACTTGTTTGAATTTAGTTATAGAAATTGTTCCGAGTAGCACAAAGCATGGAGCTCCAGCGATGAAACAGGTCCGCCTTTGCAGACGCAGCTAAACATGTGGAGGAAATCGCAGGGATAAGTAGGCCTCTGGAGGCCCCAATTTTGGCTGCTTGTTCACAAATTTCATTATCTTTGATCCCGATGTCAATCATACATTATATGATAAATGTATAGACATGGCACTTATTAGTAGGACTCATTTCACAACCAAAACTAAATTCACTATACTGGACTATATTACCTACAGAGGTGATCATCCCAATAATGAAGGACATGGTGGTATAGCTATACTTATATGGAATTCAGTCAAACATCATGCCATACATTCAGTCTGTACTCCGCAAACCAGATTACCGTAGTCAATACTGATATTGAGGAATTTAGCTTTAATATTGCATTAGTATATTGTCCTCCAAAATTCAAAATCTCATCTGATCAGTTTCAGTTACTGTTTAAACAACTCGCTCCACAGTTCATTGCAGAAGGTGATTTTAATTCAAAACACCAATAATTTAAATATAGAGTCACTAGTCCACGTGGAATTCAATTTCCCAACTATGCACTGAAAAAATGATTACGTAATTACATCCCCGAGGCAACCTACATACTAGCCAACGAAACGATATTCTAGACGTATTCATTCCCTCAACCATTTTAAAACTTCTATAGGAATAAGTAATTATTTCGACATCTGTTCTGATCACCCGATTGTTAACAAAATATCTACGACCTCATATAAGCCTCCAGCAAGGCTTTACATACACGAGAGTTAACTGGGACTTGTTCCATGAACTGTTAAATCAGAATGTGTCTTTAGATGTACGTCGAAAAATTATACAGATATCCAGCATGCTGTTTGGACCGCTAGCAATAAGTCCTTCAAGTCAAAAACCAATACAAAATTACAATGTACCCATCTACAGTAGGCAGCTGATTAGCGATAAACGAGCTGCCAGACGTGAATAGCATCCAACTAGATATCCATCTTCTAAACACCAGTATAAGAAACTTTGTTCTATACTTAAAATGCAGCTCCGTAATTTTAGGAATGTACATTTTCAAAACTACACCGCATCCTTATCAGCAACAAATACAAGTTTATGGCGAGCTGCAAAAAGTATGCTTAATTATCAAGAAGGTTCTCATCCATTGCAGATAGATAATGGTTCTTGGACTAAATCACCTGAAGAGAAATCTGCAACTTTTCCAAAATATCTCTCTCAACATCAGGACAATATTGGTAATCAACATGCTATGCACATTTCACAGGAGCTGAATTTATCACTCCAATTATCACCACCTATCTCATCATTTAGTCCAGTTGATGTAAAATACATAATACAACGCTTGAAAACTAAAACAGATCCGAGGTTTGAAATTCTAAAAAATCTACCAAAACATGCTATCTTCCTACTTACATATATATATATATATATATATATATATATATATATATATATATATATATATATATATATATATATATATATATAACTCGACATTATGAGAAATGTATTTTTCGCGTGAATGGAAATTTTCGATCATTAAAATGGTGCTTAAATCTAATAAATCTTGTCAGGAAGTATCATCATACCGCCCAATCAGTTTACCTATTTTAGGAAAGGTATTAGAGGAAATAATATTAAAACGCCTTTATCCAATACTACGTGAACAAAATGTCGTTCCCGATCACCAATTCAATTCAGTTTCCAAAATGATCACTCTACTATTCATCAGTGTACCGTGTGGTTGATATGATGTCATCCACTTTCAAGGAGAAGCAGTTATATTTCTGGACGTTTCTTAAACGTTTGGCCGTGTGTGGCATGAAGAGCTTCTATTTAACTTAAAAAACCTTTTTACCACGTAATATTTATTTATTACTTCAGTCTTATCTATCAAAACGATATTTCTGTGTCAAAGAAGACGACGTTTTATCCACTCACTACAATATTGGTGCTGGGGTGATGCAAGTCATCAAATGTGAAGCACATAAAATGCACGCAGTCAAAAATCTGAAGGAGATAATTAATACTACGTGGTTCGATGAAATAAGATAATTCATCGGAATTTGAACGTAATAGCAAAGGTTGGGAAGACTAGATACAGAAAATTCCACAACAAGCTAACCTGCAATAATAATGACCTTATATCGGCCTTGGCAGAACGTCAATTACCTGGCAACAGTAGATTAAAGCGCCGCTGGTTCGATATATGTTGATCGCTTAAGATGTACATTGTTATCGGGAGTGCGCTCGTTGAAACGCTTCTCCTTACACCGTCGATAAGCTATGCTCATTCAGCAAACGCACTTATTGTTTTTCTAAACAGTTGTGCATATACAAAGAATAAAAAAAAAACAGAGAGTAGATTATGTCTCAATACTAGATCGGCTGCCCCCTCTCATCTGAAAAAACTGGATTGTCTTCAGAATATTGATTTGAGACTTATTACCGGCAATCTTCGTTCTTGCCCTGTAGTATGCCCCCAAATAGATACTTGGACACGCCTTCATTACATTATAGAAGAATATTCTTAACAGATAAATTCTTAACCAAATATTGCAATCTTCAAAATCATGTTCTCTTGGATTATATCTTGTACCTGTACAGTAACTTGCCAAACGGATTTTTCGACTCGATACATCGCATATAAGTCTGCACTAACTCCCATTTTCCCTTCTATATATTTTAACCTTCCTTATGACATCAATCTAATTAATTTGGACAGTTCAAGAATGAATTAAACTTAATTTACCACTTGAAATAGTCAATTCTCATTTCCATTCTATGAGTGAAATGAAGTATCCTAAATATATTCAGATTTTCACCGGTGGTTCTTAATTTCGAGTATCTAATGAGAATGTGGGTGCTGCGTTTTTTATTCCGAATTTATTTACTGAGCAGTTTTCTTTACCTAAGACTTCCATATTTACAGCAGAGCCGGCTACACGTTCGACTACATCCGACAATTTAGTCTGCTGACTTATCCACATATCACGTATTGGCGTTCTGGTCTTAATGCCCAATATTACTCTTTCGTAGGCTGTCTGACATACTTCGTTAGGTTCCATGTTTCCGCTCCATATGTAACACTGCTCCTATACTTTCTTTTTTAAGCTGTTAGATATATCTTTATTTTTAAGGAACAGTACTCAACTTTCCAAAAGCTATCCACGAGAGATGGGTTCGTCTTTTAATTTTCCTCTTTGGTAATAATTTAACTTAGGTATATATATTCACTGACCTGTTCCAGTATCCTGCTCATCTATTTTTATTTGTGACTTTTAAGGTGTATTGTCATGATCTTCGTTTTATTAATATTTATAGTTAATCCTGCTTTTTTGGAACAGTTGCGAAGGTCAGTTGTCATTTCCTGTAAGGCACCGACATTATTACTAATCAATACAAAATGTCGGCAAAACGCAAGCGGCTGTTTTTTTTTCTACCTTTAGACTCCCAAAGATAAGTTTTCGAACATACGTTCTACGGCTGTTATAAATAACTTCGGAGATATTATGTCTCCTTGTCTGACGCGTTTCTTTAATGGTGTGCTTTTTCCCACCGACTGTATTTGCATCATTGACGAATTGTAAATATTTTTTATTATGTTGATGTATTCATCATCTACACCATTTTCTTCATTTAGTTTCCACAGTATCAAACGCTTTATGATAATCGATGAACGTCATATGCAGTTCCATGTTGTATTCCTTGCACATAGAGATTAAAATCCTCATAGTGTCAATGTGATCATGCGTGCTGAAACCGTATATAAAGCCGGCTTGCTCGCACTGTTGGTAGTAATCTATTTGTTTCGTCAGTCGATTCGCAATAATACTTATATAGAGCTTGTAAATATGTGATAATAAGCTAATTAGTCTGTCATTTTCTAGGTTAGCTGTATCACCCTTTTTATGTATTAGGATGACATCTGCTTCATTCCATAATCGCGGGATAGAGTTCTCTTTTAAACATTTGTTAAACAGGTTTTTCAGCAAATTTACTTCTTTAATCATTTCTAGGATTACACCATCCAGCCCGCTAGCTTTGTTATTTTTCATTTTCTTCAAAACGTAGGAGATTTCACTTGTTGATATATCCGCTACGTTTCCCTTATCCTCATTTATAATTTATTTTTTACTATAGGTTTAACTTTTGTATCATAGACATCTGTATAGAATCTTCCTGCTTCTTTGGATAGTTCAGCTTTATCTGTAAGGATATCTTCATCACGATTACTTGCCATTGACGATGATTTCTTGAATACTTTAGGCCCTCTGTTATGCTCAATTATTTCGCGAATCTTCTTTGTATTGTATTGATTCACTTCTCAATTGTGTTTTCTAATTAATTTATTCAATTCCACCCGTTCAATTTGGTTTTTATCTTTATCCACTTTTAGTTTCCTCCCTTAAATCTTTTGTCGCATCACATATTTTATTATTTACCTTTTTTGCACGTGGTACAACTTTAAGCGCAGCTTCTTTCATAATTTTTCCAATCAGTTCAGAGCTTTGATTTCTTCGGATTTAATCTCTAATAATAGAAATATATTACAAGGCGTTTCAGTATTGAACAGCGTTAATAACGACAACGATCACCGATTAATTAGAGGCATCTTAAAAATGAAGGATGTGTCAGTGTTAAAAAGAGTAAAAAGCAAAATAAATCAAAAGCAGTTGACCCTGATAAATTAATAAAAGATAAAAGCAAATATCAAGAACTAAAATTACGTAACATGTATATATATATATATATATATATATATATATATATATATGTGTGTGTGTATTCGATGTCGATGGTAACATTACTGCCTCATCAACCGCCACATAGACGTCGGCAAAGACTTGTAAAAATTTTTAATTTTTTGATTTTGCAGCACATTTTTATAATTCCATAATTATCTCGTGTACATTATTCTTATTATTATACTTTTATAATTGTTATTACATATTTATCTACATGACAATTATTATTACGGTTGTTATTTACTATTTAGTAATAAAACTGAAAAAAATGTAATAAAGCTAGAAACCGGGAATCCCGGAAAATAAAACTCACCCCACGAAAGGAACGTATATAATGGTAAAGAATAATAACGGATACTAGTCATAATTATAATAGAAATAATAATAATATAGCGTGCGGCTGCTGCGACAACAATTCTCAGAAATGGCCAGTTTAATATTATTGCAATGTAAGCTTAAAAAAAAAACCCATGACAATTTCACATTATGATTATTTATTATTTATATTATTTTTAAGTTTTGAAATGAAGACACTGACGGTTATGTAACCCGGGTAAAATAAAAAAAAACCCGCAGATAATCCAAATCAGTTCCGACGTCGAACGCTAGACGCCGGGTAAATCTCGCAATTTCGCAATTCATCAAATTTTTTAAACTCTTTTAAACTGTCTTTTTTCATCACAGTGAAAAAAATCAACCGGAATACACAACACACACACACGTATATATAGTGAGAGAGCGAGTGAGAGTACACGGTACTCCATTAACGAATACATAAAGCTACTATATACATACACACACCATCAAAGCCTCTATTTATTTTTCTTTAACTATAATAAAAAAGTAAGTCCACTGTTCATTGTTTCGTTTATCAATGTTTACGGTGACAGTTTATTTGCGTGTTTCGAGGAGGGTCACTCAAATCATTTCTTCGGAAAGCACGTTCAAACGTAGCAAACAAGATCAAAGTGATCCACAGTGATGCCCTTACAACTCTTAAAGGACCAATTTTTGTAGTATATGTAAGTGTTTAGTTCATTTTCATAACATTAATTATTATCTAATATATCAGTAAAATAAATGTTTACACGTTCACATATCTGAGCTTTTAGTTCATTAAACTACATTAAATTTAATCGTGGGTCTTAATAAAAGCTCACCTATTCTTTCAAACTTTTTTTGAATGATAGGCATAAAAAAAAAACATATGTGCCTCGGAGCGTAGAAAAAAAGTGAAGCTTAAAGATGTTTTAACTAAATTCGGGCGCTACATGCTAATACATATATATATATATATATATAAAATTTTTTTAATGGGGGTACCTTTACAGCTTACCCAACGTGATACTGTGGAGACTATCTACATTTTAATCAAGGATGCTGACTTCTCTAAAAGCGTCGCTATATATGGGAATAACCGTAGATTATCTAGATGGAGAAGGGACGATACATTATACAGAGATGTAATACCCGAAGAACGCAGCAAGACAAGGTAAAGCTCCGAACGCAACGTCGCCACAGCCCACAGCAGATCATTAAAAAAAAAAACATGATTGCGATTACAGACTGCTTGTTCAGAATGGAAGGGGCAAACATATATGTATATACATATATACCCGTCGGTTAATTCGCTCGCTCGTTTTGCGGGTTAACTCCCCATAAAAATATTCAAATTTCCATCAGATTTCTTAAATGTAAACATTAATTTTAAATTGTTAGAACAGAACTCGAATTATATTAAGTAAAATAAATAAAATTATACATTCTAACCCTTTTGGAAGACTTAATTTTTATGTTATAATATATTAAAATATTTAACATAACAATTATTGTCAAGAAATCTTGCTTATATTATTCATTATATTTAAGTTCTGTAATAATTATTTTTTTTTCAAATCGAAGTTTGTATATATTTTTATTAACTTATAAATTTTAAACGATAGATTAAAAAAAAAGGTTATATTCAATTCTCACTCGCATTATCGTAGTAGAAAAGGAATGCTTTGTGATGATATTATAAAAGTTAATGTTATAAATTGATTAGCGGTTGTACTGAAGTAATGTTATTCAGTTCCATTGAGATAATGCTCCTTGAAAGTTTTATATGGTTCTTTCACATCAACAGGCGAGCATGTCTGTTTTGTTATAGGAAGGATATTTAATTTCCTCGATAGATATAAATTAAAGGAATTTACGGAGTTCAAAACATTACTGCAATAATAAATCAGAAGTAAATGTTTTATATTTTACTAATATAACACAATAGTATTAACACGTGGGTCCTAATAAAATCATCTGTATATCATTTGTGAATGGGAAAGTGTTTTGATATGTAGTTCACATATATATCCACATGATTTTGTTTTTTTTAGTTCCCCAATTCCAGCAAGTGGATACGGCAAATATATTTATGAAATTTGTTTATAAAAGAGCAAGAAACTAGTGTACATTACATCAGTTGTGTGTAATTGTTCCTTGCCAAGTGTACTTAAAAATAGAGTGGAAGGAGATGAAATAAACATAGTCCCTCTGACCACGTGTGTGTGTGCAAGTAATTAAGTGTTCCTTAAACTTGTATATACAAGCTTAGAGATAAATAATGTACAAGTTTGTTACAAATGCACGCTTATAATAACTTATAGTACTAATGATTATTGCATAAACATTTTTAGAAGTATATTAGGCAGAGGTAAACTTTGCAAGATACAGTTTTATGACATGGTTCAGAATTATTGATACGACGTTTGAATTTGTTTTTATTTGATTTTCTATTGCCCTTAAACACCTAATGCGAATTTTCTTTGCATTGCCTTTCCTACAAATAGGGTTTCCATATTATTTTTGTTTAGGATTAGAGATTGGTTAGGTTTAATTTGATACGTATTAAGTCATTAAAGACACAACACTTGTATATGAGGTGTTCGATATTGTCGACCTCATCACTACCACACATATTGTACATCGTGGTGCACTAGAGATTCGGAATCTACGGAGATATTCTCCAAATTTTCCACGCCCAGAAAGAACCTGAGATGTAAAGAAATTAATATTTAGTTTTTTCATTCTTCCTCTGGCTTCAATATTAGGGAAAAAATTATAAGTCTTTCTTCCTGTTTCGCAAGTGTCCCATCTTTTGATTAGTACTTGATTCATATATTTTTTCAGGATTTTATAGGAGAGCTTATCGATCAGATTTGAGGGAAGGGTTTTACTTTTTAAATAATACGTGCTGGTTGAGGAGGCTAATGCTGCCAGTTATTTTATATTCTGAAGCAACTGCCTGACCAATAATATATAAATCTAAAGGTAGTATGCTACTAATGACATTGGCAGAAGATGTAGTCCTGTAGAGAGAACAGATATTTAATAAGAATTTCCTTTGTTGTTTGTTTATTGTTTTAAGTATGACTTCATTTATATAAATACAGGCTCCATGTCCATATAGTGACTGTATTAGACCTTTATATGGTTCTTTCATGATATTTTAAGCCTTTGATGTTTGGTAGTAAAACTTTCTAGAATATATTTTTTCACTTTTATTATTCAGGTAATTAATGTGAGACCGAAAGGTAAGTTTACGATCGATAAATATTCCTAAATATTTTAAGGTTTTTGAGTAACTAATTATTGATCCAGAGATTAATTTCATATTAATGATTTTTTTAACAATTTTGATTATTCCTCGGCGGCCAAATAGTGTGTAATACATTTGGGATCCGAAAAAACTAAGCCCATCTTATCTATGGTTTTTTCTATATGTATTGACAAATTTTTTCTGTCTGTTGATAATCAAAATTTTTATTAACACGAAATATTGCACAAAGATCATCAGCATATGAAATAAGTTCACAGTTGTTCCCGATTTTTGTGCAAAAATGTTCTAATTTGTAATGTACTTTTGAATGCAATACATTCCACAGAGCGGATCCAAGGACAGAGCCCTGTGGCACTCCACATGTTAATTCTTTATTATAGACGGAGTTATTTATTTTAAGTCTTGCATTTCTACCAAGGAAGTAGTCAATAATAATATTTACTAGAAATGGTTGATTTGTTTTAATATAACAATGATAGATGACCATTTAGAATTGTCAAAAGCACCATTAATGTCAAATGAGATGACAATCGCCGTATCAGCTATACAGTTCTTTATGTTGGCAACTAGTTTGAAGACTGCACCCTCTGTTGAAAGTGCCGCTCTAAAACCATATTTATTTTTATGATAAATGTTTTTAGCGATAATTTCCGTAAGAAGAAGGTTGTTAATAATTTTTTCAAAAACTTTTCCTAGAGAATTTAGTAAAGATATCGGTCTATAGGAAGCGACCTGGGAGAGTTCTTTCCCAGGCTTAGCAATTAGTTTAATATCTGCTATTTTCCCGTAGGGGAAGATCAGTCGCTTGATACATTGATTTATGAGAGTTAAAATTAGATTATTATGTTTTATGTTTATTAGCTTTACTATTTTATTACTTATTCTATCCCCAGAGCAAGCTTTCGTGTTGTTTAAACATCTTATAATGTTACATAAAGTTTCATAATCAACAATAGGTTGGCTTTTCTCTGATGTGTCCAGCGGTGTTAGCTTTATATCCGTTTTCTGTGGAAAAAAGTATTGAAGAAAGATCCTGCACTTTTGGTCGTCTATAGAGACGAGTTGATTAATTTAAACTCGCCTATAAGAGTAGCTCGGTTTTTACAAAAAATAATTTTATACGGTTTCCCCCACGCGGTGGAGCGATAAATCATGTCCTTCCAATAGTCATATTTTGTTATAAGTATAAGTTTTTTATAGTTTTGACTGAGAACATTTAAGACTCTGAATTAATGTAGAAAAGTTTAGCTGAATTTTTTATTTTGGACTTTAGACGTCTGATATTGTTTATTTTTTCTTTGATCCTTTGTAATTCTTTATTCCACCAGTCTGCTGAAGCTATTTTAGTGGGCTCATTGTCCAATAAGGGATGAAAGGTAATGATTACAATCATTGATTTTGCAGTTTAGGGTGTCTCTATTATTACAGTTGTTAATTTCTGTTTTTATTGCTTCGAGCTACTTAGTTTTTTATTAAATTTCTTATAACTTGTTTTTAGGAACGTTTTAGGTCCGTTCTCAACTCCTGATGGTAAGAGGCGATAATGTTTTTGTGTGGTGTTAAATCAAACTGTTCCAAAGTCTACAAGGCTCGCAAATTTAGACGATACTATTAAATAATCGATTACACTCTTTCCATTATGATTTGAGAATGTTGGAACATTTTTGTTTTTGAATATTAAATCATTGCTGTAGACGAGTTCATTAAGTAAGACGCGATTTTTATTATTTGGAATATGTTTTTCAAAGCGTGGTAGGCGTATGTTAAAGTCGCCAACCAAAGCTTTGTAGTGGGGGTTATTTTTGATTAATTTATTTATTAAGTTAATAGATTTTGCCTTGGGTTTATTTGGGGAGATATAACATGAAATTAAAAGGTATCACTGCAATTATATTATTTTTTCACAGTAAAGTAACTTGTGTGCTAGATTATTTTTAAGTATAAGCATTATTTTATTGTTGAGATAAGATGTATAATTTTGCTTGATACAAATTTTTTCTTTATAACAGTAAGGTTCAGCAATTATTACTAAGTTCTAATTTTTATTGTAAAATTCTCTGAGGAATAAGAGTTGGCAGACATGATTATTATCGACATTTAGATAGGTTAGCTTAGTTGCCAAAGTCTATATTAGATTTGATATTATCAATACTTTGGATATCTAATGGCCAATTCCTGCTGAATGTTGCATGGTCCACCTCGCCCATAACTTTAGACAATATATCTTTATTCTTTAAATTATCGACTAGATTATGTTTATTACAGTTACTTCTAATTTTACTAAAAACGTAGTTTGAGCAGCATCCGGAATCTTTGATTTCTTCTATAAACTTTATATAGTCTTCGCTGGATCTACAGTATTTATCTGGATGTCCATACTTTTCACACTTCCTGCATCTACGTGCGCTGAATGCGTCAACAAATGGTAATGATTCTCACTGGATTCTTAATCTTCTTTCGTCTGGGAGCCGTCTATATTGTTGTGGGGTAAGTCTAACATACGATCTGTTGCCTTTTGCAGTGTTAACCTTCTTTATTGCGATAGGTTTTTGACTTGTAGTTGTTTTAAAATATTCATTTGTGGCCTCTTCGGATATGTTTTTCGTTCTAAATATTAAAATAGTTTGATCCATATCACAGTGATTAATTTTTTCTTTTATTTCTTTCGAAAGTGTTGCTCTCTCTTCTTTTATAGCTGTATGTATTATCGTCGTTTTTTCATTAAGTTTCTTGTGAAAAGTCACTGTTATATTTGATTTTTCTGGAAAAATCTTTTTTTTTTTAATTCATTATCTACGTCATTTATATTTTCAGCCTTAATTATTATCTTATTTTTATTAATAGTTTTTGGTAGGTGTCCCTGAAGGTGACAGTGAGCTGATTTTTTTGTTTAGAGGGCGTGTGTAGGATGCTTCTAACTATACTTTCTGTTTCATTTTCTTTTTTTATCCATGAAGGATTCGACGGTTTTTATTTTATCATAAAGGCTTCTTAACGTTTAAAACCCGTCATGCAACAAGAATAGAAAAATATGTTGAAAATAGTTATAGTCTTAATATTAAAAAACCAAATTTACACAAAGAAAAACGTTTGCAAATCAGAGCGCGCAAAGAAACTAGCCACGTCTACTATTACATCCACGTGATAGGACAACTGCCGAGTTCAAAATTTTTAATCTTATTTTATTTTTTGAACTATAGCTTCTCAGTTTCTGATATAAGTGTTCCTCCATTGTAATCTGGTCTTTTTTTTTTGTCAGCTGTTCTCAGTTAAATGTGGTAAATATAGAAATGACTATGGGTTTAGAATTTCATTATAAATACGAATATCACAATAAAAAATATATAAATAATTTAAGAATTATATATATATATGTGTATGTGTGTGTGTACGCATGTGTATGTGTGTGGTGTGTGTATAGTGACGTAGTTGCTTGAATGTTTGACACTCCTGACATAGAAAGTTTTTCATCATTACATAATTTTTAATTATCACAGAGAAGACAGTTGCATCCCACTCTGGATAACATCGTATGCGCGCGTATCTACTTTGCATATAAATAGTACCTTGAATAGTAGGCCCTTTTGTACATAAAAATAAATGTATAGTGGCTAGTCACAATGTCTGGCAATGAACAATATAAGTATGATGATGATGATATTTTATATATATATATAAAGGAGGGGGAAGAGGGGGAATGAGGATGAAAATACCCACCGACTCGTTTATATATCAAGAAATTTTACTTCTACCTTAACATGATTTCATGTTGCATTGTATAATCCATTTTAGTTAATATTTGAACTTGTAAATTTTTCTTAACTGTATGTTGTCTTTTTTAATAATTTTTTCTATAAATATTCGACATTCCATACAATCAGTTTCTCTGGTGTTAAGCTTCAGTTCATTCGCCTGTAATCTGTTTTCCCAAATTAGTTTTGCATTTACCGGCCATCAAAGACATCATCTGCATATAGCAGTATCCATGGTGTAGACGTCCGTAAATCTGACGTTACAGTACCAATGCAAAGCTTGAATAGCGGCAACGATAAATCATTGATGCATTCTCACAGCGATGACTCCTTCTCCATTAGTATACTATAATAACATAAATAAACGAAACGAATAATTATATTATATCGCAAATACTTAAAAATAACTTGCATAAGTACACATGTTATGTTTGGAATTTGTTAGTGATAATTATTTATCGCGTAAAAGGTAATACTGTCCTGCAATTACTGTTTGGTCATCTGCAAATTTTGTTGTTTTTCTCCTCCTATATATACTCCATAATTTGTATTTTTCAGTACTTTATTGACTATTAATTCTAGATAAACACTAAACAGCTGCGGCGAGAGTAAGCGTCTTTGCTTTACCCCTCTATTTATGCATGCTGGATCTGATAAATCGCCGTCAATTCTAATTATCACTGTTTGCCGTTCATATAAGTTATGTATAAATCTCAGTATACGTAGCGTACAGCCAATTTGTTCTAATAATGGAAAAACCAACGTACTATATCGAGTGTTTTACAATAATAAATAAAACACACATAAACAATTTACACCTATCATTCGTTATCCGATATTACACGCTTAATGAATCACACGTAGCCTTTCGCTTACACAATCCAAAGTGGGAGTTATTTACATATGCTTCTATACATACTTTCAGTCGTTTTTTAATTATTCATAACATTCTTTTCGAAACATGTGATATTAAGCTTATTGGTCTAAAGTCTTCACATCGATTTGTGATCGATATTGTAGGAATCGATACTATTACCGTTATACTGCGATGTTCCAGCCATTTACAATCTAATGTATTTCTGAAACTAATTTATAAAGTTCATCTTGCGTCCTTTTTTAGCTATATTGTAATAATTCTGCAAATATATTGTCACAACCCGGTGCTTTACTATTTCAAAAAATGATGAGAGCTACATCAAATTCAGTATTGAAAATCAAGGTTCTAGTGTACATTATATTAAGGATTAAGAAATTGTCAAAATGAAGTGGGTATGCGGTGAAACGTTTCTCAAAGAAAACACTATAATTGTTTAAAATAATATCATATATATATATATATATAAATCATTCATACTCTTAGATTTTTTATATATGTACTTATTATTATGAGGAAACCGCAGCTCCAAAATAAAAATTTGTAAATACCATGTAGAGTTATCAATATGAACTTAGATCTTTATCCTTCTGCCTCTGTTTTATAAAAGAAATGAATTATATTTTTAAATAACTTTGAAAGAATGTGACTTTTATTTTTACTGTCAACTAGAAAACAATTGTTATGGGCTAAAAAAGAAGATTACTTACTCTGAATTGTGATTGTTTTTGACTGAACAGTATGCAATTAAATAATATTCGTAATAAACATTCATGTTTGTGCATGTTTTCCATTGGCACTTTATTTTGTAATATTTCAATTTATTTTTTTATTAATAGACTGTTTGGACAGCTGCAAAATTGCAGCTAATGCATATCAAGTTTGCGCAATTGTCAGTCTCCTTAAATGCATATTCCTTCCTTTTGTTGACATTAATAATTTACCTTACATCCTTCTGTGCAAACTTACAAAGACAGTGTGCAAGTCAGAGAAGAATTTGCTAAAAGCTTTGTATAGCATTGGAAGTTTTTTAGACAATAGTTGCACATTAATAAATTGGCTCATTATGTTTAGCCTATAACTTAACTCTCTAAATAATCTTTTTTTTTTTTTCTTCTTTTAACCGTGCTATGTACTGCAACAAGGGCCAGACGCACGGAGAAAGGAGACTTTAGATTAGATTATATAGATTGCATGATTTAAGGAAAAACAGGAGTCTTTTTTCAGAGGAAGGTACGTTTTGAAGGATTAGTGGAAGAGATCTAGGCATGCTTAGAGAGGAGCGAATATTTGCATATAAAGGACAGATGATTAATATATGTAGTATAGTTAATTGAGTGTTACAAAAGTGACAGAGAGGAGGGCTCACTTGTTGCAGCAAATAAGCGTGTGTTAACATGGTGTGACCCATACGTAGGCGAGACAAAACCACTTCATTTCGTCTTCCAGGTATAGTAGTCACAGATGGTTTTGGAACTGTTTTGAGAAGACGAAGCGAATTTGATTCCGTTGATATGTCGGTCCATCTCTGGATCCACTGCTGTTGAATACCGGATATGAGGAATGTTTGAACATCACTGGCAGGTGCTGGAATTTTTGGAACTGGACCCATGAAGCACGATAACTTGGCAGCTTTGTCGGCTCGCGTGCTGATGCCTAGATTCGCATGTCCTGGTATCCATGCTATGCAGATCTGGTTTTTCCAACCATGACATTCTTCCATGATCAATTTTACGAATTCATGTTGTTTTTCTGAGTGGCGCTGTATACGATTGACCGCATCTAGAGAGTCTGTGCAGATTAGTAAGTTTGAGTGTTTGGTATCTGGTACCGTTAGTGTTAAAAATATGCTGTATAATTCACACGAAAGCACAGTGAATGTTGATGGAAGGGGAACATGGATAGTAAAATTTTCGCGTACTAAAGCGCATCCACAATTATCGTCTTTTTTAGCTCCATCTGAGTAGTAAACTGTAAAATCATTATATTTAGCCAGTAGTTGGTTGAAGTTCAATGATAGATTGGAGTTAGATGTGGTGGTATTTGTTTCTGTAAGCGACGTGTCTGTCTGGATATTGGAACACCACGGTGGTGTTTTTGATGGTGCAGATTTGTAAATTGCTGGAAGAGATGTGAAATTAAGTAAAATTGATTGGATTTTGTAATGGATAATATCTTTAGCATGAGGCTGATTATAAGATGCAGATGTTGTTAATTTTGTAGGTAAGTCTGGAATCGATTGTAAACGGACCAAGAATTTTAGTAAAAGACTGTAGAACAAATAGCATGTCTTATTAACTCTCTAAATTATATGAATCCCTGCTTATACCTGTTTCCATTCATGCACATTATTGTTCATCGGTTGGTTCCATAACCCCCACCAATATCAATGCACGCATCTCGTATTATACAAGGGAAATTTGCTAAAAGCTTTGTATAGCATTGGAAGTTTTTTAGACAATAGTTGCACATTAATCAATTGGCTCATTATGTTTAGCCTATAACTTAACTCCCTAAATAATCTAAAAGAACAAATAGCATGTCTTATTAACTCTCTAAATTATATGAATCCCTGCTTATACCTGTTTCCATTCATGCTCATTATTGTTCATCGGTTGGTTCCATAACCCCACCAATATCAATGCACGCATCTCGTATTATACAAGGGACTAATTTAATTTATCTTCATTATTTGTAAAGCGCTAATTTTTCTTTATTTAGTACATATTTCTTTATTTTACCGGTACATAAGTATAATTTCATTGTTAACTAAGTATAATTTCATTGTTAACTAAGTAAAAATTTCATATTCCTTTATATGTTTCTTACGACTAAAGTTAGTCAAATAATTGACCTAATACATTAGACATGCGTCAATGGATATGAATGTCAATTACTAGTTTGAGAGGTATGTCTTACATGGTTATTCTCTAAACGTGGGCCCGGATAATTCGATAAATTATACATTAGCCGACATGATATAGCTTTATTGGAATTTAGTGTATGTGATAATTTATAACAATTCTTTCAGGATAGCCACATATATTGTGTTATTCTGTTTTTTTTAGACGGTGTTGTGTGAATTTTACTCTTAATGGGGCCCAGTCCCTTCGAACCTGAGAATTATTTACCCGTTTTAATTATAAATTTATCCATCAGTTTAATTTTAAAAGTAGTAACACGTATTCATAAAAATGTAAAATAAAATCGGTTACTGGTAAACAAAAAGAATATTCACTGCACCATTCGCTTTCAACCATTAAGAATGTGAGAACGCGTTTCATTTAAAAGAGGGTGTGTAAATTACAAAGTAAACAGCAGAAAACAGAAATATAAAATCAGAAAAACAGGAAATTATCAACAGTTTTCCGGGAATAGAACACCAGTCGATGAAAACAATTTGGAATAAATGCTGACAATACTTCCCTACTATAATGTAAACCTGAAATTCAATGAGTAAATAGTATCTACGAAATTATATGCAAACTATAAATACAATAAGCAGACGAAACAAATTTTCATTTAAATTCTTTCTTTAGAAAAAAAAGTTATTTATATATTTTTATGTCTAACTTATGGCGCTGAAAAACTCTTGAATAATAAACATTGAAGGCGCAAAGTGCTTAATTAATAATCATTGAGGGTGCATGGTCCCGGTATAATAACTTTGAGGGAAACCGAATTGAGTTTACCTATTATTTTCTTCACATTTTTCATAAATTCTTTTATAAAATGCTTTGAGAAAAATCTTAAAGTAGATAACGTGGATTTGTCGTGGGTTATGCGCAACTATTTTTCTTTCTTTCTGATAATATGATAATCGCGATTTCTGTTAATGAAGAGGGGTGGAACTTTTTTATTCATAATTTTTAGTTTATAGAAATTATTACTGACTAACATGAGGATTGTTATTAGTGCCATTTACTCTCCGAATGGGTAAAGTATAGTAGCTGCTATTTTATTTGAATTTCTCATCATGATGATAATTGGGAAGATATGTTAATTGTTATCTGGTTGTAAGGCGCTGAAAGTTTGATTATTTATCTTAAATCGATGAAGTAATTTAACTTGGAACACGATAGTTCTGAAAAGACGCTGATAACTTTGTTAGTTTAATACATAATTACACACTTACTTGAGGTGTTTTGATATAGCCATTTTCAACAAGTAACATGTCAGTGCTCTATCGGCATTCCATGTGTGGATTATGCTTTAAAGTTTATCACCTGCGTTAAGATTACTATACCATCTTCTATAATACATACGCATATAAATAAGTGGTTACTTTTCTTGTTTTCTGTTCATAGAATATAAACTTTCTATCACAGTTGAAGGGACAGGGACTCTGATTACAGTGATCTGTCACCTAACGTAAAATACAATCACTAGTGAAACAAATGATATATACAAATGCTACCCATATATGTTAGTGTGATAATTGAATGAGGTAATTTGAAATGTCGGGATATCCTAGTGCCTAGAGCATGAACTATGTACCGAGTTCGAATGCGGTCGACGACGCAAAAATTATGAAGGCTATGCGATTTTTCTTGTCCAGTATAGTAGAGTTTTTAAACTGATCAATATGAAAGACTATACAAATAACAGAAAAACAGAATATTTGAATTTGAAGTGTTTTATGTTGTCAACTGACCTTGTTGGGCATAGTGTACATTTTGAGGCACTAGCAATCCTAAACCTATATAAATAGGATTTAGAATTTACCATACTCTGACAGTGTACGCATATTATAAAAATTGTATTTAATGTTTTTGTCCCCCCCCCCAAATCTTGGAGAAATAACATATCACCATTTCTACTATTTATTTACGATCAATTTATTATCAAATTTTTAAAAAGTATATTTGAAACTAGTTGCAAAATTTCTAGAAAATTATTTTCCAATAATTGTAGCTGTATTATAGTCTTATAACACTTAGATTTCCAACCAGCGTTTGTTCGCTGATTATTGCCCGACCAATGAGATATAAATACATTGGAACGTCACCACAAATCACATAGGCTGCTTCTTATTTACGAGAATTTTGTTGTTGTTTATTAAGGCGGCATAGAATTCTTTTGTTTACATAGACAACGATCTCATACCATACAAACACTAGACCTTTGTACAGTTTGTACCACTTCCCATATGGTAAGCCTGCTGAGACGAATTCTAGCCAGTTTGTTGAAAATATTATTGCACTTAGCTGTGCTCATATTGCCAATGAGGGATAAAGGTAAGATCTTCATCTAGTGTTCGGATTTGTGTCATACACAATTTTTTTTGCATAGACGATTAATGGCGGAACAAATCACGTTCCCTAGTTGTTTCTGCGATTGTTTCCAAGTCTGTGCACTACTGTATTTTTTCATCCATGATGTTC
The DNA here is from genome assembly GCA_032883995.1 of Coronaproctus castanopsis. Classification (NCBI taxonomy): domain Eukaryota; kingdom Metazoa; phylum Arthropoda; class Insecta; order Hemiptera; family Monophlebidae; genus Coronaproctus; species Coronaproctus castanopsis. The sequence goes on from CM065052.1 coordinate 170,098,637, forward strand.
TTATTTTCCTTCAATCTTTCCTAATAATATATATAAGCTGTAGAAATTTATAATTTTCTCCACGCATTAAGTGACCAATATAGCTTATTTTTGGCTGTTTAATTGTCTTTAAGATTGTTCTTTCCACTTGAGCTTTTTTGTGTACTTCTTCATTTTTCATTTTTTGAGTCCACCATATTTTCAGCATTCTAGCCACATTTCACATGCTTCTCGTCATTTCAGTAATTTCCCTGGGTATGTAGTTGCTTCGCCCTCCTATTTGGAGAATAGAATGAATATAGCATTGTATAAATCTCATTCTAATGTTTAAACTCAGTGCGTCATCCGCTAATAGATTCTTCATTTTTCTGTACAGCTGTCTTTGTGTAAGCACGTCTTCTTTTGACCTCAATTTCTGGATTGAGTTTTTCTATTAGTGGCTCCTGAGATATTTGAATTTTAATTTCCTCCTTATCCACCCAAATTGCGGTGTTATGATAATTTCTATTGACTATCATATACTTTGTTTTTTGAACATTTATATTAAGGTTTATTTTTTACAGTCACATTAATTTATAACATTATCATACTCATAGCGGATATTGCCGATTAATGTTCCATTAATTTTAATTCTACTTGTATTATTTTCCAGCGCTTCAACAAAGATATAATCCAAATATAAATTAAATAACATAGACACGCATGCTTATCTTACTCTGTTTTGAATTGAAGTTTTATTTGACTGTTCATTGTCTATACTAAATATTGCATTTCCAGTACAGATTATCTGTAAGTCAAATGAATTGATCCCTTACTTCTCTAGTATATCAATAACTGAAATATGTTTGACTCGATAAAACTCATTCTCATAATTTTGATTATAACACTTCTGAAATAACACATTAATCGCTGTTAGTGTCTCTCTTGTGTATTTTTTCTGTCTGAAACTAAATTGGCACTCTTCAATATCATCATCATCATCATCATCGACAAGACGTGGCTCATTAGACTAATTCATCTAAATTGGTCACATTTATCAGCACTCATTTTCTCGCGTATTGGAATGGAACAGGATGTTAACGATGTTTCTGGTGTTGAATATTCTGGTAAGTTTTCTTATGTTGTCTTCATCTAATAGTTTGATACAATATCCGGGTATTCCATCTCGACCCGTTACCTTGGTACTGTCATCGTAATAGCTTGTTGCACTTCCGATTATAAAATTTCTAGATAATAATCTTGTTGATTACCGAACTCTCGTATCTTTATACATATTCTGAATATGCTGTGTCCAGGCGTCGATTTTTTTCTCCTATTTCTACTATCAGTAAAGTGTAAATAATAAATTAATTATGCATGGATTAAAATTATTTTCTTTCATTATATTTATTATAAAAGACATCTGCGGTTGTCAAAAGACCTCTGTAATATCATAGTAGATGGCAAATGCAAACCTGCCAGCAGCAACGATGAATTGATTTTGAAAACAGGTTTAAAATTTTTAACTTTTATCATATTCATCAACCACAATGTCGCTTTATTGAACAAACGAGATCAACCAACTTACTGCGATAAAAAAAAAGAGCATTCTTCCTCTATCGACATGAAATTTGTCTCCACTAATCTGATAAGTGATTTGGACTGGCAGACCCATATGAATTTATGCGATAGTGACCATCTGTCACATAAAATATCTAACTTTCACCCTTCACAGAGCCACAAATGGAAGATAAAAGAAGCCAACTGGTCATTTTTCACTAACAGTTCAAAAATCCACCCCTATCATATGGATGATGTGGAAGAGTATGTCGAATTAATAACCAGTGTAATCATACAAACTGGACTTTTGACTATACCTGTGTCCTCAGCCAACCCCCGCTCAAGAAAACTAGTACCTTGGTGGAACAACAATGTTTCAAACGCAATCAATGTGCTTTAAAAAGCATTAAGGATATTAAAAAACACAATTCATTGGTAAATCTTATCGAATATCCTAAACATCGGGCGCACGCGCGCACTCTCATAATAGCTTCAAAAAAAAAGAATGCTGGCAAGTTTTCACATCTTCCATCAACCAATATTTGCCGATTTCAGCAGTGTGGAAGAAAATACAGCTGATCAATGGGAAAAATTATCAATCACGTATCTCTGCTTTATATAAAGAGAATTCTCTTATTACCAATACCGCCGATATGCCCGACCTGTTGCCACTTTTCTACTCTATCATCTAATTCCAGTTATATCAAAGAATTTTTACGCGTTAAGCAAAGGACAGAAGCTACTCCAATTAGCTTTAATTCTTGTAACGAGGAAAACTACAACCGTCCAATATTATTAGATGAGCTAGAACACTGTATTCAACACTACATCCGTAACTCCTCACCAGGACCAGACAACATCCATCCCATTATGTTGAAACATCTTCATGCATCAGCCAAGTTATATTTATTACACATCTTTAATAGGATGTGGAATGAAGGAACTTTCCCTGCAAAATGGAAAATAGCCTTAGTAATTCCAATACTAAAAAAGGGGAAAAAATAAAACAGAAACAACTAGCTACCGTCCAATTGCGTTAACAAATGTCCTTGGTAAACTATTGGAAAAAATTATTCAAAAGAGGTGAACCTTTGAAATGAATAATACGTTCACTCCGAAACAATATGGTTTCCGAAAACATCGCTCAGAAATGCAAGCATTTAATCTTCAACTCAGGATCCAGAAGGCATTCCATGACCGAAATCATTTATATGCTGTCTTTTTTGATTTGCAAAAGGCATATGATCAGTATGGAAATAGAAGGCTCTTACCAGCTTAGCTGAAATCCATGTCCGCATAGCCAGTCTAATTCAAAGTTTTTTATTTGACAGAAAAATCAAGATATTCTCAGGGAACACCTATTCAAAACTGTTTTATATGGAGAATAGTGTGCCACAAGGATGCGTCATTAGTGTAACAAACACCCTTATTAATGGTATAATGCAGGTAATCCGACCACTGGTACAATTAAGCCTTTTTGCACATGATTTAAACGTTCCAATCGTCTTCACCAACCAGAGCTTGTAAAATCATACAACGGTGTATCAATGAAATAGTCGAACGGGCGTCTACACAAGGCTTCAATTTTTCAGTAGAAAAAACAACTTGCGTTGACTTCCACCGAAACACCAAGTGCCGTCAACGACCAAGAATCTTTATGAATGGCTTAGAACTATGTTTTCAGGATACAGTGAACCACCTTGGAGTAACTTTTGACAGCAAACTGGTGTGGAGCACGCACATCAAAAACTTCAAGAAATCAGCTGTAAAAGCTTTAAACATATCGAAGAAAATTAGTAATAAATGTAACAGAGCCGATCGAAACATGTTACTACTGTTATATAAAGTATTAATTCGTTCTAGATTAGAGTACGGTTGCCTAGCGGTCGGCTCTGCGGCCCAGGGCTTGCTGGGCTCCTTGGGCACCATTCAACATTCAGCCATCCAAATAGCCACTGGGGCTTTTCATACTAGCCCTACAGTCAGTCTTAACAGTGAATCGGGATTACTTCTTCTGAGTTTCCGAAGGCAAATCCTGGCAGGTAACTTCCTCACCTCCACACTTACCTCCCCAAAGCTCCCATTCAATGATCTTTTGCACAATATTCCAATCCATAATCAAATATCCATAAACATCCCTAACTATGCAATCAACATCAAAAAGAAGTTCTATCATCATTTCCTCAACTTAACAAATTTATTCTTAATCCACCGCTTCTTCCAATATATAGCAACCCCCACCCTGGCGTTTGCAACTACTCCATATCAATCTGAAACTAACCCATCTTTCCAAGTTTTCGTCACCACCCCATGTACTCCAAAGCTATATTGCTCTTGAAATCTCTAAATATAAGGGCGCTGTTTGCTATTTTACCAATGGCTCTAAATCTGGTGGACGTATGTGGTCTGCCTTCTTGGTGTCTGCTGTCGGTGATCGTTTTCGTCTTCCTAAGGCCTGCTCCATATTCTCAGCTGAATCCTTTGCTATTTTCAAAGGTCTAGATTCTCATCCATGGCACAATCTCCTAAATTCCTTATTCCTTCTGATTCACTCAATGTTTTAAAGTCTCTCCACAACTTTTTTTTACGGATAATGCACTTTTACAGTGCAGACTGCTTGTCTACGACTCCCTTATTAGATCTCAAGTTTCCGTATTTTTCATTTGGATTCCCAACATCAGTCTTCCTAGAAATGAGGCTATTGACCGAGCTGCCAGGGATGCGTCCTTGGTTCTACACATTTCCGCTCTCTCTCTCTCTCTGTCTCTATAGCGACGTAAAAGTTTTTCTGAAATCTCTCATAACCAAATCCTGGTGTCGGGTGCGGAAGTCTTTTCAATCAAACCTAATCCACTATCTCAGCTGCCATTTCCTTTCAGAACAAGAAAGAAAAGTGTTATCCTTACCAGACCTCGAATATCTCACTCAAATCTCACCCATTCCTATCTTCTTCAAGGCACAGACCCTTCGCTCTGTCCCTTTTTCCAAGTGTCTGTTTTTACCTCACATACTGACATCCTGTCGTGATTTTACAACATTTAGAATCCAGCACAGACCTTCCTCCTTCCTTACCCCAACTTTTATCTGAATCTGCCGACCATATTCATAATGTTTTTCCGTTCCTTGATTCACTGAACCTTTTAAATCAGATCAAGGACCACAATTATTGTCAAATAATAATAATAAGAAGAATAAATTTTTAACAATATCATCGAGCGTTATCTCCACTAAAGTTTCTTTTTAACTTCAACCAAAAATAAAGAAAAATAAATTATGCGAGTTGCGATTATATGCAATTCTTAAGTATTCCGATAATAATCTTCAGACCAAGTGGTATTCAGAGATTGAATAATGCATAGATGAAATAAGTAATTGAGTTATGAACTTATAAGATGTGTAAAATCAGGTATTTTTAGTATACAAACATTTTAAAAGGAAAGTAAAGAAAATTAAGTGATAGAAAATAAATTGTTTAGTAGAAAATTCTTGATAATTAAAGTATGTAGAAAAACTTTGTTATTTTTATTTGTGGGTTTTATTTTATTTTAAATCATATACAAGATTTACTGCTCTACAATTGATAGTCTAAAATAATATACAAAAGTATAATTTAAATACTCTATATCAGATATATATCAGAGTTATTCAGTAGTAATAAGTTCAGTTTTGTCAATTTAATTAGGAAAAAATCATCTAGAAAATTCTCATACTTATCCGTGCCAGAACAGAACAGTTTCTAAATAGATATTTTAACCGATTCCGCTCTATCTTTACAAAATAACTTGTAAGGCTTTATCCGGTCTGTACGTTTTCATTGACAAAATACACCACCCTTATAAATTACCTAAAGTTTTAGCGAAATATTTTTTTATGAAAAACAATTTATAATTATATATTTAGATGTTTTCTTACAAACCTCGTTAATTGTATATGTTTATCATTCCTCCAATCAGCTAAAATAGTTTTAACCAGAGTGTTTAACTTTTACAAACTATAGCGGAAATTTAACCGGTTAAAATTATTCGCTAGTTCATCCAAAAACCAAAACCTATTTTGCATTTATAAAAATTGTAAACATAACGACGTAATTAGTATTATTAATTAGATTTACTTATCCGAACTTATTTCAAAATAAAATTTAGACGGTATCATTTCGTAGCTAATTTTTGAAGAAGTAATATTTAGGCGAGATAAATATGTTACAATTTGAACGTGGTCGACAAATTTAACACTAATGAAACCAGAAACGGTACTAATTTCATATTTGGTCAAATTTAAGGTTTTAAAAGTTATCTAACGACCTTATTTTATTATTATTATTTATTATTATCGTGTCCGAGACGCATGAGGACCGATATATAAAATTAAAATTAAATATCATATAATGAGTAAAATAGTTATTGCTAGCCAATTTTATACAATATTAGTCCATGTATCGACCATTTTAATGGCTTCGTCATTTAGCTCTGTGCTCCGAAGGTCTTTTTCCGTAATGCCTGAAGGCACCAAATTACACCGGAACAAGTGTCCATGGGTTCTGCCGTTCTCCACACTTGTATCTATCATTTCAATTTGAATAAATTCACTGAGGTTCTGGCGCAACCAGAGCGAAGTCGATTTAAGGTTTTCCATCTTTGCCTAAGGGGCGCACCGGGTTCGGTTCTTCTTTCAATCTACTTCGGTTCCCCGCTTTTTCTGTCCATCTCTGTGCGCGATTATCGGTGGTCCGTCTAATCGTCTTGAGCATCTGTAAAAAACTTCTTCCGGATTTAAGACGTAACGTAACCGCCTTCTGACCAAACATTGGGTGTCTATAATCTGTCTCTAGTCTAGTTCTTTCAGCATCAGTAGCGACGGATCGGCGAATACCTGGGGGAGCTACACCAGAGGCAAGATAAAATTTGTCCACTTTAGTAGGTTTTAGGCATGACTATGTGTCATTGAGTGAGATATCAACCTTTTTAGTATCTGCCGATCTTAGAGCATTCGTACTCAGCAGCCGAGAAACATAAGGGCTGAGGTGCGTAAAACCGTTTTACGATATTATTTGAGTGAATAAGATCGAGTAATAGTACAGAGTAATGGGAATGTTTAACAATAAGCGCCATAAGTTAAGATCACCGATCATAACCGGTACAAGATTAGGATATGATTTTTAATAGTCGACAACTATACAATTTACGGGATCGTCTCTAGGTTAGGTGAACTATAGAAATAGATTAAGAATAATCTTTCCAAAATTTAAGGCGATCGAGTTAAAATTGTTAATTAAAATTCTACAAACAGTATTCTTCTTAATAATTAAACGACGATTGTTTAACAATTAAATTAAATCGAATACAGAGCTATTTTATATCGCAAACAATTTTAATTTTTTTTTTCAGCGTTTTCGTGAACTATCATTCTTCGAGGTTGCTTCTGATTCTGACAATTCGACGGTATAAAGTTGGGGTTTTTTTTTAACGATAAAATAAACCGAAATTTACATATTATTTATCGTCATCCGTCGAATTCGGGGAAATAGCTGAATTATTATAAAATTCTTCTTCTTGATGTCTTCAATAGATGTCGGTGATTAACCATTTGGCTTCCGATCTATTAGATAGTATTCGCAGTAATAAGGCTTCTGTTTCGAGACCTGTCCATTTCTTCGTGTTTTCAAACCATGTTTTCCTTCTTCCGGCTCGTTCCATAAAATTACACACCCTTATTTAAAAAGTACGAAATTGACCGAATAACCTTTTGAAAATTTACGCTCGTAATTCGCGAAATAATTAGTCGTTTTCGGCTTGAACGAAATAATATAAAATTTAATAATTTAATTCGCGAAAGAAACGATAAAAGATGACCTTCAAACGCGAGTTAATGCAAAATGGGACCCTTTTTCAATCATAGTGTCTCCTATACGGTACGTAAATTCGATCGCTAAGATAATTGTCTGTTTTTATAAAGGGACATTTAGTATCATAATAACGGAGTGTTTCTATTATAAAAATATTTATATAACGTATTAAAAAAAAAGGTTATATAGAATTATATAAAAAATAATTTTACACGCGCGAAATATTATTTTTCGTTTTCATCTCATTTCATCATTTTCTTCAAAATAACAATTCCGTATTTAGAAAAAAAACAAAAAACAAAAATCTGATAATATAAATTCGGCAAATCGATGACAGGGAACGTTTGAGAATTTAGAAGAAGAATTTTTCGTTAAATTTTATTTTACACACACCCGAAGAAAATAATTGGTTTTAAATTCAAAGACTTTTGAATGTATCACGAAATTTATCCTTTTTTTTAAAAACAAAAAAAAAAAACGAGACAGTTCAATCGAATTTTTTATTTTCCTTTCAGCTTAATATATTAGAGGACAATTTACGATTATAATTATTTTCAAGACCATCAATTAGAAATGGCGTTTAAACTGTATCACACGATCACGATATGTCGATCCACTCCTGGACGACGAAAGCTTTCTCCAACACTTTCGTTTCTGTTTTATGTATTCCGCATCCAGTTCTGACCACCTTTACTACGTCGTCCTGCTAACGAGCCATTCTCTCTCGACTTCTGTTTTCGACCATTTCGGAACACGTTTCGGCCATCTGTTATACCTAGTCAAACTCCATTTTTGATTTTTACCACCGCTCCACTGCGTCATCTAGTCTTGTTTGCTCGCGTATCCATGTATTACGAACGCGATCCAGCAAGTTTAGCATTTTTTTCTCATGATACGCAGTTTGGATTTTCCTGATTCTTTTTTATGTCTGTTTTGCGAAAGATTACAAAAAGGACGATTATTCCTCTTATCTCTTACATATTTATTATTGTTGTTCAAGGAAAAATACTGTGCAAGACATTGCGAGGGAAGGATAGACTCGAAATTATTACCTTTAAAAACGAGAAAATGTAACGAAATATTCTTTTTTTAATATAACTCTCCATCAGGGTTATGGCTAATTTATATGTACGCTAGAAGTTCGCTTTTTCTGGCAATAGCCAAGATTCATTGATGGAGAGTTGTTTGAGAGGATTTTGCGCATCGGGCCTCCTATACGATGTTATGATGTGTGTTAACCTGTATGATGTAAGTGTTTGGCAGTTGTAAAGGTACTAGATCTGTTAAATGTCCGCATAAAGGGCAGTTTACTGATGGGGGATAGCTTGCGGTATATAGATAATCGTGTGAATGACGCGAACGTAGGTGCAATACTCTTTTCCGCTTGTGCCATCTGAAAGCCACCAAGGTTAATTGGTTGGTTTTATGCTCGATCAGTCCGGGGAACGAGAAATATAAAACATTTTAATGCCATCTTCTGCTAAATGGAATGGAATTGCGAAATAAGTCGGAATGTTTGGTATTTTAATTTTAATTTATTCGAATTTAATGACAAATTTAACGATCGAATTTGTATGGATAATTTTTCTCGTTACCGTTGCGAACCTTTCGTCGAGGTCACAAATTTTACTACCATATCTATTTAATGCTACGGTAACTTGAAATATAAATTCAATTCAATTAGTATATCTTAACATTTAAGTGTCAAAAGAAAAAAAGTCATTTTTTTTTAAAAATACTTTTATACACTTTATCGCTCTATATATATATATATATATTTAACGGTCTAACGTCATTAAGTAGTCCTGACGATACCGCAGCCGGTCAAACTTGGTTTACTATATTTATTAAATTAAATTAAATTAAATTAAATAAATATATTGCTATACGGTATAAAAGCATTTTCATTTTACGTTAAATACGTACCACCGAGCTATAAAAAATAGGTTTTTTTTGTTTTTTTTTTATTATTATGTTTTAAAATTAATTCCAATACGAAATTAACGAAATTAAAAGAAATAATAATATAAAATAAAATTTAGTTTGAAAGTAGTTGCAGATGACAGAAAGATACGAGCATTATGACGATAGCGTCGAACCAAGTATTAAGTAATAACAAGGGGTAAAGTTGTTATTGTTGAAACTACCCTCCGGGGTGGAATATGTCCTGTCTCTTAACTAAACGACAGAGCGTAAACAGCGGGTCGATAAAAGGACAAAGACCCTAAAACTTGGAAACTTTCACCGGGGTTTGAAATATTCTTTTTTTACATATATCTCCGCTTATATCTTTTATATAGATGTATGTACACACAGCTAGCAGAGTGGCGAGTAATGTAAGCGACAGCAAATTGATAAATGTTTGCGGAGGAAATTCTATATATATTTATATATGTGTGTGTGTGTGTGCTCTTGTAGTAAAGTAATAAAAGTTTCTGTCGCAGCCAAAAGTAGGGTGGTTTACCGCCGGTAATAAAGAGACTAGTAAACGGTAGTTTGTGGTCGTAATTTATTCACGTGCTCTTATCGCGATAGTGGTTACGTGTTAGTTGTATAATGTGCATTCATGAAACTTTAACGAGCTTTCTAGTAAATCGCTGCCGACCGTTTGACTAAGTCGGATATTACTTTTACCGAAGTCTCTCTTCGCTATTTTATCTTACTATATCGTTTTCACTCTTTCTCCGTTCCAATTTCAATTGTCATCCTTTTCCGTTTAATGTATTGTACGTGTATACACGTGTATATGTATATATGTGTGCGTGTGTAAAAATCGTTACGCTACGCTGTAATATTACTTCCAGAATATTACCTTCGTTATTTCAAGTTTTGGTTCTGCGTCCTTTGGCCACTCGAAAAGGTCGCCTTGCTTTTACGTATTTTCTTCTCGATCGAGTTTTGCCCCGTATAAATTCGTACAAATCGTATCTTATCTGACTTTCAAAATTCTCTCGTCATCGCAGTCGATAAGTGACAAAAATGTACTAATCACGAAAAATGAGTCGAACATATAAAAGCTAAACGAGTATTCCGTATAATTTTCCTCTACTTCGAATGTAGAACTAATAAGATGCTTATCGTCAACTAGAAGGTGTTAAGAAGTTGAGAACCTTCAAAATCAAAGATCTGTTCAGCAGCAGACTCGTGAAGTAGTTAATTTAGAAAGTGCGTATAAGACGTTTACATATGTAACGATTGTGGGACGCGGTGTACCGACAAAATTGAACTTATCAGTCACCCTAGAAAGCACAGATAACGGTGCCTCATACTCGATATCAAGTGGGCTATTGAATAAATGATTATATATATATATATATATATATATATATATATATATATAATATATATATATTATATATATTATATATATACATATATATATATATATATATATATATGTATATATATATAGGTTCCTTTTGCGTTTGAATATTCCGCTATTTTCTGTATTTTGAAAAATTCTGGTTGCCGGCGTATTATTATGATTTTTTTTTGTAGCTCGGATTCGAATAGCTCGATGAATTTTTTTTTCCTTTGTTCTTGACGACGACGCACTATTTCTAGAGCCAAGTCTCTGATCCAGTCTCATGCCAAAATTCAAACTCACGCGATGTTGTTTTTAAGTCCACCTCCAACCACCAAAAAAAAAAAAAATACATGTTTATAAATTAACGAATTATTAATAAAACAATTTAGAAAGTTATAAAATAACCTTAACCGACTCTACTCAAGTATACCCTTTACGTTATCGAACGCATTTATAAGTAAATAATTTATTTAACCGAACGTCAATTCTGATTACCCCAGTGGATTATTAAGATTTTTTTTAACTCGAATAAATATTTGACTATCGCTCGATGAATTTCTCGCCTTTTATACTTTTGATATTGAAGTCTCTATGTACAGTGTCGTTGGAGACGTACCAGGGAGCTACGGCTATCATTCGTCTCAATACTTTGTTTCGATATAGATTCTTTTTACGTTGATGTTCGAAGTACATCCCCCTAAACTCGATAGCGAAAATTCACGATTGTATTTAAACAAATAAAATGGGAAATTAACGGCATAAACCACAAATTAGATCTTTTTGGGGAATTTTATTCTTACAAATTACAAATAATGTAGATTACGGGGTGTTTAGAATTATATTATTGAATAACTTTTAATAAATAGTCCGTAAATTGGTCAGTCGAAATTTAACTACTTCCGACGTCTTCAGAATTCGTGCAATACAACCAATATCTGCTGGAGTTTCGCGAGGAAGTCCACTCGTTTATTTCGTATCTACAGCCGATCTTCCAACAACTGACAAAAGCTTAATTATTGCGAATGGGACACTTATACTCTGCAATAGCTATTGACACGATGTAGCCAATAAAAATCTACAAAATACATTAAAGAAAGTGACAGCGCGAATGGACAAAATATAAAAGAATAATTAGATGATAATGCAAGATACTTTGGCATGCAACTGCATAATAAATTAATCCGAAAAAAGCATGTTCAGACTAAATTCAACGAGCTAAATATAAAATTGCACCAAATTTACTCTTAGATAGATATTCAAAGCTGTACTTGGATAATAAAATCACCATCTACAAATAATCATTGGTTTCTGTTTTATACAGGTAATGTGAGTTACAATATCAGAACAAATATAAACCAAAATGCAGCGTCCAGAATAGGACGCCAGGAAATATGACAGATAACCCATAATTTGACACTACATCGATACCTACGCGTAATAAGAGAGGAAACAATTATGCAATCATTCAACCTGTATTCTGTAAGTCTTCCGAGTCGCGACAGTTGCAGAGGATTAAACTATTAATTAACTAAATTCAATTTACACAACTGAGACATTTCTTTGAAGTAAGGAGTACCGCATAGTAATTGCCGTTATCATACCCGGTTTTAAAAACGTAAAACCAGGTATAGGAAATTTTAAAAAATTCCATATCCCGTGTTTGATTCATTTTGAGGGTCGTATTTATGATGGATTTTAGGTGATTTTCTTCATATTGTACATCTGGTTCGTTTTTCTCTTTAGCTGCATATTCTTCTCTATGTGAGATTTCCATGCAAGATATAAATCTAGATGAAGACCTAAGTGTTAAACCTGGACACCATAACACTTTGTACTGTAGATATAACATGTATTGTTTTCTGTACATTTATTTATATTTTTACATTACTACCTGATCTAAATGTTCTTGGAGAATAGTTTCAAGTTCAGTTTGGCAGTTTTGCTGCAAATACATCTTTCTAAACTATCTGCAGTAGCCAAATGTACTTAAAGTACCTTGTATTAACTGAATACTGTATAAACTTTGTATCTTCCGACAAAACGTGAAAGATATAGTTTTTAAAGTAACTTTCGAGCAACCTGAAGACGTTCCCCAGCAATATAATTCGTAAATTAAATATCCAGGCCAGACGCCATCTAATGCTTATAGTAACGTAATATTGCTTTTCTCTCAACGGCCGTGTTATGTATACGATGACTCCGATTGAAATCGTCTAATAGTAATTTTAAAAAGTTTACTCTGCTCATTATCAACGGTATTAGAAAAATTCATTTTAAATCGTATCCAGCCGATTATAAGCAGTCGTGGAATAATACCAAACCATCAATTCGGATTTCGCACTGAACATTCTACGGTGCAGCAGTGCCATCGATTGGTTGATGCGATTTCCTCAACGCTGGAGAAAAATGAAGTATGTTCTGCAGTATTCCTGGATGTTGCACAGGCGTTTGATAGGGTTTGGCATCCCGGATTACTTTATAAACTGGGACAGTTTCTCACCTTCGATTTATATGCATTACTTTATTCATATTTATCTGGTAGAACATTCGTTGTCAGAATTAATGGAGATTTTTCGGAAAAACATAATATTTTATCATCTGTACCGCAGGGTAGTCTACTCGGGCCTCTTTTGTATTCGGTCTACACAGTAGACATGCCGACTAACAATCAAACCATCTTGGCAACATTCGCCGATGATATTGCTATTCTTGCATCCAATTCAGAAGCTATGTATGCAAACATCGCGGTACAAAACCATCTGAATAGGTTGGTTCAGTGGGCACAAAGTTGGCGTATGTTGTTTAATCCCAGTAAATGCCAGCACGTTATATTTACAAATAAAAAAATCAAGTGCCCGGCTGTAAGAATTAACAACATACAAATTCCTAAAAGTAATTCAGTACGTTATCTTGGCTTGTACATGGACAAAAGGCTCACATGGCAATCACATGTGGCACACACTAGAAGAACCATTATTACTCGTGTGAAATCACTACGTCCGTTATTGGGACAGAAATCGGTTCTAAATCTAATGACCAAACGGACTATCTATCTTGCAGCAATCGCTCCTATTTGGCGGTATAGAATAGAGTTGTACGGCAGAACTTGCAAGAGTAATCTTAGAAGAATACAGCAACAACAGTCCAAGATACTCCGTACTATTGCGTCTGCTCCATACTATGTTTCTAATTTGACACTGCATAAAGATCTCAAGATTCCATATGTCAACGATATTCAATAAGAGGTTATTCGACAAATTTGAAGTCAGTAGCAATCCTAATGTTCGCAGAATGCATTCAGACAGTCTTCCAGACAATCCTCCAAGGCGTCTGCGCAGGAAGTGGTGCCGAGATGCAATTCCAATCACTTAATAAATCTGGTCTTATTCAAAAGACAACACGTTTTTTTTTTTTATTTTAATTATTGTATTTGACCATTCCTATACTATTCCTACAAATATTTAATTCCCATCAAGTTACTCTTTTCTCTTCCTCATAGTCTAGTGTCTTACTGAAGTCACTAATATTAATTTCCTACTTACGTGATCACCGTTGTTTGCAGCAATTAATGCTGGTATGATGTTTAAAAGAAAGAAAAAAAAATCTAAAATGATTACTTTTTCTAAATGAGTAATAACGATATAGGTTTGTATGTTGTAAACTCTTTAGACTACCTATCCAGTTTTTTCAACATAATAATCTGAACAATTTCTGAATAATTGACACTAGTTGACACAATTGGTATCGTGGTGGTGGCGCGGTTAATATTTTACAGGATACTATGCTGTTGAAATCTTTTTCCAATTGGTGCGCAAAGAATTCTTTTTTAATGTTAGCACTTGAACACATGATGGTGTTTGACTAGTCGCTTGTATCTGCGCTTGAACTAAGATTTTTCGAAATAATCGGTAATCTTTTTCAACTTAAAGTGATTTAGTCGTGTTGTTTTCATCTTCAAGAAGTCGTGAACAGTGTCAAGTATGTCTTACTGTTATCTGTATAATCATATATCTAATTTATATTGATAAAATTTATCTCGCGTAACATAATTTTGTTTCATCATTATAATATTGCTTGACGCGTATATTCGATGAAACAATTGTATTTCAGCTCTTCCACACTTTTTTTCTATACTTATTTACTGGCGTACAGCTTTTACTGTATAACTGAATCGTTAATATTTAATAAAACTGGTACACATGGTCAAATGCTCATTTCAATGTAATTTTTAATCATAATGTAATTTGGTAGTAAATTGTTGAAGTCTAGTAAGTTACAAACTTTGAATCTGTTGGTCAATAAAATGCTGAATGACTTTCAACAATACTGGCCTTTTCATGATCTCAAGCATGAAATTGTGCATTGCACATTGAAGTCGTCACCGAGAATAAAACGGTCGTTGGATTGTTGAAATAATGATCCGATGTTGTGGTCAACAATAAATTACGGATAATTGACAGTGGTCGAAATATTATTATTATTATTACTATTATTATTATTATTATTATTATTATCGTATCCGGTCGGTTATCATCTTCGTCCAGTATTTCAGAAAAATTAATGTTTCTTCATCAATATGTTCATATAGTTTGTCACAATCAAACTTCCCTAATATGCTACAATTAAACAGGTGTTCATTATTCTGAATTTCGCCACATTTTGACCATCTTGGGTCATGCTCCACTGAATTTTGTACGCGCCGTTTCATTAATGCGAAGTTTTCCACCAGTTGTAATTCAAATCTCTGCCTGCTGGAAGTATATTAAAATTTTTTATCCAGTCTGGATTTCTTGGTTGCTCGGTTATCCTCATAAAGCTACATCTAGACTTTGGTCGTCTATGAGCAAGTTCCGTTTAGCCATAAAGTGGGTGGCCATTGTCATGAGATGTTTTTCACTTCTCTTTCTTGGCTGCGACATCCTTCCTGATCTGGCGGATCGATTTCACTTAGTTCGTATAGATGTCCTAATTGTGTTGGTTTAAGACAACCCGTTACAATTCTACACGCTTCATTAAGAGCAATATCGACTTTTTTCGCGTGTGCTGAACGATTCCATACCGGACATGCGTATTCCCCTACAGGGGAACAGAGCGTCATAGCCGAAGTTCGAAGTAACTGTAACTTTTTGCTCACCAGCTGCTACAAGTTAACTTGCGAATAAGATTTGTTCTGGCCATAACCTTCATTTTTGTGATTTCGCAATGTCGTTTAAACGTTAACGATCGATCAATAATTACTCTTAAATATTTCGGATCGCCTGTATGTTTTAATTTCACGCCGTTCCATTTGATTTTCAGCTGACGATCCGCTTCTCGATTACGAAGATGAAATACACAGGTCTGCGTTTTTACTGGATTTGAGTTTATTTAATTTGTAATATCCACTAAGATTATTTATTTCATTGTTCAAAGTTATTTCAACTTCTTCAAAAGTTAAAGCAAGATCGTCTGCAAACAGGAAATGTTTTGTTAGTTGGTCTACCGGTTGATCATTTGTATAAATATTAAACAGTGTGATCCTTTAGAAAATTAATAAAATTTATAGTTAGTAATTTAAGTAAAGTATTCCGGTAAATTATGACATTTAAACTCTATTTATATCATCATACTATGACGGTGTTATGTCGTGAATAAAAAAAATGTTATTGTGCAAATAAAAAACTATCACTCAAACAGATTTTAACTCTAGTTTAAGAGGGTGGTATTATTTATATATATATATCTTCTTCTTAATTCCTCCGTGATTAAAGTTTCTGAATAGAGAGCAGTTTAATTCCATATGCTTTTGCATATTCTTGCATTTGTTTTATCTATTTCATTGTCGGTCTTCCTTTTGGTATTTCCTCCTCCATGGTTTCCTTTATTATATGAGGTATTCATTGTTTTTATATATATATCCGATCCATTTAAGTCTCTTTGTTTTCAGTCTTCTTATTAGACTTCTTTTTGCACTGACTATTTCTAATATTTTTTTCATTTCTTATCATTCTTCCACATTCTCCTCCAGCACCGGATTTCGAATGCTTCCAGTTGTTTGGTCCTTCTTTTGTTCAAATTTCATGTTTCTGACCCACACATCAGTATACTCCATATAAATACTTATTTATATCTTTTTTTCCTTTCCATTTGTATATTTTTAAATGCTAATCGTTTTTTATTGAATGTTAATTTTGCCATAGCAATTTTCTCCTTTGCGTCTTGTTTATTACTTCCATCTTCTATAACAATACTACCCAAATATATCTGTTGTTTTACTTGCTTTAGTCTTACACCGTCTATTTTTATGTTGACTTCTTTGCTATCTTCCGTTTTGTTACATACCATTACAGTTGTTTTATTTTCATTTATTTTCACATTATACTTCAGAAACTTCTGGTCCATCAGATTTAGGGAAGACTTTAATTCTTTTTCAATTCCTGTTATTATTGAAATGTCGTCTGCAAACCTGAACACGCTTACTTCGATACCATTGACTGGGATTACATTATCGCATTTTTGTATCCATTCTTTAACCGCTTGTTCTTTATATATATTGAACAGCATAGATGATAAGCTGACTTGTCTGACTCCTTTCTTTATTGTTGCTTCATTTTCTACTTTCCCGATTTTTATTATTGTTTTTTATTCTTGTATAATGCCTTTATCATCGTTCCGTCTCTATCATCCATATTTATCGTTTCCAGTATTTCATTAAGCAGATTCCAGTCACATTTATCAAACGCTTTTCTAAATCTATAAAAGCGATATAATGTGGTTGATTTATTTCAATTTTATTTTCTAATTCAAGTCTTAATTCGAGTATCGCTTTTCTGGTTCCTCTACCCCTTCCAAATCCATATTAGTCTTCATTTAACTCTCGTTCAATTTCATTTTTAATTCTATTTAGTATCTGTAAATTTATGAAATCTTAAAATAGTTACGCATGTAACGATTTTTGATAGTGTGTGATACTTATCTAAATATATATTTTCAGAAAAACAAAATACCGAGAAAAAACTCGGTCGTCCAGATGCCATATATATATATATATATATATATATATATATATATATATGTATGATGGACCGTTTTTTTTTTTCAAATAGCGCAGTTGGTTAGTTTTTGTACAGTTTCAGTTATCATGGCATCCTATAATTAGAAGGTGTGCGCGTTTTACGTGTAACGTTATTTTCGGTTTGAATCGATCACGATAGTGTGCAAAGTGAGTTTCGAAGGAATTCAAAGTTACGAGATTATTTTTTGGGGATACCTTAAGACCCACGTTTACGAAACACGTCAACGAGATCTGGAAGACCTGAAACCTCGAATTGCTCATGAAATTTCGAAAATTCTGCGACCTATGCTCGAAAAAGTCTTCGAACATGTAAAGAGGCGGTCATCTGAACAATATTATGTCTTATATCACGATAAGCCTTTATCTATCCACTCCTGGATGAAGACTTTCCCCAACGTCTTCCAACCACTTCTGTCCTGTGCTTTCCTCAACCAATTTTTCCCAGCTATCTTTGCTATATCATTGTGCCACCGCGTCATTGGTCTTCCTTGTTTCCTTTTTCTGTCCATCGGCCACCACTGTAAAATCCGCTTTGACCATCTATTAAGCTTCTCTTCGAGCAATGTGGCCAGCCCAATTCCATTTTGTTGTAGCCATTCGCTCCACTGCATCATTCAACCGTATTTATTCCCGTATCCGTGTATTGTTTTTGCGATCCGATAATCTTATATCCAGCATCATTCTCTCATATGCTGTCTGAGCTTTTCTTTTTAAATTTGTGTAAATTATATAACAAATGTGTACTTCCGATTCTTGTATATGGTTCGGAAACATGGCCATGTTCAAAAACAAATATATATATATATATATATATATATATATGTATATCCACATTACCTTATATGCAGATGGCAAAATTATTAATTACTTTACAATGCAACGATCGATAAATGCATTAATTGGTTAAAATAGAATTGCAGCTTAAAATATTACGTGCGATTTTAAATAAAATCTCATTATTGCAAAATTTATACGTACAACAGGTTTTTTTAAAATCGTACGTCAAATTTTTCCTATACAATAATAATAACCCGAGAACTGATCTGCACTGCGTCAGTTCAAATCCCACAATAAACTAAAATGATGACACATCCGAGATGTTATAAAAGAGGAAAAATAGTTACTGGATGCAATGGCAAGAAGTTTAATATCTCGGCTATATGAAAAGAGGCTCGATTCAGGTACGACGATTGATATAATAAACACAAAATAATAAAACACCAACAATAAACAATGATAAACAATAAAGCGATCTAATCTTCCGAAAATTTCACAAAGCAGTTGATAAACTAGAATACATCGAACGGAAAATATAAAATTATTCAGCGGCGCTTCCTAATAAAACCCCAAAAAGGAATAAATTCCGAACTAAAACTAATGATAATTGTAATCAGCTTACTAAATTCGTTTCGAAAAATTGTTCGATCTAATTCGACAAAAATCTACAGCATTCAATAAATTACTTTTCGAATGAATCTCACGAATTGCTGTGTGGAATATCCACATTGCACTACACACGGAAGGGCAGCTATCCGAATAAAAACATCCGTGAAACATAGCACTACGAATGAATTGACGGAAGATTATTTATAGGCCTATACTATCAACGTACATACTTCGCTTGAATCAATTGCGGTCTTCTCGGTATATCGTCCTTCTGAAACACATCATCGAACGAGATAAGTTTAATGATGTGACCAGTAAATTCATTTCCAATGCGAAACGTACTTCGTGGAGGTCAGAATTAATAATTCCACCACGCGGAATATAGAACATATTGAGAGAATATAACAGCCACAACCGAATACGGTCGACCGACATAAGTAAAATGGCCGATTTATTAGACGTTTTAATTATCGGTACCGATCAAATGTTCGGATAGTACTGTATTCAAAGAAAACACTAAAACACTGTATAATAGTATAATTGACTTGTGCGATTAAAAATTTGAACATTCCTTTTGAAAATCACGAAGAATATAGAAATTAGTATAAAGGATTCAAAAAGCGGCGCATTTAGCGACATGTGAAGAAAATTGTACTTGGAAAAATAGTAATTCTAAAATCATCCGAAAATAATGAAGGATATTAGACGATTAAGACGACGGAATTCTACAAAGTAAGCAATGAGCTAAAAATAAGCTTATTGAACTGAAAAATGTCGCTTTCAAAGATTACGTTACTACATTAACACCGACTAAAGCTTACACCGTATATGGAAAGCCGGAAAACCGTTAATGATCAACTACGACGTCCTTGAAAAAAAAGGGGGAAAAAATAACGATCGATAAATAAGTGACTACTGAAGAAGTTGCCGAAGATTTATCAGAGATTTTTCGTCCTAATGAAATCAGCACTAATAGAATGCAAAAGTAGAGAAAGTTATATATGAAATGGCTCCGATAAAAACCAATATATCCCATGAAAGTGACATAAAAAAGCTACCGAATATGATTTCAATTACATCAAAAATAATTTTAAAACTGTTTAAAAAAAAACACATAATATTATCCTTGTTTTTTCTTACTCCAATTACCTTGAGGGGCGTTTTATGAAATAATTTTACAAATAATAATCATACAGGTGCCATCCAATTAAATTGTTGGTTTCCTGTATTTTACAATATTATCTACTAAAATAAATACTCTTCTATATTCTAAACTAAACAAAGTATAACACAGTTTAATCGCTAGTAAGTTTTTTTTCGACAATTACGTCATTTTCAAGAGATAAACATTACATCTTGTTTATTGTGTACTCTTGAAAATATTGTCGAAAAGCTTTTTGCGCAATAAAAAACTTACTAGCGATTAAACTGTGTTATAATTTGCTCGGTTTATAATTTATAAAATCACTACTCTCCAATATATTGAACATCTTCTATATTCGTTTATACTATATAAATATCGCGCTACATAATCGAATTGTTCTTGCGAAATATAATTTCCTCCGTCAAGTTAAATTTTTTAAACCGCTTTTTGACACTAATTCTGTAACATTTGAAATATTAAATAGCTTATCCATTTATAATGCGTGAAATATCGTGCAAAAAAATTACAACGTCCGCAGTTGTGTCTGTGTTTACAATATCCAATCTATATAATCTGTGTTAGATATGCTCCGAAAATTCATCGGCGAATTATTAATAATTCATTTCGAACGATAACGTGTACGCAGACCTTAGAAATTCAGCAATATTACAAATAAACTTTACACGGTGATGGGCACTTGTTAGTTGCGTTGGAAAAAGAAAAAATGAGAAAACCCTTAAAAACCAAAATATGACGTCGTCGAATAAACATGTGTACATACACACACACACACAATGTTCATACACTTGTATGTACATTGTATACGTTTATAGACGGCTTAAGTAATACGTCAAGGTGTTTCAGTTTCGACGTAACGTAAACTCGGATTAATTACATTTATATCGTTTATAATGGACATTTTTTTCCTGTTAGAATAATTTTATTAAACGTCTTTAAAAGGAAACTTATATAATATTAACGAGTTATTAATAACGTGAAAGTAATTTATTTAATAATTTTTTCCGGTTTACAATTTTTTAATAAATCGTTTAATATATATATACATATATTTTTAAAAATTGTTTTGCAATCTCTCTTGTAGAGCATTGCTGATAATATGTTTATTAAATTAACGTTGTATAATCGTAATGTCTTTCCTTGTTAATAAATAAAATCGGGGTCTACAGTGCACTTTTCAAACGTCCGAACTGCCTACCACTTTATTTACTAGATTTGCATATAATGGATTAGTTCGTTGGTCCAGTCGTTTATAATTCTGGTTAAAAATTCAGAGATGGTTTCTTTTACCGTAGGTATACGTCTCTCTCTCTCTCTCTCTTTCTCTCTCTCTCTCTCTATATATATATATATATATATATATATATATATATATATCATTCCCGACGAATTAACGTGCCCATACTATACTTCGGATAGCCTTCGACTGGAATCGTTCGATGATTTTAAATTATTAGTCGTTCCATAGACATTTTAAGATTACATTATTATATATAACGGCATTTGTCGAATGTTTATTCATCAACCAATTCATTTCTGCAAGTTCACTATATCAAACTATTTTCTTTTAGCAATAATGCGATTCTTCCACGTTCGATCTAAGTGCAGTGTATTTTACCGTGCATCCGGAAGGAATTAAATTCTATTCATTACAGGATTACTGGAAGAAACTTACAATGAACGAGTTTTGGGATGCGTTTATCTTATCTGTTTATTCCATTTAATTTTTTGTTATTCGAAAAATTGTTACTAATTAATAATTACTTAAATCGTTTTAATGTGCACTAATATATATAAATTTAAAATTTCTATATGCCTATCTATCTATCTATCTATCTACATAATATATCTTCTTTCCCTCCTATATAGCACATTAGATCCTTCTACAGGATGCTCGTGAACTTTCGCCATTTTTAATTTGGTCCATATATCCAATTCGCGGTCTGCCTTTACTTCGTCTCCGTTCATCATTGCTTCAATTAATATTGTCATCCATTCCGAATGTCTGATGCAATGCCCGATCATTTCGTTTCTTATCCTCTTTATCGTGTTTTCGATTTCGCGACATTCTCGTTTATCAGTTGTAAAACTTCGTTATTAGATATTTTACTCGTCCGAGGTATTCTTAACATTCGGCGCCAGCACAAAATTTCGAACGCTCCGAGCTTATCTCTATTTTAAAACCGTCCAATACAATGCCATAATCCAGATAAACCTTTTTACGAAGTGTTTTCTGATATTAATTGACGTATTTTAAACGCGTTTTTCACTAGGGCTATTCTTCTGCTTATATCTTTCATACTTCCATCATCTGAGGATATTATGCTTCCTAAATAGGGTAACTCCGTTACTTGATCTAAACTCTTTTGATTTAAGGCAATATTTAATCTTTGTTTTCCATTTTTTGAACTTACCATCACTTTGGTTTTTGCAGTATTTATTTTCATTTCACCTTTTTGTCGTAGTGCTTTGCTGAACTCATTTAAAGACTCTTGTAGCCCCTCCCCTGTTTCTGCTATTATTGCTATATCATCGGCGAATCTAATTGTGTTATATATTTTACCATTAATATTTATTCCATTATTAATTTTATTTTCTAAGTAAAAATCAATTGCATTTTCAATGTAATTGTTAAAAAGTAACGGAGAAAGGTTACATCCTTTGCCTATCTATTTTGTTCACGTATGATTATTGATTGGTTTCTGTTTATATATATATATATATATATATATATATATATATATATATATATATACATATATATAATATAATTCGTATATGTATACGTTTAGATCACCTTATTTTACATAATTTATTTGTGATATCATGTGCGAAGTCCGAACATAGATAACTTTAAACATTGGTGTGTTAAACTTCTTATATATATATATATATATAATACTAATAATAATGTACGTGTATGTGTAAATGGATAAAAAAAACCAACTAAGTAATAATATACGGAATACGTAACCAACTTTTGTCGTTGAAGTGAACCTTGTTTCATTTTAGACGGTAGCACACCGAATATAATCTTCATAGGTTAATAATAACATTCGTATTCTACATATGTGTTGATGTGTGCGTGTGTTTTGTGTAGATATATATATCGTGATATATATATATCTACAAGCGTGGCTTTGTTCGTTATCGTCAAGTTGGCAACATCGCTTAAAATAATCGTGTAACATTCGGATTTACTCGTTGTTGCCAATGCCAAGAAACCATAACGGTCTCCGAGTTAACGAGTCGCCTGTATTCGTATACAACGAAAAACGAAGTTAACACTTTATCGTTAGAGGGCGCTGCTAGTTTCGTTCAAACAAAAGTACGGTATTCTTATAAATTAGGATAAATTGATGAAAAAAAAATTCGAGGAAATTTACTCGGAGCTTCTATTACGTTTGTTACTGCAACCAGAACTTACACTGTGGTGGTTAGTGATGACGGCGATAAGACAACCGGAATTAGTCCTGTCATTTTTTTTTGTGTCCACTGTCCCTGTTTTTTTGTTCTCTCTCTCTCTATAATATATATAATATATGTATATATGCAATCACTTTAAAACATAAGTAGACTGCAATAAGTTCATCCATCGTCTATGCTATAGGTAATACGTCATTTGCTTTATATCACATATCACTGATCGATAATTTCCAATTCGAAATCTGTCAAAAAATTTAACTGCCACCTCGTATACGTCAACAGGTCGTAATCACAAGTACAACGTATATGCCTGTGAAGATTTTAAACATCTATGTAATTATATAACCCTCGATAGACAACGAAAATCTATTCTTAAATGAATTACACACCACGATCGAGTTTCTGAAAATTAGCCGACTTTTAAAACTTGAAAACGACGATTGATCAAGAAGCCGAAAAAAATTTATCAAGAAGTCGAAAAAAATTGCGTGTTCAAAAAAAAAAAATATACATTTACTAACGCGTTGACGTTCCATTATTTATTCTTTACTTGTTATTTATATCGTCAACCCGACGCGTCATTGGTCTGCATATTCTACGTGTTCCGTCTGGTGTCCACATTATCTCTTTATTTGCAAGCAGTTCGAGATGTCTTGCCAGATGACCAACCCATCTCCATTTTGATTCTTTGAACGCTTAGTATTATATCCTTTATTTTTGTTGTTTTTTCTTTCTCGTCTTTCAGTGATATTCCAATCATTTTCCTTTCGATTCTCCTTTGAGTTACTCTTAGACTTTCCTTCATTGCTGGTGTCATTCCACGTTCCTCCGCCATAGGTCATTACCGTGAGCATGCATTGGTTAAACGTTTTTCTTTGCAAACTGACTGGAATCTACCTATTTTAGTTTCCCACATGTTAGGGCGGTCATTTGGATCACTTCCGTTCTTCGTCACATTTTATAATCGGTCCCGAGTAATTTTAAACGATGTTACTTGCCGTATTTTCATCTAATCTATCCTAATATTACTGATATGCGTGAACATGTTATCCAGCAAAACTGTTTTTCTATGTTGATTTTTAGTCCTATTTCCTTGCTTTTTACATTAACTTGTGCTATTTCATTTAGTACTTCTCTATCTTTACTAAAGAATACTATATCGTCTGTATATCTAAGATGGTTGAGATATGTTCGGCGATCCACAATCGAAAGCAATTCCGATCAATGGCCGACCGGAAAAATTCTAATAATGAACATCCGAACCATTTCTTGAGGTTGTCTATATCCGTGTTGTTTGAGGTCTTTCCCTCGATCATTTCCCATTAATTGTACCCTCATGTATTCGTTCCTCTCATTATATGTCCAAAGTATCGCGATTATTTTCTTTTGACAATAGTTTCCATAATTTCACTGTTTGTTCCAAATCTATTAAACGCTTCGATGTTCTCGACTTTTTGTCCCGTGGTATTTTCAGTTTTCGGCGGTAACAGTATATCTTGAACGCGTTGATCTTTATTTCCAATATTGAATTTAGTGGTAACGTGATACTATATATATATAAATATAAACTCTATAACCAATGTGTACTTCCAATTCTTATATATGGTTCGGAAACATTGCCATATACAAAAAACAAATTTAAAAAGGATAAGAAAAACTCAGACGGCACATGAGAGAATGATGTTAGATATAAGAAGATTATCATCATAAAAAGAATGTATGGATACGTGAATAAACACGGTTGAACGATGCGGTGGAGTGGATGGTTTTAACAAAATGGAATTGGACTATCCACGTGGCTGGAAGAGAAGATAATAGATGGTCAAAGCGAATTTTACAGTAAAGAAAACAGAAAAGGCCAATTACGCAGTGGCACAATGATATAGCAAAGGTAGCTGGTAAACATTGGTTGAGGAAAGCGCAGGACAGAAGTGGGTGTAAGACATTGGGGAAAGCCTATAGACAAAGGCTTATCGTAATCGTGAGATATATATATATATATATATATATATATATACGTATATGTATAAGTTATGCATATAATTTATTTCTTTAATTTAAAATCTTTTCCATAAACTTGCTCGATAACTCGGAAGAGTAATGAAATCGTGTTAAACCAACTAAATTTTTAAGTGTTTAGGGGAAATAAAGGTTGGAACTTAACGCTTCACTTGTCATCTATCAAATATCAACTGATTGATGACCTCCAGGTTGGCTAGTTGTAGTGTAAAAATTAAAAAAAATAAAGAAAGAAAGAAAACCCGTCTGTTTGAATTTGTTTATTACGAAACATCGCAAGTTAAATATTACCCGAGAGCGTTTATTAGAAAATTTGCGATTACTGTGATTCAAAAAATTTCGACAAAAGTTGGATTAAAACAGAGCAAATTGATTTAATTATCTTTTTTATTCTAAGAAAATTATGTTTATCAATCCAGAAAATTTTTTGGGGAAAATCGTCCGGCGTCAATCTTTTATTTGTTTCCCGACGATAAGGAAACCGGTAGATCTTTCAAAACATCGAATATAACAACAATTATTGTATTTCGAAAATGATATAAATTTCATTGACGATCGTGTTATGGCTGTTCATAATTCAAAAGGCTTTCAGCATGTATATTCTTTCACGCTTTGACTACGTTTTACGAATAACTAATATCGTTGAATATGTGTAGTTAATAAGAAGATTTTATAACGGTTCTATACTACTAATAATCGAGGCGGTATCCGTTTGCAATGAAATTCCACACCCGTGACTGAACACCTCTTTGTTAATCAACCGGCTAAAACGTTTCAATCAATAACACAGATTCATCTATAGAGAATGAAATTAACGACTTCCTCAATACGCGAACAACGCTGAAACTGTTCTCCCGATTAGAAATTAAATCATAAATCGATAAAATAAATAATAAAATTCACCTGGTTACGATCTCGTCACCGCGCGAATACTAAAACAATTACAAAATAAAGCTTACGTACGTCCGCAACGTCATGTTCATCCGGTTTTTTCATCTTCTATGAAAATTTACTAATGTAATTATGGTGTAAAAACCTGCTGAACCAGCTGAAAATATGTTGACATACAGACCAATCTCCCTACTTTCCACTCTCGGCAAACTGAAAAGCATTTTCGTAAAAGAGATCAAACAGTTATAAATAAACATAACTTAATTCCTGATTATCAATCCGACTTCCGAACTAGTCATTCTACAGTACGTACACAGAGTCGTGAGAATCACATAGATCAGAACCTAGAAAGTACAAATATTTGTTCAGCCGTCTTTCTCAGCGTATAATCAACCTTTCGATAAAGTTTAGCATTTGGATCTGTTATACAAATGCAAACTAATACTTCCGGACCGGTGTTATAACATCGTTAAATGTTATTTAGAAGATCGCTAACTTTTGGGTCATCTTAAATGACAACCTCTCGTCTATTTGTAGAATACAGTCGGGAGTTCCACGAAGCGGTGTCCTGAGAATAATGTTATACTCAATATTTACTGCTGACATCCCAGAGACTAATGAAACTTCTATCGCAACATTTGGGGATGATACGGCGGTGATGTTCTCTCACGTATGCCCTGAAACGATGAATCGACACTTACAGATGGCTATTGATGAGATAATTCTGCGGACAGATAAATGTAAATTTATATAATAAAAGTAAATAGCATAGCGATAGAACAATAATTGCTAAACACTTCGGTATACATCTCGATCATTCGTTTAAAGCCGAGAAAATGGAATTCGATATAAAAACGAGAAACCTTCACTGGTTACTCGAACCTCAATTGAAATTAAACGTAAAAAATAAATGGCTACTCTATAAGATGATCTTAAAGTATATGGCTTTATACTACCGTGTTATAGGGATTTGCTTCGAACGGCACATAAACAGAATCCAAATCAAAACAAAATATTACGTATGATAGCTGCAGCTCCCTGGTATGTAACCAATGAAACTGTACATAGACACTTCAACATGTAAAGTTCATCGAGCAACGGTGAAACATTTTTCCGAGCTAAAAAATCTGGCAACCGGGATTTTTCAAAAAACAGATAACAGTGGAAGATTCAAACGCTAGAGTGACCCTTTGAAAGAAATTTTATTTAAAAATAGGAAAACGAAAGATTAGCTTACAATCATTTGTACGACACAATATCATTCAGATGACCGCCATTTGCAACAATACATAGTCTTTGCAAATTTTCGAAGACTTTTTCAAGTATAGCAAATCCGAGTTTTCAACTCTTTCAGATCTTTTGGACGTGTTTTGTAAACGCGTCTCTTAAGGTACTCCCACACACAAAAAAAAAACGTGAAACTTTGAATTCACTTCGGGGAAAACTCTCTTTGCACTGTCGTGATCGATTCACGCCGAAAATAACGTTCGACGCAAAGCGCGCGCTCCTCCTCATTATAGGATACCGTGATAACTGAAATTGGATTTGAGCTGAACTGTTGTTTATCGAAAAATTCTTGGCTGTACGTAAACATGGTCGACATACGGTGTTTGTAAATTAGAATGAAGCGTCAGGTCTGATACGTATTTCGGAGCAGATGCGATAGTACGTAATATCTTTGAGTGTTGCTGTTGAATCCGTAGGTGATTACTTTTAATTGTGCTATACCGTATTTTGAAATTGTCGCCACGATTGAGAGATAGATGTTTCGGTTGAATTTTAAGTTGCAGACAATAATGGATACAGTTCTAGTACGCGTTATTATATTTTTCCTAGTAAAACGCCACGTCAGCCGTCTATCCATGTACATACTAAGGTACTTGGCCGAGTCCGTTTGCGGTATTGCAGTAATTTTAATCTAGGACATGTAACTTGTTTTGTAGTAAACGTAATGTGTTGGCTTTTTATCGGGTTCAATGTTATACGCCTATTTTGTGTCCATTCCACTATCCTATTTTTATGATTCTATACCGCTAGGCTAGCAGTACGGATTACTATTAGCCGCAAGGATGACTATATCATCCGCAAATTTCGCCAGGATTGTTTGATTCAATGTGGGTATATCGGCAGTGTAGATCGATGGCCCAACTATACTACCCTGCGGTACAGCTGAAGGGATTCTAAGTTCTCCAAAAAGTGCGTTCTTAATGATCGGCCAGACAAGTATGATGTAAATACCCAATAGAAATTTTTAGGAAGAAACTGACGTATTTTGAAGAGCAAATCTGGGTGCCAAACCATGTCGAGCACTTGGGACACATATTTCTGTTTTTTCGAATGTTGATGAACTCACGTCAACTAGTATATAACACTGTTACATCATTACGTGCGCTGTGCGGAAAACCGAACTGATGATTCGATATTAAATTAATTTTTTGAATTGATGGTTTCATACGGTATAACACTAATCTTTCTAGAATTTTTGACAGTGAAGGAAGGTGACTAGTCGTTTGATATGAAGATATGTCAGTCTGCGGTTTTCCTGACTTGTGTATCATGATGATGACGGATTTTTTTCTAATTTTTGGAAAGTATCCGAGTCTTAGTGTACAATTAAAGATATACATGAACATAACTGTTTTTTTTTTGGTAAGTGAGAAAGGATTTCTCCAGTTATCTCGTCAAGTCCTGGAGCCTTTTTTGGGTGGGAAAGGGAGCTGTCTGTATGCATTGTAGTACGCCTTTCGGTGAGACGTGTTTTATTTTGAAATTCTAATGGTTTGTCTAAAGTATCTCTCACAAATCTTGAATGGTCTGTTTGCGTTATGATTCGGTTTGAACGCGTTGCTATGATATTGGTCCGACTACTTATCAGTTTTTGCCCAACAACCATTACTTAATTTTATATTGAATGACTCAGCAGTTAACAGTGACAACTTTTTAGTTTTTACCCACAATGATTTCGCTGTTTCCATTCAGCGATTGCAGTTGATAATCGAACAAGTCATTTTTGTAGACGTTAATTTCTTTTTTTAGTTTACAGTTGGTAGTACAAATCCTTGAAAAACGGAAAATGATTACGTTGCCATTTTTCCTAGCAGAGCGTGTGTTTCTTTTATTAATTTCTTATTTGTATGAGGACGTAAAGGTTTTCTTGTCGTTTTTTATCAGTTGTCTAAGTGAAACTTCTACATGAGTTTTGGATAATCTCTGATAGACTTTGTGCCCTCAAATCAATATCATCTTCACACTTTGGTCTAGTTTTCAAATTTATATTATTTTAAACTATGCTGGAGAAAGTGTTCCAGTTTGTGCACCTGTTGCTTAGATGTTGTTTATAAGATGGTCGAGCTTTGACATTCAAAATGGCTAACACTGGAACGTGATCAGAGACGAGATCGATTACAGCATTGCATTGTTTGTTTTGATAGTGATGCAGTCCTCCTCGCGTTACAAAAACAAATCTAATATATCGGCTAATCTGTTGAAGTGGTTTGGCCAATATGTTGGAGACATTGGAGCGGCGGACATTTATTTATTATCGTGTTTACGTATAGGGTTGACAATGTCTCTCGGGTTTAAAGTAACTCTATTCACGTCGAATAAAAAATATTCGATTAATTCTTAGTTTAAAACGAAACAAACAAAAAATAATATATTACAAGGGTTGCGTAGAAATCATTTTCAAAAGATTGCAACAATACGACAGTTAAATGTATCGTATACGATGAAACACGTTAAATCACTTCTAATTGGGATTCGTCGTAATGTGAACGGGGACAAAATTAAGTTTTCAGCATTAACAATTGTCGAAATGATAATTTCAATTTGTCATATGATTATAACATCTAATATCCATTAGCAAAGTGAAGCAGTTCGTATGTACAGAAAACAACCGAAAAAGTTAAAAAATATATATATGTGTATACGTATTATATATATATATATATATATATATATATATATAATTTTAATTTTTTAAATACTATTTTGAAAATTATTAAACAAGGACTATACGTTTATAGATAATGTCGGAGTAGTATAATAAAAAATTCTTCGTAAAGCGCGAAATAATACGTAAAAATTGCAACACCAATAAGCGGACATATTCGCGACGAAAATTAACCGTGACGAAATAAAATTTATTTAAAGTAACGAAACAATTATCAATTACTATTAATCGCGTGATAATGTCGAACTTACGAAGGAGACATTTCAGAAAATCCCAAATATCAATTGAATTAATAACGTCAGGTAGTAATTTTATTTATATATATATGCAACACCAATAAGCGGACATATTCGCCACGAAAATTAACCGTGACGAAATAAAATTTATTTAAAGTAACGAACAATTATCAATTACTATTAATCGCGTGATAATGTCGAACTTACGAAGGAGGCATTTCAGAAAATCCCAAATATCAATTGAATTAATAATGTCAGATAATAATTTTATTTATATATATACATACATATATATATATATATATATATATATATATATATATATATATATATATATATATATATATATATATATAGGAATACGATCCCCCAAAACAACATTTTTTTCCAAATCCGAGTCTTGAACCTTTAAACTTTATAGTTCTTAAACCAATATTCTGCTAACTGTAAAGCACTGTGGTCCGCGTTAACAAAGTTGTCGGCTTGTCTACACTCCATCAAATGTTCCGTTGTTTGCACTTCACCACACTCACAGCTACTATCCATTGGTAGATACCATTTTACCAAGTTTGTATTCGTTCTTGCACAACCTGAACGAATTCGGTTCAACGTTCTCCAAATTGGCCATGCATGATTTGCATCTGTTGCAGGCTTTAACTGAATGTCCATTATTGTCGCTGGTATTTTCTCCTGCCATCATTCAACCCGCATACGTTGTGCATAAATATGCTCCGAGATTTCCCTCATTGTAGCGAGAAAACTCCTCCTTGACTTTAGTTTTGGAATCACCGCAGTTTGACCATTACATAAGCATAAATCAGGCAGATATTAGGATAAAACAAACTCTGTATGATAACCAACATGCAAGAATACTAATAGACGACAAACTATCAGCGCAAGTACCAATAAGACGGGGAGTCAGGCAGGGATGCGTCTATCGCCGATACTATTCAATTTCTATTCTGAGGCGATATTTTCAAAATCTCTAGAAGGGCGTAGTGAAGGAATAAAAATAGGAGGCCAACGTATTTCAGTAATTCGCTTTGCTGATGATACGGCACTCCTAGCAGAAAGTATAACAGAACTACAATGACTCCTTGATATAGTGGCATCAGAAAGCAAGAATAAAGGAATTAGTATAAACACCAAGAAAACTAGATTCATGGTAGTCACAAGGAAACCTAAACAAAAAGCTATTTTTAGATGACAAAGAAATTAAAAAGACGGAAAAATATAAATATCTGGACAGTTGGCTGACACAAAATAATGATTCTGACACGGAAATACGAACTTATATTGAACCAGCTAGAAATACATTTATGAAATTAAAAAGCCCTCTTTGCGATAAGAAATTAAGCTTACAGATCAAAAATAAGTTACTGAAATGCTATGGTCGGTGCTCTTATACGGAAGCGAGACCTGGACTATAAGAGAAAATATAAAGAAGCGGATATCATCATTTTAAATGTGAATAATGTGGAAAATATCTTTGTCTAAAAAGATCAGAAATGAGGAGGTTCTAAAATGAATGGGAACCGACAGAATATTAATGGCAGTAGTGAAAAAACGGAAGATAATTTTTTGGTCATTTCATGAGAGGAGAAAAGTACAAGACTACAAACGATAGCAATGGGCATGATTGAAGGAAAAAGGAAACCGGGAAAAAATGTATATCGTGGCTCGATAACATAAAAAAATGGATCGGAATCAATGAGCCAGAAGAATTTGTCAAAATAACAAGAAATAAGAACCGGCTACAACAGATTGTCCGCTCGACGTATGCTGATGGTTAAACAATAATCGGTCTGTACGAGAAGAAGAAGAAGTCATTGCTTAGCTCTGAAGTGCTTGATAAATCCAGCTCTTTTATTGTAAACGGACCTTTAAAGTTATTTTCCTCAGTATTTTCATTACGTTTGAGTTTAAACTTCGGAACCTTTTTTGATCTACCGTTTTCCACAAGCTGACTCGCGACCTGGTTTGGTGTAACATTTGTATGTTTCCTACTTCTTTATTTTTCGCAGTTAAGTCTTTTTAAAAGAGACCATGACTAATGAACATATTGCCATTAAAAAATTATCTTTGTATACCGTTAGAATACCGAGAAACGAACAATATAAGTACTCTTTTTTGTTGTTTCTATTTATAAGTGTCACGTTTTTTAAATACCTAAAATCATCGAATTTATAAACTTCTAACTTTTGGTACTTCCTTTGAAAAAATTTCCTGGTACCCTCAAGTTTATATGTGACGTAATCTTACCTTTGGGTAGTAATCATCTTCCTATTATTCTCTCCATTCAGTTCTCTTTTTCCCCATCCTTTCAGTACAATTATCTATATGCTTTTATCCGTGGTTACTTCCTGAACATAATACTCATAACTTTTCCTCATTCTTAGATAGTTTATGCTCTCCTTCACTTAATACCGCTTCTTTTGACATCCCTTTGTACAACAAAATTTCTGCATCATCTCAATATAGCACTCAACCAATTTGCGTTCCAAATTAACTCTTCTAACAGAAAATCCAATTCTGCTCCCTGGTGGGATATTTCTTGTTACAATCAACAAACCCTTTTAAGTAATTTAATTATTTTAAACAATTCCGTCGTAGTCGCTCAATGAGAGATTACCTTTCGTACAAAAACCAGGAAGCTATTACCCGAAAATTCCTGTTAACTAAAAAAAAGAGAAGCTTGGAAGAAGTTTGTTTCTTCCATAAATCGTACTCAACCTTCCTTCTACATCTGGAATAAAGCCAAGGTTTCCTCCGGAAAAAACTCTCTTAACAATTATTCAGTCCCTTCCGATGACTCATTCGTTCACTTTGTAGGCAGTGTGGCTCATTCGTATGTCCCCAATTTGTCAGACCTTTCCTTTTCCATGATAAGTCCTTCATATCAAATAAATATTTAGTTGCTTGCTTTTTAAATATAAATAATGCCTTTGATTCTGTACCCCTAGCCGCGCTTTTTGACTCGCTCATTTCATTAGGTATCCCTTATTTTTTTGCTAATATGTAAACTATTCACAAATCGGGTCTTAATTTTCAAACAT
The DNA here is from genome assembly GCA_032883995.1 of Coronaproctus castanopsis. NCBI lineage: Eukaryota > Metazoa > Arthropoda > Insecta > Hemiptera > Monophlebidae > Coronaproctus > Coronaproctus castanopsis. Next base: position 170,132,486 of record CM065052.1, read on the forward strand.
TCATCCTCCAACAATATTTTCACTAGAATGGTACATTTAGGCTTGCCACAAGGGTCAGCTTTAAGTCCTGTTTTATTCAATATTTATATACTTTAACTTTTTCACACATTTTTGCTTATTAATACATCCTATCTTATGCGGACGAGATTGTGTTTTATGCAATTAATTCTAACCTATCTGAGTGTGTTCAATCAGTAAATAGTACGTTAGTTTCACTTAACATACTACTAAACAATATGGGGCTTTCTCTTTCTCTTCACAAATGTATTTCCGTTATTTTTTCTTACCAGCGTATTAATTATTCCATAAATAGATTGATTATTGATGACTATTATGTTCCATATTCTATGTTTCATAAATATTTAGGCTTTGTATTGGATCGTAGACTCAATTGGCGTAAGCACATTGAAGTTATCTACACAAAAGCTTTAAAACGTACAAACCTTTTAAAATCTCTTTCTCACACGACCTTCATTGCTTCTGTACAAATCTTTCGTACGCAGTATAATGGATTACGGTAGTTTCTTGTTCGGCAATTCTCTAACCACTTACAATTTCCACATTGGACAAAGTTCAAAACATGTGTCTGCGCTTATCCTTAAGAGCCCTTGTCTCTACTCCTATATAATCTTTGGAAGTTGAGACTAAGGTTCCTCCTCTATATATGCGTCGGACATATTTAGCTAACAGATTTTTGATAATCTCTTTCTCATCTTCCACTCCTTCATTATTCCTCTCATTCCTCGACATTTTCCAAATATGGAGATTCACTCTTAGTCGCCGTCCTATCCTTTGCCGCTCCGCGCATCATCTATCCAATTATAGTAATACACTAATATCCCCATCTCCTTCTATTATTTTCTTTTTCGTTTTACTAATAACGATTTATCCTTACATATAGATTTAGATTAGTTTAAAACCTTCAAATTTTCTGTTCTTCCTTCTATTGCTAATGACTTTTTTTTTCTTCTCATATCAATAACCACTTCTCTGAATTCACACCTATCTACACAGACGGCTCTAAATCATTCGCACACGTTGGTGCAGCCTTTGTTATTCCCTCCCTACAAATGTTTAAAAAGTTATCTCTGTCTAAAATTTCTTCTATCTTTACTGCCGACGCTATAGCTATTCTTCATTCTCTTCGTTTCATCCTTTCTAGCCAATTATCTAAGAAAATTGTAATCTTTTCAGATTCTAGAAGTTGTTTCTCTGCGCTAAAATTCTCACACTACAACCTCCATTCTGCCCTTCTGCATGATATTAAATTTGTGTGGATTCCCGGCCACTCTGGAATTTTCTCGCTGACTACTATGCCCACTCTCCTTCTCTTCTTGGACTGTTCATTGCTTACTCACCGCACACTGATCTTCTCTCCATTGTTAAAAACTGCCCACAAGGAATACTGGAAGGTGGTCTGGAGTAACCGTTATAATGTCACACATTATAAGTTGCTTCAGACTGATCTGCCATGCTTACCCTGGTTCTACAATATACAGATGCCAGTCAACCTAATTCGTCCATTCATAATCGCCATATGCAGATTGCGGTTCGGAAAAAATCGTCTCCCTTCTTCATTATTTCAATTGAAACTTACTAGCTCGCCCTACTGCTCTCATCCTGGAGATGCCACCCACATTGCCGACGCTAATCACATATTTTTTGGATGCTCCCACTATATTTCTTCCCGTAACACATTATACAACCGAATCACGTCCTTATCTATACCTCTCCCTATAAATATGTATTTCTTATTCGCTACTCGTAATGTGCACGTTTATGTTTGTTTTTACAATTTTATTCGTGAATGTAACTTAGCGATATAACCACTTTATATTTATTTAATCTCTTATATTGCAATTTTAATGGGTAAACATTTTGGAAGCCCCCCCAAAATAAAAGTACACCTCTTTTTACCACTTTTATCGGTCGCAGGCTTCGTTCATCCATTTCACTCCTACAAACTTTCGTAAATTATCCTGCCACCGAGTATACGGTCGTCCACGAATCCTGCAGCTTTCTCTTGGTATCCAATACGTCATTCCTCCGGTGTATCTATCATCCGTTCTTCCTGCCAACATAACTAGGCTAGCTTCATTTCTGCGACACATTCTACTACACCATCAATCTAGTCTGCTGTCTTATCCACATTTTGCATCTTCGATCCATGATAAACGTTGTTCTTTCTTGGACCCTATATCTTATTGTAAAAGAAGACAATGGAAAACCAAAAGCAGTCGAAACAGAAAATTAAAAATAAAATAGAAGCTGAGACGAGACTGAATAGAGTAAATCTGTTGACGCTACTGGTAAATGAAAGAAAATTCAATGACGAACTTACATCATCGGACATTACGAAAATATCGTAAATTAGGCGGTTATTGATTTCAGAAATATATTTGTGAACTAAATCCGAACATTAACAAAACTCATTAAAATTCGAGGGGAAAATGATCAATATTAAAAAGTATTTCTGCAGTGTTTCCTCCGTAATACCTGGGGGTATATTAGCAAGATGCTAAATCACCATGTCATAGAACATAGTTCACTGGAAAAGTACAGCACAGAACTAGTTTTTTTGTTTGTTTTTTTTTCATTGTACCGGTAACGAGAACCATAAACAACGGTGATCGCGATAAATTTGGGGTATTAAACTAACGTCTCCAATGAGACATTACATTGCAATACAATAAAATAATTAATAAGTATGGATAATAATTAAGATATAACATAAATATTAATTAAAGAACGCCTTTTAGAAGTATTGAGAATTAATGTAAGTAATATAGTAAAGAAATGTAACGATCAGGAAGGATAATTCCGGTTACTAGGTAATCGGGAGAGCATCCCGACACCACTTCCTTCTCAGTCTCCTAGTTGGATTGCCTGGAAATTCTAATGAGTGCATTCTGAAAATATTGGGATTACTGCTATGTTTGAGTTTGTTAAATAATTTCTCGTACTGGCTAATGTAAACATCCTGGACAAATGAAATATTCAAATCATTATGCAGGGTTAGATTAGAAACGTAGAATGGCGCGGATGTGATTATACGAAGTATCTTTGACTGCTGCTGCTGCACTCTGTTCAAATTACTTGCGCTAGTTGATCCATATAATTCAATACCATAACACGCCAAATCGGCGCAATAATTGTGAGATAAATGCGTCTTTTAGTTTTTAAATTTAAGGTTGACTGACGGCCCAGCAGTGGATATAATAGCCCAACACGTGCAATAATGGTCTTTCTAATCTGCGCCACGTGAAAGCGCCATGTGAGCCTTCGATCCAAAGTTTACTACAACGCTATAAGCGCCAATTATATGGACATGTTTCGTCCAACTGCAATGTTTAAAATGTGATTCGGATCGTAAGAGTCGAGAATGTACAGCAGCTAAAGATAATTGCAAAATCAACTGCAAACTTGGTAAGGTGTCAAACGAGTACCATGATCAGGTAAGGTGTCAAACGAGTATCACTAACTACTAGCAATAATGTTAATTCTAATTTTAGTAACAATTATTGTAATGTTTTTTCCTAGAAGATCGTCTGCTGTGATTGCTAAAATCCAGTGGACGAAGAGGAAATTTATAAGCACTTCCCACACTTCTTAATGCCCTTCTTTATTTATTACGAATTTCATGGACTTGAATTAAGATCTTACCCGGTTTTTTTTTTTTTTTTTTAATTTTCAAATCCATTCTCGATTATAGAGGTAATGAATTAAACACAACTGGTGCATTCTTACGTGATAGTCACGGAATTTTGGAATTATCGCGTGTTAACGCATTCCGTATCACCTCTAACATAGATATAAAATTTCTCCTCGTTTTTATGCACAAATTCTATTAATTGGACTAGATAAATCTCACAAAGAGTCATTAACTTTACGCGAATAAAGGTTCGTATTCATAATTTTAAACGTAGATTTCTGAAGATAATAAAGCTGTTCCATATAGCAGCAGCAGCAGCCCATTGCGCAATTTTGTAATACAGAACCGATCGATTTAATAATAAATAAAGTCGTGAAAAATATTGTTTTACGTAATCAAATAAATAACTGAAGTACCTCAATTGTTCCGCTAGATAACTGATACGTTTGTTTCAAGTAAGACGATAGTCCGATATAACACCGAGGTATCTTCGTTTATTCTCTTCTGTACGGATGTCTTGTTTCTAAAAGTAAATTTCAGATTTTTCCAGTAATGCAAACGCTATATATTATACTAAATATCTAGTTTTATCCGAATTTAGAACTAGACCGATCGAAACTTACTCGATCTTCTTCTTCGTGTCAGGAAAACGATCTTTATACGTTACACGGTATTTCTGCAAACACGACGCTGGTCCCATCCAGTTGTAGTTGGTCGTTGATCGTGTACCTATACGGGCAACTACTGCAGATGAAAAGATGTCGGACAGATTGCTCCTCGCCACATATACAGGAAGAGCTGTCATTCATGTTGTCTCCTGCTGTTCGGCCAACCATTGTTCTTAATCTGTTTAGTGAACGCCGTGTTCCGTATTTTAGGTCGGCTCCTGGAAGAAGGTGCACCCAGTTAGCACCTACATTATATGGATTGCCTAAAATACACAAAAATGGCTGCCCGAGAGACCTATAGTGTGTGTAATAAACAGTCCATCATATCTGTTGGAAAGCTAGATTGCCAGCAAACTGAAACCACTGGTAGGCGGTACTCCTATATATATCAAAACTCAATTGAGTTTTTGGAGAAAATTAATAACTACCAGGTAGAGAAAAAAGTGATGTTGGTTAGTTTTGATGTAGTATCTTTATTCACCAATGTCCCAATTATCGATAACAGTTATGAAAAACCATATCTTATATGCGAATTGAAATTCCCCGACATAATCGTCAGCAACAATTATTTTATTTTTGACAATAAAATCTATAAACAAACCGATGGCATGGCGATGGGCTCGAGATTAGCACCAATTTTCGCCAATATATTAATGAAATATTTGGAGAATGAAATAATTAAAAAAATGTTCCCCTAAATGTATATGGATGACACGATATTTCCCGTAATGAAAAACTCAATGAAATTTTGATGGATTTGAACGTGTTTCACAGTAACATAAAGTTCACAATGGAACAAGAAAGCGTTTTTAGACGTGCTAGCCTCTGTGTTTTGGAAACCTACACACACGAATTAGTATGTGCACAAGCAGTCGCACCAGTGTTCGAGTCAAAAAGTAGGTGATCTACAAGACAGCATTAGAGCCAGAACTATGTCAAACGGTACTATCTTGAAGAAAGAAATGAAAACTATAGAAAATGTTATGATCATTAATTGTTTCGATATGAAGGAATGCAATTCACTGTTAATTCGGGGTGAAAAATCCAGTAACAAGGAAGAGTTTGCTACCAATGTTACCTTATATAAAAGACACCACAGACCGAATAGGCAGAATTTTACGGAAAAAACAAGTTAGACCGGTGTTTCGCACGTGTAAAATAATAAAACAATATTTAAAAAGCGTCAAGGATCAACTCCCCCCAAAGGAATGTGGCTGGCTTATATAAAATGCCTTGTTCGTGCCGGCTTAGCTACGTTGGACAGACTGGTAGAAGCATTAATCAAAGATTAAAAGAACACAAAGCAGATTGTAATCATTCGAGAAAAGATTCGTCTGCGGTGACATCGCAACAGTGTCCAGGGAATCACGAAATGCAATTTGAGGATTTTGAAATTTTATCAAAAATGGATAAATATAACTCTAAAATTGTTCGTGAAGTAATTGAAATTTTTAAACATCCAAATGTTAACAAAGAGGATGATGGATACCAGCTTAATTCAACCATTGCCCAAATGAGACAAATTATAAACTGTTAGTCCGGTAAACGACTCCATTCCCACGCATGATGATACAAACATTGATGGACGTATGTGCACACAGCAAGGCTTATCAAAAAATTTGAACAACATTAAATCAAAATTGTGCTCTTCTAAGCATAATCCTATAAATATACCTGTGATTTCCTAAATCGCTCTGTTTGATAATGAAAACTGTGTTTTCGAAATGCGAGACGAAAAAAATACGAACACGGTTTACACCGAAAAAGATCATAGACGTATGGATATCAACCATGAAAGTTTAAAAGTGTATTTAGATTAAGTCGATGTGATTACTTATTCCGTCGTATTCTATTTTATGAAATAATTTATTTCAATCACATTTGCTTACATATTTCATTTACTTTCATTCACGCTCCCATATTTTTACGCACATTTTACCGTATACTTCTTCTATCTATGTAGACTTTAATATTTATCGATTATCCCGGGACTTAACTGCAAATTAAAAATTCATGAATGTCAGTTTCATCATTAGATTGTAAATTTTGTTTCAAGACATCGGAGAAATATTTGGTAAATACTCCCACTTTTTCTTTGTCAGTTCTAGCCCATGTACCATCGGATTTACGAATTGCAGGAAGGGATTTTTATTTCTGCTATTGACCGCTTTCCAGAGGTTGTAATTTGTCGCTTCCGTAGGTGAAAGTTCCTGTAGACAACGTTGGAATGTTACGTTTTTAATGTTACGTTTTTTTGATTTTTTGTTTAACAATGTTTTGTAATAGAAATTTCGATAAGATTGCCATTTTTTACAAATAATTATTTTTTCTTTCAACAAATCGAGTATATGTTATTTATTTTATTTCATTAATATTTGGAGCAGATTTCCATGCGATACTCTGAATAGTTTCAGTAAAGTACTGAACCGCTGCATCTATGTCTGATTCAGATTTTAGTGATAAATTTATTTTTAATGTCGAGTTTGCGGACGCTCGAAAATCTTACCAATTTGTATATTTAGTATGTAGGCAAGGAGAATTTTCTTGGTTTTCTGATGGATCACACAGCCCTTGTAACTTGAAGAATGATCTCCTTCAGATAATGCACACTTCGGGACAGAATTTCGATCTTTTTTGCATTTTGTGGAATTGTGATGACCACCGCATTTCACACACACACACACACACCTATATGGCCGGTTACAAAAAGATCTAGTATGCCCCCAAGACTGACAGCGCATGCATTGAGGAATTGCTTTCTTAGGATGGGGAGCTTCTATCTTTCTTTTAGTGTGAAGCGGGTGAGTTAAATTAAATAATTAATGTTGAATTAATATTTATGGGTACGTGAGATCCTCAATAATTTGTGATACGTTGCCCATATTTCTATTCGCTTTATCGGCATGTTTTGGATAAATGTAGAGTTCTATAAATTAATGTTAAATTAATATTTTCTTCTGGTGTACTCGATGATTTGTGGTTACTCATATTTCTATTCGCTTTACCGTGTTATAAATAATTCGAAATGTAGACGTAGGTTATACGTTTAGTGAATCGATTATATACGTATATTGTGTATGTGCGTTTGATCGTTCATCTGTGCGTGGAGAGTTAGTTGCATGTTGTAATTTGCTTGTGTGTGTTGCAATCTATATACTTTTTTCTATTTTATTAATAATTCCACTGTTCGCGCAAATAGGTACGCTTTGGTGGATTTCAAATTTTTAGTTGGTAATGAACTTTAATGTATTTCTAAAACATGTTCGTGTAATTTGTAAGATTACTCAATTGTTTATATATGTATGCGTGTTAATTATAATTTTCATTTACTAGTCGGTTTATTGGAAATAAATTTTGATTTGATTCGATTTGAAGATTTCACTGAAATAATCTCTCGCGTATGATCTAAAAATTTCTCCTAGGTTCGATTATTTATTCTGTTAAATCTTATATAATAAGCATAAAAATTACTTTTTTAATTTCAGGAATGTCGTTTCGACGTCTTAGGCTTGGAAAATATCGAATTTACTTTACTAATTCAAACAAATAATTTTTCTAATTCGGTGTCGACGTTTGTTTTAAATTTAAAAGTAAACCAGTTTTGTTTTTTTTTTCTTTCATCGGATGCATTTTGCACGAATCGCATAACGCACGTGAACTTGGTGAAAATATTAGCCTGGAAAAAGGATGTTTCGATGAGAATTATAATACACTAACGCTAGTCTATCTGGATACACTGATTTTGTTTCAAAACGGTGTACGAATGCTACTTCAGTACGATAATATACGAGTAGATTTTATACGACCGTTGATTATACTCAGACAGTCTGGAATGCGTGTACTACTAACACGTAGTGTATATATATAATATTTATACACACACACACTGATATATATATATTCTTTATATGTGCACCGATGTACTCAGGCACAAGTATATAACGTATGGATGTACAATAATATTATATATATATATATATATATATACATATATACATATAATTGTGTTACGTGTTTGTACGGACACGCGATTTGTTCGGTTTCATACGTGCGTAAATAAATATGCGCTACGATTGTGTACAGCAAAACAGATAAGAGACAGCAGCTTCAGGAAATCCAATAAACCATCCCGCTGAAAATGAAACATGGCGACTTCATCCCCTTTTTAATAGGCCGTTCACATGATTATTTTCGTTACTATTGCCGCTTTACAGCGGTATCGACCGTTTTTAATGGGGTCTTTCCTTTCATACCTCCTGCGTTCGATAGACACCCTCGCTTTTATTATTTTTCCTAACGGAAGGAAGACTAATTCCATTGTACGTAATCAAGAGATAACGTACTTTTTCCGTCGGCATATAAATTATATATATATATATATATATATATATAATGTAGTAAGATAAGAAAATTTTGTAGAATCGCATTTCCCCGATCTATATCGAAAATTTAGAATATCGGCTCTTTCTTTTTTCCCTTACATTGTAATAAAGATGTATTTATTCTGGTAGTGATATATGCATATATATACACATATATTCGAGAATCCGAAAGATGGATTAAATCGAATAAAGCCGAGCTGAAAAACTGTTTTTACAAGGTTAAAACAAAAATGTCGCAAGAGCGCGTGTAACAATTTCAAAAAATGTCATAATTAAAATGACGAGAAAGCTGTTTATAATATTACCACGCTTTCCCGTTAAAGGGTAAACCCATGGCCTAATGTTTGAAATTTGTAGCTGATCTGTTTCACGACATATAACTAGACTTGTATTAATTCGTTTAATTATATGTACTACTAGAAGTTATTATTAATCGTGGTAAAACCGCATAATGTTTTAGCATTCTACTCGTACGACCCGAATCCCGATCCAACTCGAAAATTTTTCGGAAGTCCTTCATCTATTTCATCTACCCTTCCGATTTGTCGGTAAATAAGTAACAGCTTGCTAGGAACAATAAAGAGAAACCCGAAGCAGACACTGGAAAGCCATCCATTTTGGCTTGTCGAAGAATATCGTTCGACTGGTAATCTGTCGATCTTCAGATTGCGAAGAAAAGCATAGGCAACGTCAACTTACGAATTAATAAAACTATACTTAAACCAAGTTCATTTTTTTACCCGAAAAAAATGCATAAAGTCGACCAAATTAAAAACTGAACGTCCGCAGCAATTGGTGTTAAATCGAAAAATAGATTCGGCCGTTAGAAATAATATGTTCTTTAAAAGATTAAGAAATCGACGTTCATTATTATATTTTATTTCAGCTGGTACACGTTGAAAATTCTTGGAAAATTCGTTTATTAACCGGTGAATATCCTATAATTAACGAAAATATATTCTCTAATGTCGAACGGAACGTAGTTAAGTTATTTACAACGAGGGAAACTCGATAAAACAGCTTTCCTAGTAGAGTGAAACACGTAATGATTTATGTTTATGTACCGTTAATATAATTTTACGTACATACATACAATATGGATTGATGTATGCATATATGTTATATATATAATATATATATATATGCTCTAACTTCTCTTAGCTGTACAAATTCATCCGTTTTATTTATCGGTTTATTCTGATTTTTTTTACTTAAACTGGTAAATCAGGCATCAATGTTTTTAAATAACATATAATAACCGCTTCTGTTTTGTATATATATATATACACAAAAGCCTGTTGTTTTGGGAGGGGGTATGTTGGTGTGTATTTGTGTGTGTCTTATTTCAACACGTTTTAGCTACTAATTGCGACTTCTAATTTTATATCATATCATTAACATCGTTTAATCATCAGTCCTAAAACTGGTTTTGCTTAGTTTCTCTATAGTTGACGTTCCTCTATATCTATATATATATATAGATAGATAGATAGATAGATAGATATAGATATACGCTCTCGTATATATACTTTCGGTGGTGCCAAACAAATTTAAAATTTGTAATCCTCACAGTAATAAATACACCGATGTTTAAACTTGTCGATTTAACATTTATATGAAACTAATATGTTCTCGCTGTTATGCATAGAGAAATAGTGAAGAAGCGGTTTTTTTTTTGTTAAATTTCTTTTATAACGGTTTAGAATTCACCGGAATAACTTTTCTTGTAGTACGAAAAACTTCAAATCTCACCGAGAATAAACGTTGTCAAATACAAACCGCAGTCGTCGGTAATCATAGTAAAAACCACGACTGAAAAGATTCGGGGGGACAGATCCTATTCCTAATGTAACCGATGGTATTAAGTTCAGAATTTAAGAAAGATGAAGAAATTTTTATTTCACAATGAAACGCGCATAACAAGGTTCATAAGTATACTTTTACAGTTAACTTAAATAGTATTACTAATTCCAGAAAATGAATGAAAAAATAATGGTCAGGAAAAAACAAACGAAAACCTGCATGAAAATAAATCAAATGCGGTAAAATGAAAAACAAAAATATACGCGGTACATTTATTTATTCATTGTAAACCATACTACAGCTAAAAATTCAATTATAACATAGGTTTATAATTAAAATATTGCAATGAATAATTTTAAAAATTATAAAAACGAAAAAGGAAAAAAAATAAACAATAAAATATAGAAAATACTACATTCAATCACATACATCCATTAAACAGACAAGAAAAACTACACGCATTCATAAGTCTCTGATTAAAACGCACAGGAATAATATAACAGGAGCATTCGTATCAACTCCTTAGAAGCGGAAACTTTTCTTCCTCCCTTGAAATTTTAGGATATACCTTGCATACCTTGCCGGTAGATCGAATCTTATTTAAACGAGTTGATAATCCTGGAGCATATATTTTTAGTCTTTTCAGTCGCGGTAACCAGTATTTGAGATTTATCCCGCATAAAATCACCCGCTTAGCTGGTGTAGAATTCACACCTGGTTACCCTATACTTATTATGCCTAACTTTCTCCTAAAATGCTCGTCCATTACTTACAAGTGTGCTTTTTTGAAGATTGATAACATGTTTTTCTACCCTACCTCAAATTGGAAGTCACTGTCAAGTGAATAGTGTTATTTTATCAACGACCGCTACTTTACGACCAGATCACATGTTAGGTTTTACAGATGGTTAAAAAATACGGCATCTCAACTTACTGGAGCGGTATTTTATATTCCACATCTAAATTACATCGAACTGTTTAGGTTCTCGAAATTTTGCAGTACAGAATTTCATTATTCTCAAAGCCATTCGGTATATCGGATCTAATGTGATCAAGAGGAAAATATTAATAGCGAGTGACTCTTTTAGTGAAAGCCCTGAAGAAACTTAGGCTACCCTATACCTTAGGGTTTATATTCTGTTAACTGTCGTAGAAAATTTATTTTATATCTTTGTATATATTTCTTTGGGTTACAGAGCACCTATGAGAATATCCGGGGAAATTAAGTACGCGATCGGGCTACTAAACTTGGGGTATCGCAAGGAATTCTCATTTCGGGGATTCCTTCTTTTTGTTTAGTCTTCATCGATGGAAGTCTATGTTCCGTAAAAGACAACTTTTATAAATCTATCCAACCTAATGTTCTCAATTCTCGCACTTTAAGAACCTCACTGCTTGGCTTTTCTTTTCCAACCTGGTCAGACTTCCTTCAGCCATATATGCCTTCCTAGCCGTTTGTACACCATCAATCTTACAGAGGTTCTATCAATTCGGAAGGTAATCCGGAACGTACAGGATTTTCGAAAAGGCCAAAAAATGATATCGATCTAAGCGAGATGCTTTCAAAAGGAGCCCCTATATTGCGTGGTTATTACTACTCTTTATTTAGACAGTTATATATATATGTATGTAGATATAGACGGTAAAGAAATTAAAGTCGAATACGTGTGGGGAAACATAATTTACTTCTACGGTGTAGAGTGACTTTTTCAGTATATGTAAACGATCAAAAATTACTTAACATTTTTTTTACTTTTTATTTTTACTTCAATTGTTGTTTTTTGTGTTCTTATTTTCGTTCTCCTGAAAACGGCTTAATAACCGAAAAGTTTCGCGATTTTTTTAACGTATATGATTGGAACTACTATTTCGTTCATAGCACGCGTAACCTTTCGAAAACACGTACACAGTTCTCATTTTTAAACTGACAGCGGTTATAGATATATTTAGAGAATTATGCTTAGAAGAGCGCAATTTTGACTTAATGTTGTCCAGATTTTTCGATAAATAAGCACCCTGCTGTGTGCGCAATCTTTTATTCATTTTTTTTTTCATCATGCGGTAGAATGGAGTTGTTTAGCAGTAGTTGTTTTTATTTTAACTTGTTTTTTCACATTGCTACAAATTGAATTAATATCCCTCCTCTTTGTTAAAATTTGAATGTTTAGAAATGTCTAATTTCTTCTGGAACAATTCCGGAGCTATATTATATTTATATATTTTTGATCAAATTTCAAAATCATCAAATTGTATTTCATGAGATTACCTGCGAAAACCATTTGAAAATGAAAACTGTAAGCGTTTAAAAGTATTTCAAAGTTTAAAAGTGTATTTACTCGTTTATTATTTATTTTTTTTTTTTTTTTGTTGTAAAATCCTGTTTTTCCGAAAAAAATTCGCGTATTTAAAAATCAATTTTACGTACATAACTATATTTTTAATCGTGTAGAATTTCCTTTCAGGAAATTTTCCCAACATTATAACCGTAAATTATCAGAGAAACACAGGTCCTTATTGTTTCTTTTCTAAATGAATTTTCGAAATTTTCGATCGGATTTTCGTTTTTAAAAAACGACGATTCTTTCGCCGACTAAAAAATATTTCCGGCATATGCGATACTTTAAATCGAAACACGTATTCGAAATATAAAATTGAATTTCTACAAATTTTTAGAAATGTTTTTTTAAGTGAATTTTGAAATTTTGAAATTTTTCTGTATGTTTTTTTCTTTAAAATAATTCTTTCGTAGATTGAAAAATATTTCCGGAAATTTCTTAAATCGAAACGGTACTCGGTGTATAAAATTTTAATCATATTTACCAATCCGTATGCGATAAAAACTAAATTTCTCACCTAAAAATCGATTAACGCGACGAGCTGAAATTTTTCATCGTACGTTTGGATAAGTTCCGTGAAAACGATGCGGAAAAATAATTCACATTTCCAAAATTTTAAAGAAGTTCTACTTAGAGGATCGAGGCCCGAAGTAAATTCGTAATTTCCGTACAGGCCATATTTTCAATTACGTAATACATTACAGGCGTGTCTAAAATTTCATCCAAATCATTAGGACTGTCTCCGAAATGGACACGCATTATATATATATATATATATATATATGTCGTTTATCCACTGGGGTGACTGAGTATGGAGTACCATATGTATCCTGAGGTGACTAAGTAGCCCGATTCTTGCAGCACAATCCTCGCTGCAAACGTTACATTTAAGGTGCCATTATTGCTGTATTTTGTTCCTGAATAGGTTAGGTTTTTCCTTTTTTGCGATGGTTTGAGCTTTTCTTTGCACACCTTTTAAGCCATTTGTTGCTGCACATTTCCATCCTTTCCTATCATTGCTAGTTTCTCCCACTTATTGGGATCTATTTCGGAATCTTTTAATATTTTCCTCGAGGAATCACCGCTATCGCGGACGTTCAATACGTCGCTTTCCATCCGACAGTTGGCCATAGATAACGTTTTTGGAATCCTGTTTTATAACGGGCATCGTAGACAATTCTTGTAAAGCAACAAATGAATGCCCGCTGTAACATGTCGCGGATGGTTCCAATATATTTAAAGCTTTCCACTTGTTCAATCGCAGCGTTGTTTATTTTAAGCGCAAGCTCGTTTTCTCCTTTATTCGAAGGTGATATTTACGCTAATAGCTTAGTTTGCCAGGTGGTATTTTATCCGGAGGACCAACCCAGTTTTCCCGTAAGTGACCTTTAATGTAGCGAATAATAATAGACCTGCGTATACTACGTGGTCGCACGGATGAAACTATTCGCGATTTCTAATAAGAGACGCTACACGTTGATTAAAATAATTATCTACAAAACTATCTTACGCCCGATAATCAGATTACGCCCCATTTGACACGAGTCACTCTAATCTGAATGAATGGCAACGCTTCCGAAACAAATATTGCCGAATTATCCTGAAAGGTCGGTTTTTTACACATTGGGAGACAGGTGGAATGAGTAGGGCTTTCAAATTACCTTACGCGTACGGCTAATAATAAATAAATCAACGAGCTATAAATAATTCTGTAACGACTACGAGCTAAACAATTATCCCGTTATAAATAAGATAGGACATTATATTGCTTAAAATATAGAAGATATAAAAGAATTAAACACGTAATATGTAGTTTTATTTTGTCTAGCTTAATTTAAATATTTATTATTTTATACGTGTATATGTATTTAGAAGAAATTATAAAAAATGCAAATATCGACAACGTCCGATTCGAAATAAATGCACGAAAAATAGGATGCATAAGCAGACAACAGAGTACTGCTGGCTGGATCGATTAGAGAAATGCAGATGATGCTCAACAGACTAAATCAAGCGGGGGTGAAATACGGCATGAAAATAAATATCGGAAAAACAAAGGCCATGAAATTCACGAGGACAAATAACAATGCAAAAATCTAGAATTAAAAATCGGAAACGAAATGGTGGAAGCGGTAAAAGAATTTCGATATTTAGGCGTATTGATAACAAATGACTGTAGAGATATAAATGAAATTAAAAGTCATATAGGAATGTCAAAGCAAGCGTTTCTAGAGGCCGTACTCTAAAAAACAGAAAATTAAAAATGAATATAAAGACAAAAGTAAATCAGCGCTACATCATATCCGTCCTAAAATATGCATCCGAAACGTGGAGAACGCGGAGAGTATTAAACGTTTAAATTCTTTCGAAATGTGTAAGAAGAATGCGGCGAATACCGTGGAAGATAACGAACAAAGAAGTACTAGAACAGAATGGAGAAGATGAACGTCGTAGAAGATATTGAAAAGAGGAAGGAAAAGTACCTTGGGCGCACGAAATAAGAGAAGAAGGATTATTTACAAAGGCAGTTCAAGGAAAAATACAAGGAAAGAAGACGCGAGGAAGAAAACGGTTGGAGATGATGACAACCAGCTTTAATACGAGGAAAATTACAGAAATTATTAAAGCTAGAAAAAGGGAAATATAGATCAATGTTGATGCCATCTTCTGACAAGAAAAAACTATACAGGATGATGATGATGATGATGTGTATATGCAGTTTGCTTCTTATTTATATTGGCTGTGTTTTAGTTGTTTTTTCATGATATTATTAGTGTCGTTATTAGCGTTGTCGATTCGAATCGACTCTGGATTTGATCGATTCATTTTCGTGAAAAATCGATTCGTTAAAGTGAATG
Organism: Coronaproctus castanopsis; assembly: GCA_032883995.1. Taxonomy (NCBI): domain Eukaryota; kingdom Metazoa; phylum Arthropoda; class Insecta; order Hemiptera; family Monophlebidae; genus Coronaproctus; species Coronaproctus castanopsis. The sequence continues at coordinate 170,148,185 of CM065052.1, forward strand.
AGTCGATTGATCGAGTTGATAGACAATAATAAATAACGAGAAATGAGCCGAGTTTTTGAGAATTATTACTCCTCGAAATTTAAATCGGAATTTGACCAGCCCGATATTTAAAGAAAGTGCGGCAGATTTCTAAAAACTAAAACGTTTTGGGCGATCGGCTAAAAAATATTTACGCATTTCAGGCACACATATCTGCATCATCAGAGAGAGTGTTCTCATCGACAGGAAACATTCTTACTAGCAGACGCCCCTGTATTTCGGCCGATAGGGCACAAACAAATATGATATTTCATTATCGAAATTCTAAATAATCATTAATAAAAAAAAAATATATTTTTATTCTAAATTTTATTAAACTCGTAATTTTTTTAGCGTAAAATATTTTTTTATTTAATTAAAAGAAAAAAAGTGTAAATTAAAAAATATGCGTAAATTTGAATTTGAGTCGATTATTCTTAATCTGAATCGATTAACTGAGATTACATTTCCCGGAGTCGACTATTCTGAATCGATTATATCTTTCGCGATTAAGAATTTCGTTCATTTCGATAGGCGTGAATAGCCGATGAAAGTTCATCTATTTATGATATTAGAATATAATAAATAATCGAAGTCTCTCTATATATATAAAATATTGGAAAAATACTAATTATTACAATTATCGATTGTCGATACATGACCGAAACGAGTATTTACCGGTTTTTCATAATTTTTACGAGCGGTTAATTTTTCTCCGTCTACACGATATATCGCGATATATATAATTCGTCGTTTGTGATTAATTTTATACGGGCGCTCTCGTACGTCTATCATTAAAAACGAGAAAGAATATAAAAAAATTTGCACGCGTAAAAACATTTAACCTCGGACGATTAATCTGAAGGTCGAACCGAAAATTTAATTTACGCCGTAAAATTTCAACTGGCCTTATTTCATTATTTTCACTATTACGCGGAACTTTTTCGACGTCTAGAATAAACACCATTCGGAATTTTAATCGTTATTTTTTTAATTTTAAATTTTCAGCGGAATAATTTAGTTTCACGTATATTACGAAGTTAAAACGATAAATAAGGATTACAGCCCCTTTTTTTGTCAGAATCAAGTGTATTCGTATAAAATTATTCTAAATAAATAACGTAAATTGCTCTAAATTGATTAATTCAAATATATTTTAATTAAGTAAAACTGAAATATATGTTATTTCATACACCGGTAAATATTACGTGTATGTTATATATATAGAATTTTTTTTTAATACAGCTCCTTAAAAAGGATAGCCGTTTTATTTCTACAATTAAACTAAATAATCAATATTTATAAATTAACATATGACTAAACTTTGCTAATTATCATAATCGGTAACGACCAATTGATAAAGTTCGATACGTTTCAGCCTTCTGAGATCGAGATCAGTAGACACAAGTGCCGATACCTTCGGATTTGGATGGTAAAAACGCGCGGTTTCTGATGCTGTCGAGCATAATCATTTGATCTGTAGATCTGCATGGAGTGCGTCATTTCGTTGAAACCAACGAGCGATCAGCTGAAGAAATTTATTCGGAGCTGTTTGAAGTACTTTTCGATTGCACATCTCCATATTTTGGACGTATAACAATTTTATATATTAGGAGCTTGTTTTCTAGCTACATTTCAGTGCAATATGAGCCAGAACATTTGACGTATTTTACTTCGTATTATGATCGATATTTGTTCTCCATGTCAATTTTGAACTGAATTTTCCAATTATTCATCCATTCTGCTATATGATCCCGAGCACGCTGCGAATTATCATTTGCTGTAACAATGACTGACTGCTAAAATTGCTGTGTCATCGGCAAACATTGCTGTTGTTGAATTCTGTATCGATGGTACTGCATACAATAAGTACAAGATCTTCTTCGATTGACTAGTTTCATCTTCTAACTTCGAAATTCTGATATAAATTTTCTGCAAAAGATTCCATATGCGTACACTAGAGTGGGTGTTGATTCATTGACAGAGCTGATTGGCTCTGTATTTGTAACATTCTGAAACCTGGGTTGCTTATTCTTTGATTTATTTGCGACTCTGTTTCAAAGCTCGATTGCGATTTCGTCTGATGTGAGGGTTTTGGTAGAACTCGCTGTGTTGCTAAGAGCAACTTTTTCTTTGTAAACATCCTTTCCAGTTTGCGGTGTGTTCACCTTGACAGTTCGCGCACTTGGTTTTATACCGTCTTTTTGCATTTTATTGTTTCATGATTATTTCCACACTTTACACATTTCGGTTTGCGAGCACAGTAACCGCTAGTATGACCAAATTGTTGACATTTTACGTGGTATCTCAATTTTAACTTTGCAACGCAATATTCTTGTGACGTTATATATATGTCACGATTCTTTTAGTTCGAAATGTACAAAAAACAGAGACAAATGAACAGGTATAGTAGTTTTACTTATTATGTCACCAGTAGCACTTTTTTCAACTACTATTTTTTTAACTATCACATTGGCAAAATTTCTAGGATTATGTCTCCCATATTAGTTAGTTCCGTCTTTATATCATCTGTAGATGTTGTTTTCGATGTAATCCCTTGATGACAACAATACATGGTTTGTGACATTTCAAATGGTATGTATGAAACTCCGGCCCGAATTTTAATATTATCATTTTAGTGCTTGCATGACTGGCATCGAACTATCTTCCTTTTTAAATATGTCTGTTAACTGCTTAATATTTTTAACATTGTTAACAAATATTGGATGGATACGTGTTTCATTATTCTTAACTTGTTCGCTGTATGTAGGTTTTTCATTTATTGCACCACTACTCTCCGCAATCTCGATTGAAATTGACAGAATTAATTTTTCCCGTTTACTCATAACGGTTTCATCTAACAACGAATCGTGATTGTTATTATAACTAATACTAATGTAGTTGACCTGCTCGCAAAGTGTTTTTAATTATAGTAATAATTTTTTAACAAGTAAATATTTTTCGAAACACTTTTCAAAAATGAAATGTATATAAAAAAAAATAGAGTAACTTACATATATTTTTGACTTTATGTATCCACTGTGGACTATTAAAAGCGTTAATAACGATAACTTTGAAACACAAGAACATATAGAAGAAGAAATAAAAATAGGGAAAGGAATACATATTGTATATCTCCGGGACTTTGTAATATATGCGCAGAAAAAATAATGCGAGATTTTAAAGAGAAAGGTAACTGAACCATCAAAATGGGTTGGATCGAAGATGTTGATGTTCCGTTTTGCGGATGATATAGTAATCGTAGAAAGTCAACTTGAAGAATCGGTAAAACAGCTCGATTGAAGCGAATACATCGATAAATGGAGAAAATAAAAACCAAAATGTAATAGATGTAAAAATTAATAAGAAAACATTAAAACAAGTAAATTGGTATAGCAGCGTAATTACTCGAGATTGAAGAAGTGACAAAGAAATATCGACTTTAGTCTAGCAAAAATCGGCTTTCAATAAAAAGAGATCCTTACTAACTTCAATACATTTAAGAGTAGAAATTATTTCGTTTATACTGATGTATTTATCGATAACTTATCAACCAAATGTATAAAAAATAATCGAGGCCTTCGAAACATTTGGCGTTGGAGTAGATTACAGAAAATTAGTTGGACAGAAAAAGTTACGAGCAAAAAAGTTTTTAAAAACATAAACGAATCGACTTAATTAAGAAGCTAAAAAGTAAAAGTGTTAAATTCAAGTTTCGTATCACTAATTGAAAATGGAAGGAAAACGACACAGAGGAAGGCCAAGGTGTAAATACATATATCAAATAATAAAGGACACGGGAGTAACAAGTTATGCAAATTTTAAAAGAAGAACAGAATGAAGACAATTTTAGTTAAACTCATTAAGATCGTGGGTCATTAAGATCGATTATCCATTAATCTACTGATTGAGGAAAAGAATAATTTAATATATATATATATATAATAAAAATATGATCATGTCAATTGGAAAATTAAAAGAAAAACTGCGTACTTAACGATCGAATAGAGATAATAGCGTAAAGTATTATAATCTTTATTACCTGTAAAGCGTTCTTTTACGTTTTCCGGAGACAGTTATACATTAATATCTAATCACACAAACGGCATCCTGGTCTTTTATATAATTTGAAGATCTCCTAAAGTACTACCTTACATTTCATGTAAAATTTGATGATGTACGCTCGAAATATTTATTTTCTATCCGCTGATGTATCACATGATAGTTTATTGGTATTTTACACATTGTTCACTGTGTAGAGTTCCCGGATGGGTAAGATGTCACCATGTGTTTGCCGACGATGCAGCACTTGTAGCGATAGATAAATATCGTACTAAGATCGTAACGAAATTCTAAATGGCTTTGATTGAAATTGAAATTTTCCAAAAAGTTGGCGTATACGTCTCGCTATGGTAAATTATTTTAATCGTTTTTGAAAAACTTGTCTTGAAAAGATTGAAGTTAGTACTCGATGAAGAAAAAATAATTTCAGACTGGCAGTTTGGTTTTAGAAATATGCAGAGCACCGTAGAACAAATTTGCCGAGTAGTTGATATTATAAACAGGACCTTTGAGAAAAAAAAAAAAAGATAGTCTTGAAACCTATCTGGACTTATGGCATCCAGATCTATGGAACAACCAGTAAGATCATTGAACGATTTCAGGCGAAGGTGTTAGTATAGTGTGTGTACCTTGGTTTGTCAGAAATGACGACTCGTATAGAGACTTACAAATTCGTACGGTAAAGGAACCTATCAGGTCACTTAGCCAGAATTATAAGCAACGACCTTGACCACACGCTAATCCTCTAGCTGCCAATCTAATACATAATGGTGTGCGGTTCAAGGCGTTTGAAAAGGATCTGCCAAACTGAACTGGCACTACAGATCCTGATTTTATAAATTAATACCTACAAAAGCTACGAATAGCTGTTACAGCGTTCGTTTGATAACTTATTGTCAGCAGTGCTGCTTATTGTTCTACAGAACAGATTGCAAGCAATTTAAAAGATGGTTTAATAATTTTACTCTAATTCGAGAGAACTGTCCGCACAAGTGTACAATATAGGACCATAGTTTTGATCGGTCGCACTCTAAAAGTATTACTAGGCGTAACGAATAATAGGATACATGAGAAAATAGATGCACACCTACGTCTCCCACACAGGTTAGTTTCGTAGCAAACCGAGAAACTAGAGATGTCGTTGTAATCAGTTAATGTAGCTCAATAATTTCAAATAAAGCTTGTTTCGTATATTATGAATTTTTTTTTTCCATAGGGTACTTTATAAAGAATTTAAATAAACGTAATTAAAAAAATATGTTATAATGAAAAGAGGATGGGCTAACTTTAAATGTAAAATGTAAAACGCGTATATTTTGCATTATATTAAAGAGTTATAATAATATTTAATAAATGTACCGGAACAAATGCCCTCTCCATTTATGAAAGTAACTAATAATATAAACTGATAAATAATAAATATACAAGATATAAATAGTATTGATGGTCAGACAAAAAACCATCACAAATGAAAAGCGGTAATTTAAAAAATAATAAGTTTAATTATATAACGAATATGTAATATCATTTATAAGTAATGGAAACGAAAACAAACAAATTATAACGTTATGAGAATAATACATTATGTTTAATGCGTCTTATACTTAGTATATCTAATACTTAGTTCCCTGGAATCGTAATTTCCTATTGCTGGAAGTAAATTATTACGGTGCACACTACAACTGAGTAAAAATTTTTGGGATAGTTTGAGGATATAGTCTTTTACATATGGTATCTGCAGAGCACTATGCATATATGAAATTTTAGTGTATACGGGGACACTGAGGATACATCTAAGACATCGATTTTGGACTAATTGCAATCTATTAAAACTAGCATTTGAGACTGAACACAAACTGGACAAGAATATGTTAAAATAGACCTAATGATTGATTTGTAGATTATTAATTTATTATTAATATTTAAGTGAAATTTATGAAAGTGGGATGAATTGAACAGATTGCTCTGTTTGTCTTCAATGATGCATGGTCAATATGCTTAGAAAACGTTAGTGTCTTGTCTAAAATGACACCAAGATAGCGTATCTGGTCAGACCATTCTATATCAACACCACTGACATGAAGTCTGGTCGGTAAAAACGGTCTTCGACGAGTGAAGAAAATTGCTTTCGTTTTGGAAGGATTAAGAGCAATTTGCCATTTAGAAAAATTCTTAATTACACGATCAGCACCGGATTGTAACCTATTGCCGATAGTACTTGGCCTGTAGGAACTGCAGTACAACGCTGTGTCATCAGCGTATAAGGCAAACTCGATGTTATTTATATGAGGGAAATCATGCGTGAAAAATGTAAATAAGAATGACCCCCAGCGCGCTACCTTGAGGCACGCCGGCAAAACAGGATTTGCTACTTGATTTCGAATTATTTATAATCGTATAAAATGATCGATTACTTAAGTAACTATTAATCAGTTTAATTAGATAATTGGGAAACCTGGTAACAATCATTTTATAGATAATACCGTCGTGCCAGGTTGTGTCGAAAGCTTTTGCCACATGAAATAATACCATCCCAGTATGTTTATTGAAGTTAAAATTATCTGCGATAGAGTCGGCAACTCTTGCTATCTGTTGTGTTGTGGAATGCTTTGATTGAAATCTAAATTGATTACTAGGTATTATATTATTAGAGTTAGTGAAGTCACATAATCTTTTCAGAATAATTTTTTCAGCGATTTTGCTAACATTACTAAGCAAGCTAATTGGACGGATATTGTTTATCTGAGAGCAATGCTCATATTCAGAGAACGAGTAATAACGGAGTAAGAATTGCATTGATAAGTTGAAAACCAGTGAAGAAAAAGCAGAACTACGAAGAAATATTGGGAAGAAAGAAAAATGTAGTAGTCCATAGATGACCAAAGTCGAAGAGAAGAAGAAAGACGAGCATTGACTGTTGTGAAATTTACAGTCTATTATTTAAAGCTACCGCCCATTTGGGTCCCTATAAACTCGTTTCTCGAGAAACTACTAGATCAATCGTACGAAATCCGGATATCTCCGAATTATATAGGATGCCCTAGAATAAAATTTTTATTGTTATTAAAACAATTGTCTTTAGTTCACCAGACGAATATTTTAATAAACGTAATAAAAAAATATGATTTTGAGGATACCCGTATATATATATGGGGAACACAGAACACGTACATAAAAATAAAAGGCGAGTATTCAGATAAAAAATGTTCCAAACAAAAAGGAATAAACTAAACCGAGGCTATTTAATATGCATGGATTGAAAAAAAAAACAGCTAATCAAGAGTTAAACTAAGAGTGAAAATCAACGGAGAAAGTTATTAATAATATTAGTTAGGCAGATGACAAATAGACGAAATAGTTGATCAAATGCAGAAAATGTTGAACAAATGAAGGAGTATAGAATGAGTAGATAAATGCAAAGCTCGGAAACACAATATGCACCACGATCGACATCTTCAACATTTCAACGTCACGAACTTATTGGATGTAAAACGATATTTTCCGCCGAATACATATACCTTACGTTTAAGGCTTCAGTCGTCAACACGACGTTCGCGCTTACGGTTAGGCTTCAGCCTGTGTCTTGAACCGTCAATAATCAAATTCGGTCGTTGTAGTCTACATTTAATAGAAAATATTTTTATTCGTATTTATAAAATTAATCGAATATATTTTAATTGTTTATATTTTCCGTCGAAAAATGTTCTCGCCCGAATTTCTTTCGGATTGATCGTGACTGCAGCGAAACTCGAGTGTCACCGATAGTGTAAATGCTTTTACATTGTCTATAGTGTGAATTAAGCCTGAAAAATATCTTTCTAGACTTTAATTTACGTAAGTCCCGCACGATTTAAGCCGGCTGTTGTAAAAATTAATTGTTAAACGGCGTTAAAAAAATTCCGTGGAAAATTAATCATCATCATTAAGCGTTGTCTCCGTATCGGAGGTAGACTACTACTTACTATACATAATTTGTCGCAGTAAGTAGCGTGCAAGGTACTCATAATACGGCCTTAGCGCGGATAGACAGATAAACGTACACCCGGGAACTAATCGTGCGGGTTTTTTTTTTTAGTGTAATATATTATTACTATGGTGCGTATGATGTTGTGCGCGCGGTTTGTGTACTTTTCAAAGAATTTAAGTGTTTGTAAAACGTGCGTTTAAAGAAATATATATATATATATAATTTTCTCCTATTCTAGTCGATAGTGTATTTATCTCGATAAATTTCTCGCATTTTTCTGATATATCGCTAATAATTCCTAGAGTTATTTCATTTTTAAAGCGTCTCTCTGGAGGTAGCTATGAATAATAATTTTTAACGGTAAATACGCCTATTAGCGCGGTTATCCGTCTAATTGGTCGTCGGTAAATAAATACCGACTTGCGCCGGAAGTGATTAGCAAACTGCCCCATACTATATTAGATTGTTCGTGATACGTTCGGCGGTCGTATTAAGAGGGTTCGCTTAGGTCCCCTACCAACTTTCTCGTTTACTTGCTATTATGTAGTATTGACAACGGTAATTTTATATGTATTTTCTAAATTTTCTAATACTCAGTTTATATCGTCGTATTTTATAATCTTAATTTACCGATGTCATAAAAATTTACGATAGACGACCTGGTTGTAATTTTATCAGAGGCGCTGATAACCAAAGATGTGTATCACAATCAATCAATCGGTTGATCGGTGTCCTTGGACCGGTTCGTCCCTTACATTCCAGTCCTCCTGTTTGTCCGTTTTGCTGTTAGCCTTTTCAGTTCAATGTGTAGCTCTTAATGTCACCAGTTTTCCATTCGGTCTGCACACGGGTATTTTTCCTTTTATCCTATTTTTCAATAGGCTGTTAGGACATTATCGATTGAGTATGTAAAAAGATAAAAAATATAAAATATTAATTTAAGATTACAATTTACAAAAAAATCAGTAAAATAATCTTTTCTGAAAAGTTTTGTGATTTTTCATAAAAAAAAAAAAAAAAACTTTTAATGATTTTCTTTTTTGTCGCTTATTTTTTGGAAATTATTATTTTTTTCAAATGCCAATCTCACTAACACCGAAAAATTATAAAGCGAGAACGTGTGAAGATGTCAACAAGAAAATATATATAGCAATCTCCGAACATCGTACATTTTTTTATTAACGATATAATATTAATTTAATAAATTATTTTTAATCTCTTATCCGCGGAAAAAGAAATAGGAAAATATATTAAAATCTTTTCAATCGTCTTTTTTTTTGTGGTTTTTTTTTTATTATGGTGATAATCCAAAACGATATTTACAATTTATTCGTAAAAATTTAATTTTGTAATTCGCGGAAAATTAATTCAATTACCTACTGAAACTATTACACTATATCGCTTACAAAAGTCATCCTGCAATTAGGTGATATTAAGTATAACGATTCTAGTTAGATTCTAACGATATAAAATGAAATTCTAGTTCTAGTTATATATTATATATAAAACAATAAAATTTTTATAAAATTCACGAAATAATGTTTGTTATACGAGCGACTTTAATTAATCGACAGTATAGGGTGGTTATTTTCAACTACTGATGTCGATGTAATCTAGTTAATTATTTTTTAGATATTATATATATATATGTGTGTGTGTGTGTGTGTATGTTTTAAATAAAAATAAAGAATAGTAACCCGTTTAAATTTTATAATTTTATTTGTGCCTAAAATTTGTTGGTCGATCGTCAACTTCTAGAGAAACGGATTCACCCGATAGAAACTTTGTCCAGCTTAATAAATAATCGATCAACTTCTAGAGAAACGGATTCACCCGATAGAAACTTTGTCCAGCTTAATAAATAATCGATTAAGACAATTATTTACAAAATGATAAAATATCAGTTTCCTCGTTATGTAATCAACGTTATTAGCAGCTATTTAGAAAACAGACTATTTTACGTTACCATCAATAATTCAAGGTCTACTATGAAAACGTGCTCAGCGGGGGTCCCCCAAGGTAGTATTCTGGGTCCCTTTCTGTTTACTTTGTTTTTATCTGATTTCCCAAACCTACCTGATATTCAGACTGCTCTTTATGCAGACGATACAGCTCTTTTCTGTACTTCTTATATACCTAAAGCAATTACTAATAAATTACAGTCAGGAATAAATTGTGTCTTGCGTTATTATAAAAAAATGGCAAATTGATATTAATTGTGATAAAACGGAGGCTATATTTTTCACCCGCAGGCGTCCCACGTTACCTGCTGAAGTTAAGGTCAACTCTACCACTGTAAGTTGGTCAAAACATGTTCGATACCTCGGGGTAGTCTTGGATAACAGACTAAATTTTTCTGAACATGTCAGTCATACTACCTTGAAAGCTAGCAGGAGTATATCTACCATATATCCATTAATCAACAGAAAATCATTTCTTAATGTAAATAATAAATTAATTCTGTATAAAACACTTATACGTCCCATAATGACGTACTGCTGTCCAGTTTGGAGTTTTATTTCAAATACAAATTTTAATAAGTTACAAGTATTTCAAAATAGTTGTCTCAGATGTGTGCTAAATGTCCCTAGATACCACAAAATCGTTGACATGCATACTGAAACATGCCTTATATTAAGGACCATATCTTAAATTTAACGCGTAAGTTCTGCGATGACTGCTTAGTCCACGATAATAGTTTAATTTCTACCATTGGTAATTACGTTTCCAGGCAACTCCAATTTATGTATAGTAAATATAAACATAGAAGGCTCAAACATAATCTGTTGTAACGTTTTTGCGGCGCCTATTTTAGAAATTAATATTCCTTCCTTATTTATTTTTTAATGTCTAACGTATTTTTTCTTTTGTTTTATTATTACTATCTTAATTTTTTGTTTTTTGCTGTACAGTTTTTTTTTCAATTATTTTTTTGCTGTCATTATAAGTACAAGTATAATTACTTCTTTTATTTATTACGGGTCTTTGTATTATTATTTCTGATGTACGGCGAGCCATCCTGGGCGTTACGTAATTATTATTTAAAATTTTTGGTTTGTGTATACTCACTGTAAATTATGCTGAAATATACGTTGTTGTTGTTGTAAGACATGAATATTCGGAAATTATCATCGATTCAATCGTTTCAGCATAAATAGTTCGTAAATAGAAATTTTTATATTATCTTCGAAAAGTTTTTAAAAAACATTATGTATCGATCCGATTTTATACAATACTTGACGGTTGTACACATTTCTCTGTCCGTGATCATCCATTCCGGAGGACTCCACCTCCCATAATGTGCCCTTTCTGTGTATATAACCCTTTCGTTCGCGGTATGCTTTATAGGTACGTAAACGTTTAATAATGCTCTAACGGAATTGTCTATTCGGTCGCAACTAAAATGTTTAAATTCTAATAACAAATATTTACATAACGCGTTAAACACCGTTTTTAGAAGCCTGCGTCGTATACGAAATATTATCTTCAACGCTATCCGTCATTTTATTTATTTTTTCTTTCAAAAATGTTCGCTCATTAATTAAGTTGTATACTTAGAGTTGGCATTTTAATTGGTACAATTATGTAAACCGTATATTAAATAAATAAATAAATAAATTTTCTCGCATTATTTCAACAATAATCGTGCGTAAAAATTTGATCGACTTAAAAGGGTTCACCAAATTTGCAACATTCCGACTGTGTTAATCTTCCTCTACTAAAAAAAAATCCTCCCCAACACTATACTTCAATAGTCGCCCAAATTTTGGCTTATATTACATCGAATGAATTAATTCAGGCTGTTGGCATAAACATTTATTTAACCACTGCTGGTAATACTCATAATGTAAATCGCAATGTAGAAGTTGCTACTATTTTTGCTGTTTATAAACCACCTAATCGAATTACTAAGTATAGGGAAGACATTTTATCCTTGATGAAGACGAGTAAAAAAATTATTTTAATCGGCGATTTAAACTCCAAGCATAAGTCTTGGAATAATTTTAATAATAATCAGGCTGACAACGTCTTACTTACAAATAATATACAAATATTAGCACCACTAGAACCTACATACTTCCCACCACCTGGCTCTCGACCTAGTATTATTGATTTAGTTCTCGTCAAAAATATCAATACAACGCTGCCCATTTCAGTTAACTGTTTATCCTCCGATCATAACCCAATATTTATAATCGTCAAAACTGGCAACATACTGCAGCAACCAGTACGTAAAACATTTAATTTTAAAAATGCGAACTTGAATTTCTTTAAGCGTCATATTTCTGATAATATAAACTTAAATCTACCTATTTCTGATACTGACAACATTGTGTCTCACCACTCTGACGAACTTGATTCATGAAGCTATTGCCCTTTCTGTTCCTGTTAAGCAGAATGTTTCTTCTGTATCTTCGAATCCATTCATATATAACTTCCATAATTAAAATCAAAAATATTGTCAGAAGATCCTATACTAAAAGTCGTTCACGTACTGATTCACAAAATATTAAGAAATTATTGAATCAACTTTCGATTTTAGTTCGATATTTACTAAATAAACATAATAACGAAAAATTTAGTAAAATAATTTCTAATCTTTCTGTTAAAAATAATAGCCTTTGGAAGGTATGTAAACAATATACACAACATCATGAAGCACTTCCCCCAATTCATGACGCTCATACTAACACATATGCATATAATAATACCCATAAAGCAAATTGCTTGCTGCACGCTACCTTGAGGTTCACAGCAGAAATATTAGCTTCAAGCTATCAGAAGAACAAAGTACATAAAGTTGTCAGCAGATTTATCGCATCACCTCAGATAACAACTAATATTAAATTAACTTCTCCCAAAGAAGTTTTTACCTATGTAAAATCAACAAAGAAGAAAAACTCGGTAGGTCACGATGGTATCCAATCTACTGTCATTAAAATGCTACCTCTAAAAGCCATCGTCCAGTTAACTAATTTGATTAACGCAATGATTAAATTAGTTCCCTTCTAGTTGAAAAGTGGCTAAAATAATTCCAGTACCAAAACACGGTAAAGATTGCTCTCAGATAGACAATATCCGTCCAATCAGCTTGCTTAGTAATCTTAGCAAAATCGCTGAAAAAATTATTCTGAAACGATTATGTGACTTCACTAACTCTAATAATATAATACCGAGTAGTCAATTTGGATTTCAACCAAAGCATTCCACAACACAACAGACAGCAAGAGTTGCCGACTCTATCGCAGATAATTTTAACTTCAATAAACATACTGGGATGGTATTATTTCATGTGGCAAAAGCTTTCGACACAACCTGGCACGACGGTATTATCTATAAAATGATTGTTACCAGGTTTCCCAATTATCTAATTAAACTGATTAATAGTTACTTAAGTAATCGATCATTTTATACGATTATAAATAATTCGAAATCAAGTAGCAAATCCTGTTCTGCCGGCGTGCCTCAAGGTAGCGTGCTGGGGGCCATTCTTATTTACATTTTTTACGCATGATTTCCCGCATATAAATAACATCGAGGTTGCCTTATACGCTGATGACACAGCGTTGTACTGCAGTTGCTACAGGCCAAGTACTATCGGCAATAGGTTACAATCCGGTGTTGATCGTGTAATTAAGTATTTTTCTAAATGGCAAATTGCTCTTAATTCTTCCAAAACGAAAGCAATTTTCTTCACTCGTCGAAGAGCGTTTTTACCGACCAGACTTCATGTCAGTGGCGTTGATATAGAATGGTCTGACCAGATACGCTACCTTGGTGTCATTTTAGACAAGAGACTAACCTTTTCCAAGCATATTAACCATCCATCATTGAAGACAAACAGAGCAATCTGTTCAATTTATCCCATTTTCAAACGTAAATCTCACTTAAATATTAATAATTAATAATAAATTAATAATCTACAAATCAATCATTAGGCCTATTTTAACATATTCTTGTCCAGTTTGGTCTTCAGTCTCAAATGCTAGTTTTAATAGATTGCAATTAGTCCAAAATCGATGTCCTAGATGTATCCTCAATGTCCCCGTGTACACTAAAATTTCATATATGCATAGTGCTCTGCAGATACCATATGTAAAAGACTATATCCTCAAACTATCCCAAAAATTTTTACTCAATTGTAGTGTGCACCGTAATAATTTACTTCCAGCAATAGGAAATTACGATTCCAGGGAACTAATTATTAGATATACTAAGTATAAGACGCATTAAACATAATGTATTATTCTCATAACGTCATAATTTGTTTGCTTTCGTTTCCATTACTTATAAATGATATTAAATATTCGTTATATAACTAAACTTATATATATTATTTTTTAAATTACCGCTTTTCATTTGTGATGGTTTTTTGTCTGACCATCAATACTATTTATATCTTGTATATTTATTGTTTATCAGTTTATATTATTAGTTACTTTCATAAATGGAGAGGGCATTTGTTCCGGTACATTTATTAAATATTATTATAACTTTTTAAAATAATGCCAAATATACGCGTTTTACATTTAAAAAAAAAAAAAGTAATTAATTTAAAAAAATAAAAAAATAGCTTAAAAATATAATCTTTCTAAAAGTAAATACCTGGGAAGCATTATAACAAACAGGGTGGACTCGGAGACGGAGATCAGACGCAGAATTATATATGTGAAAATAGATTTTCAACGACTAAGCACTTTATTAACTAAGCGAGCAATCAGTATAAGAATCAGGCAAAGAATGCTGAAGTTTCATGCCGTTCTATTATACGGCGCAGAGGCTGGAACGTACACAGCCGAGTCTTTCAAATAATCTAGCAGCATGTGAAATGTGGTTCCACCGTAACATATCCCCTGGATATGGAAATTAAGTAATGATGAAGTACTGAAGAGATACAGAAAGATATCCAGTAGAAGAAATAATGAAACGTAAAATAAGTTATTTTTGTCATATAATTAAAGTATGAGCTGTTCTAATAATTCAAGGAAGAATAGAGGGTCGGAGAGGACCCGGAAGAAAAAAAACGACGCGGTTACGAAATATAAAGCAAAGGGCTTGAAAGTATTGAAAAGCTGATGCGGATGCATAAGACACATGAAGAAGAAGAGGAGATATTTAATCTGACGAAATAAAAAAAAAATAGAAATAAATAAATTTCAAATTTACTCGTCGATTTAATTTTCACCCTAGATAAGCCGCGGCGATATAAATTCGATTCGAACAATTAAAGATCGTTTTTTTATTATTATTTTTTTTTTTGTTTTTAACGAATATATTAATTAATTAATAAAAAGTAAATGAAATATATTTTATTTTTACTACGCAAAACATTTTGGATATAGCGACGAATGTAACGTGTATAGTGGACTGAAAGTGGAAACATCTCTCAATACGGACAGAAGTAAACAAACCGGTAAAATTGAAGAAATTTCCACAATTTTTTTTCTTTTCGACATATTGTAAGAGGAGAAAACCTAGAGGAAAAATATTACGGCTCGGTAGGCTTGACTGATGGCTTGCGGAATCAATTTAGGTAACGGTAGGAATAGTGGTCACTGCAGCTCAGAACCGGAATCTATGCAGATAGCATTCTATACCAGTCAGAATTGACTGAATACAAAATGGACGGGTTCGGTATCGTAAAATTACGTATTTTCATGTTAAATATAACATTTAACTCATTTGCGTCAAAGTGAACGATAAAAAAAAATGGCGACAATTTTCATTATAAGTTTTTGAGATGAAAAAAGAATAATTGAACAATTTAGATTTTCAATGCCATTTTTCCAATATTTCTGGGATGATTAATCAGAATTTATAACCCACGGATAGTTATTTAGTCTCGGTTCATTGGACTTTAAATCGAAAATAGTATTTTATTCTCGTTTAAAACTAAAATAAGTGTGCATAGAATAACATTTGGACGCACAATTTGAGTATGTAAAATTATTATTATTATTATTATTATTATTATTATTATTGGCATAATGTACAATTACAAATCATTTCTTCCTTTTCTCCGTTTTTTTGCCCGGTATTTTTCCATCTTTTATTCGAATGTGTCATAATTTTTCTTTCGTTCAGACTATTTTTATCTGGCTAAATCCTTTTTGAAAAAAAGTTTCAATATCTTTTATTCCCACATGTTCGACGCGTTTTTTGACTTGACACTATTCATCGTATGTTATTATTATACTGACCAATAAGTCGTAAAGCATGTTGATCCGCGGTCTCATATTGCACTGAAGTCCGGCAAATACACGGAATGAGGTGGTGCACTTGCCGCCGAAAGTATTATTCCTACTATCAAATACCGTTAAAAAGTTTACCCCCTTTTACAACGCCGGACAATTCTGGATTTACACGGATGTACGCGGCTATCTGAAACCTTAAAACCGGATATAAAAACTCGAGACAGCTAAATTGGAAGACAAGATATTACCACCTTAACGAAAACTAACGGATTATAAACAAAATATTATTAGACTCAGCGTGTATAAAGAGCTTGTACATATTCCGTTCGGAAAATGTACCAAGAAGTACAGGAATCGGTCTGTTAATAGACGAAATAATATAACGTGTAATTCGAAGAATTAACAGCGATAATGACATCACAAAATGATGATTATACAGAGTTACTTCACAGACAGAAGACAACCTGGAAGTTAAGGTATTATACGAGTATATAGAAAATGAGAAATGTAACGGGAAAATGAATATTATAAACTAATAACCAAACGAGGAAGCTATAGAAAAATTCGGAACTGGAATGAGAAACGAACTAGGTCAGGTCATAACAGAAAATGAACTGTACACGGTGAATATACATTCTTTGAAAAAAAGCGAAGCAAGAATGTATGACAAGCGGAATTGACTTCATAATTCGAAATAAGATAAATAAATCTTCGAGAATGTAACTACGTTTTAAATAAATACGATCTCGTCAGCGATCGCAAAGTTTAACTCTTTCACTCGCAATGTGTCCGCTATACGGTACGTGAAATTTTTTAACGCTAACAAAATCGTCTTATTTTCCTGCGATTGAATGTCTCAATTTTAAAAATATTTACATAAATATATCGAAAATTATCTACAGTTCACTTAGGATATTGTATAATGAACACCGGTATAAAATTTACAATTTTGTACCAAAATTTTATATTGGACGATTGAAATCGTTAAATACGAAATAACGGTAACAAGTTATTATTACTCATAAGATGAAGGCGGATTATTGATAACTGTCATACGAGGAAAAATGCCATCGAAACCAATAAGAGGAACTCTTTGACCACTTCGAAGATGATGCCGCCTCATCATAACTTGAACTGAAACTATAAGAAAAGCCAGTGTTGATGACGAGCGTATTTATTTTTCCTATTTATTTAATTCATCCGATAAAACTGTATTTTATTCATATTCTTCTCCGAGTCCGTTAATAAGACCATATTTGAAACGTATGCGGTGGATATACAATTTTTACTACTTTTGATTTTCCTTCCGATTGGTTCTTCTACGCATATGTTAAACAGATAAGTCCTTTACTCCGTTCCGTAATTTAGCTTCTAGTTTGTATTGTTAATAAATAAATAAGAAAAAACAAGTAATGAAAATCGATAAAGACGCACTAACTAAATGAAAAAATTAAAAATAGGTAATACTTAATTGCGTCACCGAAATACGTTATACCTATACCGAGTGTTATAATGATAAAAGTATAACGCAAAAAGAGTGAATGGAATAAGCCAAATGCCTAATTTAATAACAAACAATCGATATTAGCGAATACATCAGTACAGACGTCCGGAAAAAAATTTACAAAAACCTGCTCAATGATGGTTGTGAAAATAAAATAAATAAAACGAATTCAACTTAGATACGAATGTGGCGCAGAATAACGAAAAAGGTCTTCGAACGAGATGAAAACAAACAAAGTACAAGAGAAAAGAAGTTTAATAAGTCGTGTAGAAAAACGTAAACTAAATCTGTTTGGATAATTAAATATATATATATATAAATAATAGAAGTTAAAGTTACAAGCAAAAGGACAATGGGAAGATCATGGCCTACCAACAGGACACAGTAGTAGCTGCAGCGATAATTGCTTTTAGTGAATTAAAAAACAAACGAACATAAAACTTTAACCAGGAATTTATCTTTACAAAGCTCTGACGTGACTTGGAGATGAAAACGAAGAAAATAAATGAAAAATCGAGGAAAATGGAAATTAAGGATAACTTAAAAATAAGGAAATAACCTCGATAATACCATTCTACTAATTGCAGAACACGAAGTAGAGGGAAAGAGATCGATAAAGATCGTAAAGGAAAAAGTCCAAAGGGAAGATGAAATCTAAATAGAAGCCATTAAACTACGCGTAGAAAAATAGATAAGCACCAGGCTGAGTTTGTTTAATAAATGTTTGGAAGAAGGGAAAGCCTTGGAAAAATGTAATAACGAGGAAATTTTTCTTATATATATATATATATATATATATATATATATATTGCAGTGAAGCGGATAGCTATGACAAAATGGAATTGGGCTGGCCACGTGGTTCGAAGAGAAGACAATAAATGGTCAAAGCGGATCTTACAGTAGAGGCCGATGGATAAAAAAAAGAAACGGGGAAGGCCATTGACGCGGTGGTACAATAGCAAAGGTAGCTAGGAAAACTTGGTTAAGGAAAGCGCAGTTGGAGAAAGCCTTTATCCAGGAGTGATAAAGGCTTATTGTGATATATATATATTAAAAAAACGTACAAAAAGTGAAAATGTGGAATTAACTAACTTCCTTTCAAGTATTTATATGTTATTTACAAAAATAAGTACGATGAACGAAAGCCAGCCAAATGAACAGAAAGAAACATATTTTCTTTTATAGGCTACGACGAAGCGGTCGACAAAGTACGGCATACGGAATGAATAGAATTAAAATGAAATACTGATAAGACGAGAAGTCAAGCGAAGATCTATCGACGATACTTATTTCACGTATGTTCAGCGGTAATTTTATTGCGGTCGAACGAATTTCATTTCGTTTTGCCGACGATACAGCGCTCCTAGCGGAAAATGTAACAAATTTAGAAACATTACTTCATATAATGGCGCTATAAAGCAAAAGGAAATACCGAGGAAATAAAATTAAAAAAAAAAAACGAATCTAAATGAAAAATTTTCTATTACTTTTCAAAAGAGCATATCAGTTTGCGAAATATCGTACAGAAGAGAAAAATTTCATATTTCGGCAACGTAATAATACCGAATATTGCAAACTGTATTACAAGGTAGAAAACGACCAAGAGGTAGAAGGAAGTTCGGATGGATGACGAACGTAAAGAACTGGACGGGAATAAAGAAATTTGAAGAGCAACGAGAAATAGAAAATCAACCAACGCGTCAAAGATGTAGGACACTAGATGAAGAAGAAGAAATGAAAAATTAAGCTCAGGTTGTCGGGAATAATATATTGCAATGTTAACGCTTCTATAGCGAGATGTAGATCGTAAAGATAAATACGAAGTTCGAAATATCTGCGTTCTTGATAAAATGTGAAAAGTACCTTGGACGAAGGAGATGAACAATTATAAAGTATCGGTGGAACTAAAGAAAAAAGATAAACATTTTTCGACGATTAAAGACGGATGAAAAATACGCAAACGATAACAATGGGCACTATAGAACGAAAAAGTAAATTTCTCGTTGAAATAACAAGAGATCGAGATCGATTGCAACAAATTATCGTATCCGTGCGTACGCGATTATGAAGCAACGTATCGAGTTGCGCGGAAAATACAAGACGAATAATGAGAAAAAAAAACCTAATCAATATAAAATGACAATTCGGATGGTCACTGCTGGTGGATTTCTGTCTGAAGATGGAAGTGATAATACAGACATTTGGAGGACGTAATTAAATACAAGCGCGAAGACGAAGACCGATGGACAAGTATGTGCCAACATCGTGGAAACCAGATGGAAACTAGGATTAGGACGGACAAATGAAATCGAAAATTTCCAAGCGAATTGACGAGAAGATAGCGACGACTGGAAAAAGTTTTGAACATTCGCCCAGCGGTGTACTTATAATGGTTTTTCAAGAAAAAAGAGCAGCCGCAGTACGACCATCGTAAAATTCGGTAAATTCGGGAAATTCGGAAAATTTAGATTTTTCCTTTTCCTCGATACTTTGAAAATTTCAGCTGGTCGCATTTAACCGTTCGAACGTTACTTAGCTTAGAAATGTAGTTTTTACAGCGTACGTATTATGTAATTAAAATTTTATATCTCGAGACTACAATTTCGATTTATCGCGTCTTTCGGAAATGTTTATTTAATCTACGAAAGAATTAATTTAAGGATAAAATTCGTTGGAAAAATTTGAAAATTCCAAAATTAATTTCTACGCACAAAAATTTCTTGAAACCGATATTTTCGATTATAACTCCGGAAATTTACGAAACGAAATTCTACACGATTAAAATAGTTTATACATAATATGTAATATTCGTAACATATTTCCCGAGCAAAACTCGGTCCCTCCTTGTACTGCGGTATGGCACGCGTAAATACGTCTACTATATAATAAAAAGAAAGTACTCCCGTCAACTCGAAACTTTCTTGATATACCCATTTGTGATCAGTCAATACAGCGACAGTTACATTCAACGAATAATATGAATCTACCGGCAGTTAATGGGGCGCGGTTCAAATCTTGGACGACACAGTCAGCTCGAACTCAAGAATCGAATTTAGTTCGTTATACACGAATATATATATATATATAACTCTCAGATAGTGGGTAATCTTCGTTGGGAGATTTAATACCGAGTTCTATTGTCATCGTTGCTACTTATTGTCCTCTTTTGGATAGATCGTATGAAAAAAAACAACAACTCGAAAGTTGATGACTCACATAAAGACTCACATCAACCCTTTATATATGACGCTTCCCGAGCGAGGCCAATATGTAGTAGTCAGCCATTGCTCGTTCCCGACTTTTCTTTACTCCTGAGCAAACTGGTACACATTTAACGAGACGACCATATTTTAACGTATAACTGAGTTAAGGTGTTTTAAGCATTAAAAATTCTAAAACATCCGAACTGCTATCGTACAAGTAGAACGCTAAAAGGTTATCGCTGGGCCAGAAGACTTGTTGGAAATATTTATTGGAAATATTTAAAAAACATTAAGAAATTTAAGGTAAATTATTTACAATTTTGTCGAAATCTATTCTATGGTCGTTTTTTAATAACCTTATTATAGGGCATAAATTTTTATTTTTATTTTTTTGGGGTGGGGAATATATAACTATAGAGAATATAAAAAAAGACATAGGCGTTGTATTTCAGTGTTGCTTTAACATATATATATATATATATATATATATATATATATATATATATATATATATATATATATTGCGTCTAATAGGTAGATAGGTGAATACGCGTGCATATTATATAGAAGGTTTATTACTGTACGCACACAGAGGTACACAGTTCTTCTATAAAGGAATCTGACGTATATTTTATGTAGACTGCAGTAACAAGAGAAAGGTACACGAGGAAAAACGTGGAAAATAAGTTTCGTTGGAAGTTGAAAGACCGCTATTTAGCGATAGTCGTCTCGGAAAAACACCGTAATCGTAGCCCGGAGGGTTTTCATATAACACACACCAGCGCATATCGAGGACACGCTGTAAATGTATTATATCTATATATTTATATGTATATGTGTTTCGGTGTGTATTTGTGCGATGAAATTCTCGGAACGGAACTGTTTTTATCTGGTAGAAGGAAATACGCGGTAGAAATTCGACAAAGAGAAAAGTAAAAAATCCCAAAAGAAAAACGAAGATAACGCTGTAGTCGATTTATTTTTCAGTACATCCTCATTATCATCGTAATCATCATCATCATTGTCCACAGCGTCAAATACCACTACCATCCTGTTTTAATGCGGTAAAGACAACGCGAAAGGGCGATCAACGACCACGTCCTTATAAAACTATCGAATAGAAAAGAAAAGCGTTACAGGTACGAGACGAGTTGAATAAGGATAGAAACTGAAAATAAAAAGAAATTCAGAATGTTAAACGGAGAAAGTATTACGATATTACGCATTAAGTTGGAAGTATAAATAGAGAGATAGCGATAGAAATTCGTCATGTGAAAGAGAGAATAAGAAAAAATAATAACGCTCCCAACGCTATAACACCAGAAGCCCATATAATAATAATAATAAAGTTTTACGTCGTAATGGCAACACCGCGGTGTTCGCTGGCACGTGACGACGTCTCGAATATAAACTAGTCGTTACGCAGTGTTGCCAATACGAACGAGTTAATATATAGCGTCGTTCTGCGAGGCGGCCGTATTGCAACGGACGTAATAGTGGTTACGCAACGAACGGTTAAATATGGAGTTGTCGAACGGTAGTCTAGTAGTAGTAGTGGCAACCAGTGCATTTGTTCTTTTGAGATATGAGTGGTAATGGTAGTGGTATTGTTGACAGTTTAGAATGTAACCCTCAGAACCATGTTACGTTATATATATATATGTATGTATGTATGTAAGTAGATGCTGAAAGGGAGTAATGTGAGTGAGCGAAGTGTTTCAGTGAGCGAGCGTGACAGAACTGAGTAAGTACTCGTTCGTGTATGAATACACACCTTTTTTTTTATTATGTATGCGTGCGTTATTTATGTTTGCTGTAATTTTTCATCAATACTTCGTGTTTGACACATGTATATATATATGTATGTACGCACTATATGTATGTATTTATATATCTCATACATACATACATACATATATAATATATATGTATATAGATGTACATGTATATATTTAGCTTATATTTTTAGTAATAATTTATGTACTGGCTTTATAATAGACCTTATTTATCACGGGCATGGTACAATTGCTTATATATTTATCGCTACGTGTGAGATAGCGTGTGGCTTCGTCGTATGCCAGGCTTTTTATAATTATCATCGTGTTGTTGTTTATATAAAAAAATGTATCAACGTTTGTCCTGAGTTGTGCACCCATATGGCCGTGAAAAATAAATAGCTGGCCTAACAACGATCTATACGTGTATATGTTTTTACATGTAACACACAACCGATTATATATATTTATATATATATATATTTATACATATATATTTATATATATATACATATATATATACACATATATCATTACCATACGGTTATGCTCGATGTTTGTAGCTGATGTTTATATATAAGTATATGCTGCGAACGTTATAACTATATGGCCTCGATGTTGGTAGCTTGGCATTTATTTGTATAAAATTATTACAACACACTAGCCTAGCCACTTTATCCATTGTACGTGTGTATTTACGGGCGTGCGTGCCTAGCTGTATTATAAAGCAAATATGGTAACGGCCTGGTTTGGTGTTATTAAAAAAAAATTACAATATGGAGGTCACAATTTTTATTATCTGGTTTTGTTTTTATTTCGCTTACATCCTGTGTGTACTACTGTAAACTATCTATTGAAATAATAATAATAATAATTATAATTATTATTATTGTATTGTATTGAATACAAATAAAATTTGATTTGATTTGATTGAAATACATTTTACACGATGCGCGGATAATATTTATTAAACGCGTGTTGTTTGTTTTATATACTTATTGGTCTAATCGATTATTATAAAATAATTTGAATTGTAATTTTCTTTAAAATATCTTCATACTCATTTTTATTACTATTTTACTTTGTATATTTATATCATACGGTAAAATTAAATAAATTTTATTTGATTTCATCATTATTATCGTTGTAACCATGCATATTATATTCAAATAAATTTTGATTTGAATTGGATTTGAATTTAATTTAATTTGAATTTGATTTGAATTTGATTTGAATTTGATTTGAATTTGATTTGAATTTGATTTGAATTTGATTGGATTATACGTATTAACGTTATGACCCTGTTCTATTAGGTTTAGTAGAAAACTACTATCATTAAAGGTTTAAATTTCTTATTACTAAATTTCGCTTTTTAATTTCGATCGATCCTTTCTTAGTATTATGTTACTTAGCATCATGCAAGCGTACACATCTATATTATACGTACACTCACACACACAAACATATGCAATTTACCGGCATATTTAAGATATTGTGATATAAGTTCTCTATATCTTCCTTTTGTATTTCTCCATCTTTCGATTGGTGGTCAACTAGAAAAGCGCATAACAACTTATCGGTGCTTTCAATACTCCTTACGTCTCTATACTTCTATCATCTGCATGATGAATTTTCGTCCTAGTCTTCTTGTTCTCTTGCCATTACTCCTTCTAATACCTTTTTCAGAGCTATCCTTTATATATCTACGCTCCATTCATCTACATCTATCTATCTCTTAAGATGTTCATTAAGCATCTTTTTTTTATCGATGCTTAGACGTACTGGTTGTATTTTTTATTCTGTCCGTTCGTTTAATTTTTCGTATTTTTCTATAACACTATATTTCAAAAGTCTCATATATATAGACATATATATATATATATGTGTGTGTGTGTGTGTGTGTACAAAAAATATAAATAACTTTAACTTAATAAACGCGAGAAAAAAAAAATACATATTCAGGTCGACGTTTATTTCTTTTATAAATTCGAAATTATTTAATTCATACGGTGCTAAGGAAATGGGACAATTTTATCTAATGAGGGAGGTACACTCGTTTTCTGTTCCGGATTGCGTCTTGTTGTTCGTGAATTTAAAGTTAAAACGATTACCCGATTTTTTTCTATTTAGTAAATAACGAGTTAAGTCCCATCATAAATTGGTAGAAGACGTCGCTTATTTTCATCCAATTCGAAAGTTAATAAACTAGCGGGGTCAAACTTGAACAAGTGAATACGAATAGGTGTGGTGGTTTCCAATTGGATTCTTCGCCGACTAATTAGATGGATAATTCGTTTAGTGGCCTTTGAAAAATTCTCGTCCCCTCCTCGATAATATACCGGTGTCGTTGCGAGCAAACATTAATGCGACGACACGAGACATTCTTACTTAGGCGTCAAATATATTAACACTCGCGAAATGAATTAACTGGTTCGATTAATTAATTTTCTAGAATTTATAAATCTCTCTCTCTCTCTCTTTATATATATATATATATATATATATATATATATATCCATCAATCTATGTATGAGTATTCGGACTGGTTGGCACCATTTTTTCGTTCTGCTGTTATCCTTTTCAGCTGAATGCAGCTACCGATGTTCGCTTCTTTCTTAATTACGTCCGTCATTGTAAGTCTTCATCTTCCTTTCGGCCTGCACACGGGTATTTTTTCTTCCATAACATCTTTCAATAGGCCACTTATCTATGGTATTCTTGTTTTTATAATCGTTTTTAAGAGTGACTTTTTCTATCGTGCTCGGTTAAAAACTTGTTCATTCGGAATTTTACGAACTGGGCAAAATTTTCAGTAAATTTTTGTTGTTTAACGTTCGTGTTTCTTTCAACCGCGTACAGTGCTACCGTCTATATTTCACACGACTTGACACAGTACGTTTTCGTAATCCTATAGACATTCTGCGTGATTATAGGTCTTTTTCTTTTAACCCTTTCAGTAGCCATTATGTGGTACATGAAATTTTAATATTATACATTTCCTTTTTGACCATGAAATGTCTTAACTCTAATTATACTTACGTGAAAACATTGAAAATCATCTAGGGTTATCTGAGCTTAATATAATAAAGACCCTGTATATAAGATTTATAATTTTCTGTCAAAATTTCATGTGTGACTGAAAGGGTTAATCGTCTCTTTAGTCATTGCGATCTCTTTGCTACAATATACGACGACATAAATATTCGGAGCAGGAATCGACGAGTGTTAGAATTTTTTTCCATTGATGGATATATATATATATATATATATATATACGTTCTTATCTTCTGACGTTTTGCTAATGGGCAGTACCTTGATTTTTTTTCAATATTTATTTTCATTCCATATTTACCCGCTAGGCCTGTTTAATTTTTATACAATCCTTCGTCGTTGTCTGCAAGTTGGTCGTCCGCGAATTTTACAATTTTTATACATCGTCCTATTTTTATTTAAATTTCTTCTTATATTTATTATTAATTATTAATTATTCTTCCGTTGGATGTTTTAACCTGCGTCGGATATTCTCTACACTTATGGAGTTAAGTCGTTGTGTCTTCAATGTGATATTACTTCTGTTGTGTACTGCATGTCCGGATTGGTATGTAGCGTTTTATTCGAAATACATCCTGAGTTTGTTGCCATTTTGAAGGAGTAATCCGTTGTTTCTTTTTTTGTCACATCCCGCAAAGTGTGACTTCATATAACACCAAATTGGTTTCATCATCGTCTGATAATAGAGTGAAGTTTGTTAGTAATTGATAACTCCATATCGGTTTTTGTTTCATCCGGGTGCGATGTTTGCTACGTTAAGTTATCGTCTTAATGGATGCCCGGATTTACTGTGTTTTTTTCCCTATTAGTTATTTCGTTATTACCTTGTTTTTGAAAAATAGAAAATTATAATTATAATTAACTCTTTCGCCTTCGAATTGTAAATAGTTGTTGTAAAACGTAACGAAACGCTCTCATCATCATCATTATCTTGTAGCTTCTTCTTGTCAGAAGATGACGTACATTTTGATACGACTTTTAATTTCATTTATATCTCGGCCGTCTCTTGTTATCAATACGCCTAGATATCGGAATTATTTTTACTGTTTCCACCATTTCGTTTACGGTTTTTAATTTTAGATCTACATTGTTCAATTTCGTGGCCTTTCCAACATTTATTTTCATGTCGTATTTCTCCCGGCTTGATTTAGCCTGTTTAGCATATCTGCATTTCATCGATCCAGCCAACAGTACTCCGTCGTCTGCATTCGAATAGTTATTAATTACTGACCGTAATGAACGAACCGAGTTAAGAAAAAAACCCTATTTATTATTATCGTTTATTATCGTACGAAACTTAGGTTAAGACGGATAATCAACGTATTAAATCACCGATTGATTGTTTAATTTTGGAGAATAACGATAATTAGTTTTATTTTAATTAATCTCCCTAAACCTCTTGTTGTCTTAATTCAAAGAGTCATCTCTTAATCATTCGTATGTTACGATCGGTCTTTTGAGTATCGTATCCATTACTAGATACGCTCGTAGGATGATCACCTAGCCGACTCCCGTGCGCTGTTTTGTCTTTATCCATTCGGTTTTTCCTCTATCGCGTCTTATTAATAACCCTCTAGCCAAGTGTCCGAACTGTTTGATCTTCGTTCTCTCTCTCTATATATATATATATCATTGTTGCGGAGTATCCGTTTAGAATTCGCCGTTTCATTTTATATTTATAATTTTTTCAATCCACGATATATCAAATTTCCAATTCCGATAATTTCCGTCTTGTTTTTTTTATGTTCATTATCTATTCGAACTTTTTCGTGCTTTTCAATCGTTTTACTTCTATTCCACTTTGTAATACCTCTATAAAAAACTGTACTATTCTCCACGAATTATGCGGACGAAATACCGCTATTTTACTTTGTTTTACGATACCGCATATAATTTGTTAACCCGGCTGCTGCTCTTTTTAGGACTTCCGCATTTGTAACGTATGAAACATTTTCAGCGGGGACGTATATTTCCGCAACCATTAACCTAATATATTCGGAGGACTAGTATGTGTTTCTTCTCTTTCTACGAGTCGGGTCTGTATCAGTTGTTACTCTATTTTCCTCATATTGTTGTCTCTCAACTAATCTTCCACTTTTTCATTTTTCGAGTACTTTCGAATTTTAATCCGAGCTGTAGTACAATCGTTCGATAAGTAATTTTACA
This sequence comes from Coronaproctus castanopsis, assembly GCA_032883995.1. NCBI lineage: Eukaryota > Metazoa > Arthropoda > Insecta > Hemiptera > Monophlebidae > Coronaproctus > Coronaproctus castanopsis. Next base: position 170,176,126 of record CM065052.1, read on the forward strand.
AATCCATAATTTCTCGTTTACATCTTCGTCTCGGCATTTAGTAAATTATTTGGTGTTTTTTTTTTGTTCGCGTTACTAATCGGAGGATTTCTCTCGAATTATGTAAATGGACGAGTATTTTCATTTCATTAACGCAATTTCGTCGGGTTACCTTGATGCAGTTCTAATCGCGTATTAATACTCGAATTTTCAGACTTTTTTTTATTTTTCTTTATTTGGAAGTTTCTTAAATTTTATTTATTATTATTATTATATATATATTTTTTTAATACGAATTAAATTTAATTCCTATCCGGAATTTTTTGATCAACTTTTTTTTTTATAGTTGCTCTTTTTTTAGTAACGTTTCAACTATAATCTTATCGTATCGGTTATTATTGTGTAGACCTGATGTTTATTGTTTATCATTGCACCGGTAATCCTAAATAAAGCCGATGACGAGATAAAAATAAAAATGCGATTAATCGAACAGTTCAAATTTGTTGTTATGAAGTGAAAATTAAGGAATTATCGTTGCTAAGTTTTGTTATTGATAATCGATAGTTGGTATTATTTCGAGAATTTGCCTTCGTAATTTAAACTATTTAATGCTCGAATTTTTTGGAAGAGCACCCGTCTGCTCCTTTTTAATCGTCTTGTAAAATTGTCAGCAGGTGTGTATAGTTGAACGCATTCGTCTAGTATATTCGATGTTGTAAAATTTATCGAAGAACTTTTTCTATATCGCGTAGTACTTCATTGGACGTGTACGATATTCATATATTTTAATAAGCGGCCGTTTTTTTTTTTTTAAACTTCGTTTTTCGTTAAATTAAAAAATGGTCCTCGTCGCAAATTGCCGGGTAATTTTATATCTCTCCTCAACATCTCTATCGGTGAGATCTCATTTCTAAAAGATAAAAGATAGCGCCGATATTTCTAAAAGCGTCTGTTCGTTACTTTTAACGTTTAAATGTCCTTAAATGTTTCTCTCTCTTTGTGTTCTTAATGTCTGTATAATTTCGCGAATTATTAAAGTTTTTACAATTTCGCGAACTAATACTTCTATCATTAGCCTGTTTACAAATATTTTGCGGTAGATAAACACGAACGATCGATCACCGGATGTTAATATTTCTTTGATGTAGGATATCCTAAAAAAAATATATAATCCATTATGCGGCGATTAAAACCTTTTATATCGAGCAAGAATTCTCTCGTCCACGTGGTTCGCTCGTAGTATATTTTATATCGTGATTTTTTTTTTTTATTTTTTATACTTAGTAATTACAAAAATTTACTTTACGAAAATTTAATACGGCAATCCAATTAATAATCACCGCTGTAAACTAGATCTCTCAGATATCCGTAATTTTAAACTCGACGATAATATCTCAAATAAAAATTAACACGCGATCCACCTAATATAACAAAATTTTACCTATTTAATATTTTTTTTCGACGGTTAGATGATTAAATTCGCGTATATTCGATATTTACTAATTCTGTCGACGTTACAATCTAAACCAATCCCTTCGCAATTACATCCTCACAGCACATGGTCGCCGAATTACACGCTACGCAGTTTTCTATTTTTGACAAAACGCGTCTTATATTATTTTTTAAAATGCCACGCGACCGATAATAAATTTTGCTATATAAAAATTGAGAACGAAACGATTATTATCGACATCTCATTCGAATTAGGAAAATAAGTTTTATATCTATTCCAAACGATTTGATATTACTCCGACGAATGATATTAATTTAGTATAATTTCGAAGCATTTGAAATGTGTATCTATAGAAGGACGACTAATGTAGATAGGAAAGGTCAAAAACGTATTAAGAAAAGTAAATGTCGGTGGTAGTCCAGAAGTAATACAGACAATTATAATTTTTCGTATCGAACGTGGTCTAATATTGATTTGGCATTATGCTCACCTCAATTAACGAGCAAATTACAATTCTTTTTACATCATGATCTTAGTGACCATTTTCCAGTTATCATAAAACATCGATTAACCCCAGACAAAATACAAGTGACTCTATATCCGAAAGTCTTAATATATAATTATAAAAAAAAGTGGACTGGACAAAATATAATACTGTGCGCGAGTTAAACTCGAACATTAATATAGCGAATAACGTGGACACTGTAATACAATCTTTCACAAACACGTTAATAACGTATGCCAAAATATATGTTCTCCTCCTACAAAAGTAAACTCGAACAAAAACAATTAAAAGGTCCCGTGTGGTGGTCTAAAGAGTTCTTATAAATGCAATCAGAAATAGGCGAAGAGCTTTAAAAAAATTAAAAGCAGAACCAACTACGGAAAATCATTTATTATTTAGAAAAATAAAAGTCAGATATACTCTCAAACAAGCTAAAATCCTGGAAAAAATATATTTCGGACACCAAGTACTCCAACCAAAGTTATATGGGGAATAAGATAAAAAGTATAGAAAAAAACAACATCATCCTATATACCAGCGTGCATCTAATGGCGTCGTGTATAACAACCTACAGGAAATAAACACAATATTCGCGAATTATTTTATCTTCAAACGGAAGTAATAGGCCCTGATGATGATGATCTATTAACTTCATGTGGGAACAGACAAAAGGATAAATTGAATAAATCTACAGTGAAAATATCTGCTATTATTATCGATGTAGCTAGTAGTTTTATATATAAATAACATTATTACATACTTTTTCATCTCGTTTTTATCATCGACATTTTGTTTATTATTAACGAACGAATATTATATTCGTTATATTATTCACGCGGAGTCTATACGAATTTTAAGAAAATATTATTGGCGAATTTATAATCATCTCAGTTCGCATTTACGTACGGTCTAATTTTTTCGTCAGTTTCATTTCTGTTAAGTATTCTCTTAGAATTATTAATTATACGACTGACTCGAAATACGATATATATAAATTATTGGAACGTTTCAAAATTAGCTCCCAAAAATGGATGAATAACTTACGAGATAATTCGTTCTTCTACGTTTTAGTTCTCCAATCCTATACAGTTTAGAATTTATAAAAAATTACACAACTGCACGTTATCTTCTCGAAATAGTACTCAACGGGTTGTATTAGCCAGATAAAAAAAAATCATTATTTTTATTTATTTATTTTTTATTTTATTTATTTAAAGCGACGTTTTTATACGGCGATAATACTAGGAAGCAGTTAGATAGGATGTCTAATTTGGGGAAGAAGTTTTAATTTATGATATATATTATCGATAGTTGGGAAATTGGGAAGGATCGTGCTAAGTAGATTTTAGTCAGAGTAAAAGCTGGCAATGGCAATGTAGGGGATGTTGTGTGTTTAGTGATACGTGCCCTATTCGTAGACGATTCGAAGTAAGGTAATTGCAGCCGGATAAAGATTTACGGATATCGAAGTTCCGTAGTCAGTACAACGAAGGAGATTGACACTAGTAATTATTAGTTTCTTGTACGATAAAAAAAAAAGTTCGAATAAATAATCATTAAGGGAAGACGCAGATTTCCAGCAGCTAATAATCCGGGGCGAAGTACCCGCACGAAAGAACGTTCCGAATTTAATGCGACGATTGTAGTCATGTTCTCTAGACAGCTATCGGCCAAAGTTCCGGATATTGTCTTATATATTCGATCATATATATGCAAGGTGATTCGATGAAGATGAGTTATTTTCATCGGGTCACTTTGCATTAAAAACCTCCTCAGTGTCTGCCTCGTGATCGGAACTTGTACATAGTATATAGTTCACTCAGTATACGTTTACTTATTATTATCATCATCATATTCGATAATAGTGAGGACGTTGAGGCGAGTTGTTTCTTAAAAGTAAATTCTACTTCAGATATTTTCAAAAAGTGAGCGGAAAAGTCGAAAAATTAAGATAAATACCGAATAATCGACACAAATTACTTTTACTATTAAGCAGTTCGAATTCGAATATAGTCTTATTTTTCATGGCTTTCTCTAACCGAAGGTAAAATTTGTAACGTGTATATCGATTTTTAAAAGTTCATCCTTGAAATCGAAACAGTCACATAGTACAACAATAAAAATCGCTTCGGATTTATGGTATATATATATATATATATATATATATATATATATATATATCACTCTGAAGAATTGCTTTTGTTCTAATGAAGCTCTGCCGATATAAAAATCGCTGCACCTCGATATATATACATATAGATACAATGGCACAACATCGTGATTTTATTAAATCCACGTTAACGTGTTGGATAGCGACAAATCGACAATATTAAACGGTTTTACAAAAGTTTAATCTTCTCTACGTAATGGTAACTTTATAACAATTATTTCGATGACGGTGTATACTAGCGACATATTTTTTTCCTTTTTTTTTTTTAATACTATAAGGAAATATCGTCTGAAATATAATCCACTAGAAGTTATCGATCACGTAATTATGACTCGAAAGAACTTGTATCACTCGTACAGACATCCTTAGAGGCGTAGAACCGCAAAATAATCTTATTTTTCGTATTTATTACTAGCGATTTTCCACATTACGAATGATTTTATTTATTTATTTTTATTATTTATAAAGTCTCACACGTCATCGCCAAAACTTGAAAGAGGACATTGAATAATGCCAAGCCATGGTTCGTTTGCCATTGCCTTCCGCCCGGCGAACTATTATTGGTTACCGACCGATTGAACGAATAGTTCAGTTTGACGACGACGATACGAAACGTGAAAATTTTATTATCATTCAGAGTCAGTTGGAGTCGTAAAAGGAAACAATATTTTTTTTTTTTTTTTTTTTTCTAATATAACGTTATAACGGTTTTAGTAATTTTCCGATTCAAATAAGTCAACCGTCTGACAATTTTACGTATTTTCAGAATACAAAACTTAGTTTATATATCGCGGGGAAACAAATTTCGCAACTAACTTGTAGGTTGTAACTACGGAGGAGGATAAATCTCGCGATGTTAGTACTGACAACGACGATGGTACAACAGCTTTCCAACTGCGAAGTCATTATCGAGTGGACGTAAAAAATGAAATATAAAAAAATATGTTGAATTACAAAAAATACGAAAGAAAATAAAACTTAATGTGGTCTTTTGTAAAAGTTATTACATCTTCTATGTATATGTACTTTAATTCGGTTTTTCGATAAATTTTTAATGTTTAATAAGAAAATTCGTCGTTGTTTTTATAGGTCCTTCCTTAATAATTAGACAACGATATTGTAAAAAAAAAAAACATTATGTTCTAATGTATCCTGAGTACACGAACGGTTATCATTTGGAGTCTCGAGCATTAAAATGACATTTCGCGTAGATAATTGAGTGCTCTGGATCGGAGTAAGTGACTTTCCGCATCGTACAATAGAATAGACCAAATAGAGCATTTCATTTATCTTTTCCGCAACTGTAGATTTAATATAAAGTCCGTTTAGAAGTTTCGTCTGATTTTTCCATAGACGGTTCATCTTTGTTTAATTTCTACTTCGGGGGTCTAAATTTTCATTAATGTAACGGTCGAAATATCTTAATTCCGCGACTTCGTCCGTTCTATTCGCATTTATAGAGGTTTCCGACGAACCTTTTTATTTCCAACATATTATCAAATGGTGGCAAAACGTGCACAGCTGATAAATAACAAATAAGGGCTAATATGAAGAAAGAGGAAATCTGTAAAAGATAGAAAGAACATCTAGAAAACGTATATACAATGGTGATGAAGGAACCGATATAATTAAACTAAAATTTGTTCCGGCCCTAAACGAACTTACAAATAAAAAGGCGCCAGGCTTAGATAACAAACCAGCTGATTTGTTAAAAGTGACTGATATAGGAATTCAAGAACAGTTTTATACGATCTAATAAAAACATGTTACGAGCAGGGTAAATTACGGGAAAAAACCAACGTAGTAATATCGAAAAATATTAATACAAAAGAATGCTCAGAATACAGAACTTATAAGCTTTTAATACCGCATACGTCAAAAATAATAATGAAAAAGGTGATAGAGGAATCATTAAATAACGACCAGTTTAGTTTTAGAAGAGAAAAGGGCGCCACAGATATACTGGCATTGAGATTATGTATTGAAAACAAAAAATCGAAATAGGCGAAGAATTATATATATATATATATATATATATATATATATATATAGTCTTTATTGATAAAGAGAAGGCATGTGACTACGTAACGTGGGGAGCACTATTCTCAAAATTAAAAGAAATAGGATTAGACTATAGGGACAGAAACGTAATACGGGAATTATATAAAGAACAAACCGCAGAAATAAGAATTGGCGTGTCAAGAGAAAATGCAAAAATACAAGTAAGGGACGTTATCGTCGATGCTTTTTAATTTGATAATAATTAAGAACACTAAAGGAATAAAAATAAACGGAGTAAACGTACAATGCATTTGCGGATGATGTTGCTTCAATGGACAACAGCTCCAGCGACAGGTATCAACGTTACATTTTTAGAGGGCAAAAACGAATCTCTCGTGTATACACTAAACGTGAAGCACGCGGTTTATAGCGGTGTTACCAAGTGCGCTATTCAAAAAACAAAACCGTCCATCTTCTCTGGGCCAACCTATATTATTAATTCTACTACTTAATTTGCATAGTTCGAAGATTATCGATCGAAGTTATTTATTTAATTATATATAATATATGTATGTGTACGTGTGTATTGTGCAGATTTTGCATATATTATACGGAAATTTAATCGTGGCACTTGTTTACTTTAATTGTTTTATGTCGTAATAATTTTAACGTTATTTGTATTTTAAACATTTTTATTTTATTTACGTATAATTTAGTTGTTTTTTTTCACATTATTATTTTATTGTTATATTGTTCATTGATATTTATTTCATAATCGTTACTGTAACTACAAAATCAGGTTAATAGGTAACACCTGCGTTTATTAACTATATATATTTTATATATATATATATATATATATATATATATATATATATATATATGGGTGTGTGTGTGTGTCAAGGGTAGACGAAGTATTAAAGAAGCCATTTGTAAAATATCTCGATCTCGTCCTAGATAATAATTTCGTTATCATGTGAAAAAGTTTCATTCAGAAATAACTAAATTATTACTTCTAATATTTAAGTAAAATTATAAACTAATAATAAACCAAACAAAATATAACACAATCGCTAAAATTTTTTAATCGCGAACCTTTTCGACAGTTACGGTATTTTCAAGCACGCACCGAAATTATTACATGTTTTTTTTTTAATGTAATAATAAATTATTACATGTTTTTTTTTAATGTAATAATTTTAGTGCGTGCTTGAAAATGACGTAACTGTCGAAAAGCTTCGCGATTAAAAAATTTTAACGATTGTGTTATATTTTGTTTGGTTTATTATTAATTAATAAAATCACTACTCTCCGATATATTCAAAATTATAAACGACCGAAAATTTACTAGTAATTTACGCGATACATTAGCTGGATCCTTTTTTTTTTCGTTTATTTTTATAGTTTTTATTAGCTTATCGGGATACCGACCGGCGGCGTGAGGTCTATTCGTTATTGTGTACGAATAAAGTGAAAAAAAAAATGGCGCTATGCGAAGAATTCTGACGTTTCCAGTTAACTGTCCGCCGATCTTAAACAAGATGGAGGAATTAGGACGAACGATGATTTACTTTACTCGTTTTTCAGGATTAATTTTAAAAGTTCCGAAATCGATCCTCTTTCCTTATAAAATCCTAAACGGGAGATGATACTACCCGTATTTTTCGTTGTAAACTCAATTGATTACGCACACCTAGTCGCCGTTTACTTATAACGTTTCGAATAAAGCTGGGCTATCAGACGGTTGAATTAATATTATTATTAAATTTATTACGAAATAAATTATTAAATAAATAATTTAACAAATATTACGACGTTTTTTTTAAAAAAAAAAACACACGAACAAACAAACGTATCGACAATTATTTCGTTATAAAATTGCGAAATGATTAACGAAATATTTTTATATTTACAAATATTAAAATAATTTACGAAATTTGCTTTTGTAAACAAGTCAACTAGTTCAATGTTGAATGTAAAAAAAGTGTATACATATGTGGTACACACACACATATATATATATATATATATATATACATATACTAGCTGACCCGGCGAACTTTGTATCGTCCCAGGATCAAGAAATGTGTTAACTTATATTAGCTCAATTAAATAAAAAAAATACTGATTGAAAATTGGGAATTAAAAAAAAAATTTAAAAACAAATTTGTAAATAATATATCGATATATTTTAATTTTTGAAGATTTATTGATATATTACCTAACCGCCTAGTGTATATTCGAGATACATCCTTATGCTAAAAGCATTGTAGAATCGGCCTATCAAAAATCGCTCGAAAAATTTTTCAAAATCGAAAATCAAATTTTACACCCGCGATTTCTCGTTACCGATTAATTTTAGTTAAAATTTATGTTATTACATAAATGATAGATCTCCTGTTAACCCGACACCCTATCTATCATAGGGACCTTAAAAACAGATCAAAACCATAAACGCTTTAACCCAAATTTTCTCGATGGGTATTTGGTGTATAAATACGATTATACCACAGGTAGACGCGTATTCCAATGCCGAATAACTTTTATTTAAACTATTTCGCCTGATTTCGAATCGTTTGTGATTTATTACAAAATTAGTGAAATTTGAACAAAATCTATCCCCCTTTGGAAATTTTCGGGTTCAGTTTGAAAATTTTTTCGCGGTTTTTTCCCTTTATACTATAGATCTTATATAGAATTAAAAATATTTACGTCGTGCGCTATGCCCTGCCGAAGGTAGCAAGTCGGCAATTTTTAAAAATTCGTAGCAATAAACAATTTAAATTGGAACGAGTTGTAAATTTGAACCATTCTCTCGAGTCCACCGGAAGACACACAATTAAAATCGGACCAACCGTTTAGGAGTTCAGTAACATACACACGCACATAAGAATTATTTATTTATAAAGATATATATATATAATTTTTTTAGGAATACCAAAGAGGAAACGATCAACACGTGATAAGATGAAGATTACAAAAAAAATCTTGGTGACAGGTAACAAATATGTACAAATTAACTCGTAATAAATAAATATACAAATGCAAAGAGACCTTCGCTTGAAAGGGTCCAATATAATTCGAGATTTTTTAAATATTATTAAGTTTTAATTAATATTACATTTATTTTATTTTTATAACGGGTTATTTGTTATACAAAATAAAAATTATGGTATTTAAATATCCCGTTATCGTACTAACAGAAAATTATTTATTTGTGATAATTCGATTTTATATGACGAAGGAATAACTTTTACGCCAAGACGTATAATAATAATAATAATAATTCAATTCAATTCAATTTATTTGTTTTTTACATTTACCAGAAACAAGAGAAAAAGTTAATAATAAAATCCGCAAATGCGCATTATCTACGCGAGCAGCGGAAAATAAATTCATGCGTAATAGCAAATTCGATTGTCTTAATTTATTACATCGTTATCAAACAAACATTAATTATGGAAAATAAATTATAAATTATCGATATACTTTACAAAAATAAAAACGAACGACCGTATACAATAGGTAAACATTACATAAGGTAATATATATGTATACACACATATACACGTATCTACGCATACATAATATATACATACATACTACGCATATATACATACATACATATAAATAAGCAATAATATTAATATGAGAATATTTCATTTTAATCACATATATATATATATACACACCTATACACAAATACACTTGTACACATATTTACATATCATTATTCATAAATAAATATACATACATGTATACACACAACTACATGTGTATACATATATACACATATGCACATACATACGTACATACATGCACATGCATCAGTTTGCATACACCGCAATAATAATAATAATAATAAAATAAAATGAAATAAAATCAGATTTATCTTAATATAATATACAATATTACCAAAAATTTACCAACGTAATTAAAATTATTTACTGCAAACACATATATATGTGAGAAGTAGATACAACAGTGTACAAGGTAATTATATCCATCGGTTAATGCACAATAATCTATCATAAATAACTGTATGAGCATACAAAGTCATGACATACATATTCACAATGTACAATTAAGCCAACATATATGCTCATATTATATGCGTTCGTACATGCTCGCGACCATTAAGGAGTACGTACGCAGTAGTATTCACGGTCCATTCTGAAAAAATAATTGAAAAACCTAAAAAAATCCATTACAATCGTTAATTTATGTTTAACCCGAGCTGTGAACTACACAATTAAAAACTAAACATTAGCTCTGTGTTGCGTTAAACGAAAATAACATCTATATATATATAATTTTTATAAAGAAGTCTATGTAAATACACATCTCAACATATATCCGTATATACATACACATTCAAACCTGTCACCCTGAAAGAGTTTGTAAATAAAGGAAGCATCTATTATAATAAATCAAATTTCAAATTTATTTCACATTATTGGAAATAACATTAATGAAATAATCGTAATAGTAATATATAGATACGTAAAATAAAACGCCTATGTGCAACAATGCCCGAATGACAGAACTCACGTCACAAACACATCACACATATTCATATACATACGCACTTGCAAATGCAATCTACAAAAAAACGCAACATTTTTATACGATGAACATAGAAATACGATAAAACTAGTAGTGAATTATTTAGCAAAAACGTGTAAAAACTGCGAATAAGGCAACAGAGTGCAAGTTCGGGGAGTTCTTTAGATTTATACAGAAAGTAATGGAACGACATACAATTACAATCGCAGTTAATGTGCACAGAATTTTCCTTATGTAATTTTAAGACACCCAATCGTGTGAAAGCTGAATAAATGTTATTAACAAATTCCTCGTTAAATCGATTTGTAAATTCCTCTAGTTATAGGGAATTATATTCGTTCGGATACAAAGTCTGTCTCCTAATTCAGGTGATTTATTTAGACGCGTAATTTTCGCTCTATACCTCCTGATCTTGCGCTATTGCTATCGAATGACTACTCAAGGCGTAACTGTAACCTATAAAACTGAAAAACGTAACAAGTGGAATTTGATTTTAGGCAAATATTCTCAGTATGGCACTTTGAAGAAATTTTATGGATTCAATACGGTATTTAGTCATGCCACCCCAATAGAGTATCCCATATGACAGAACGGATTGATAGAGTGAGAAGTGTAGACGTCTCTTATATGAACTGAAGAGAAGAACTGCCTTAAATAGTAGAACAGATAATTCAATGTTCAAAATTTTTTCAATCGGTACAGCGCATATTCGCAACATGTTAATTTTCGAATATTTAATTTAATTAAACAGTATCTACTTCAATGCTATTTCTTAAATATAATTCAAAATAATTCCAGTTTACTGACAGTTCGAATAGATTCTACGTACTTTGTTTTACTACTATTAACCACCGAGTGATTTTTTTCGGTCCAATCAAAAATATGATTCACTTCTTTTCGGGCTAACGTCACAGCGCAGTATCATCTGCAGAGCTATATAGTTGACCATTAGCAGGTAAATTATATAAATCGTTTACGTAAATTACAAATAAGAATAGGCTAAGGACGCTACCTCGAGGTACTCCGGTAGTTTGAACATCGTTAAAGAGGCGTCACCGGGCTATCATATTCTGGAGAGCTTAGAGCGACATGCAAAATAAAATCGGAATCATTGATGGTAAAATTAAAATCTAAACAAAATATCTATTTGGAGAACATAAATTCGTTACTTAAAGTCGGTAAATTAAAACAACTAGTAAAGGTTATGGAGAAAAAATACATAGCACTTCAAGAAACAAGGTTCACGGATGAAGATATAATGGAAGCGGAAGGGTATCGCATATTTAAAGACAAGAGTGGTCAAGTATCTGGAACAAAAGAGATACCATATCTTGAAACAGGATTTATAGTGAATAAAATATATTAAACTCAATTACATCTACTCGTCGAGCGGACGTCTATCAATTATGACTATGGTATAGAAATGAAACATTATACTTTAATAAATTGTCATGTTGCTAATCGAAAAAATTCTGAAAAGGTTGAAAAATTCGGGGAACATGAAATGTCAAAAATTACTATGAGTAATATTAAAATATTAATAGATTTAAATATTCAAGTCGGTAAAGAAAGGAAACAGAAATAAACTATATGTCCCGCACACATAGGAGATGACAAATAGAAATGGTGAAAGGTTGATAGAGGTATGTCGAGGTTTTAACTTTAAATTAACGTCCACGAAATTGAAAAAATTAGAAAACAAAAAACATGGAAATCTCCAAATCTAAATCTAGGAGAGTTTCAGATAGATCACGTGTATCTTCCCGAAACCGCAGGGAGATAATGAATCTGAAGGTTAGAAAAGAGGAAATATTAAAATAGTTACCTGACCGAAATTAAGTTAAAATTTCTGCCACGAAATAAAATATTAAGCAAACGACTAAAATTGTCGATAATAGATACACAGATAATCGAGGAGCATAGAGTTCCGGGAAAAGTTGAAAAAGATAAAAGTATAAGAATAGACTGCAATTAAAACAAAACCAGCGAACGGTATCGTTTGATGCGGCGCCGCTCAAGTGAAATCATAAACACAGATATGGTGGAACGAAATTTTACGAATAAGCGTTAGAAAAAAAAGAAACCAGTTGTGGAAAAAATGGCATTCTACTAAAAATAAGAAAGATTATGTGAATTTTAAGAACCAAAGGACGGTAATCGGATTATAAGAGGAGTAAAACGAAATGAAAGAACAGTTATTACAGCTAATACGAAAATATAGTCGATCGAGATCCAAAAACATAATAGTAACTTTTGTCGAGTTTAAGATAGACGGCGAAACATTATTTAACATATTAGACGAATCGGGTGTAGACAGTAAACCTATTGCCATCATTAAACATTGACAAACGTAGTATGTAAATTTTTAGGAGACTGAAGAAATATCAATACCGTTCGAAATAAGGAGTAAGACAAGGATATGGATTATCTCCAACATTATTCAACTGCCTGTTAGAAAAGATAATTAGTGAATGGAAAATTAAAACAGAAGAAGAAGGTATTCGAAGAATTAGATCAGGTAGGAGCAGGAACGACATAGAGATGATCGATTGGTCTTTGTATATGATTTAGCGGTTTTGTCAGATTTACGTGGAACAAAGTAGAAAAGGAACAAAGCGGCAAAAAACAAGATTACCAATTTCGTTTGAAAAAAAACCAACTATAATATATAACTAATATCAGGGATGCTCCGAAATATATACGAACGAAATGCGGGAAAATTCGAAGGGTTATAAAATTTAAGTATCTGAGAGAAATAATGAAACTAAATGTGTTGGACGAGGAAACTATTATAGAAGGAGTGAGATAAATGGAAACAGCATTTCGGTTAACGAAAAATTTGTACAACAAGAAATCGTTATGTCTATAAACGCACAAAATAAGACATTATAATACAGTAATTAACCCGGAATGTCTTTAGAATTTCTTGCAACGAATTCAGTAATTAATACGATCGACAAGAAAGAAAGCATCAGGAAAATCAAGATAAATGATACGTGGAAATTATTAACAACTAATAAAGAAGTTTATTAGTCGAAAAAACAAACGCATACTATGCTGGGATTTTATGGTTTATTAAAAGCATAGCGTCCGGCACAAAAATATTCGATTTTTATTTTATAAAATCAGAATAAATGAATAAACCGATTTGTTTAAAAAGGACTTACGCGGAATGAAGATAGAAGAAGAAGAAATCCAAAGTAGATTAGAAAGAGAAAATTTCGAAAGTTTCAAAGAAAAACAGGAGAAAGAAAAATATGGACGGATAAAAGAAAAGAGGAACATAGTCAAAGGATGAAGAAGTATTATTGGCCGCAGAAAGTGGTCGTGGCGTAATTCGAAGAAAAAAATAATAATAACGTAACACTCGAATGATATCGAACACATTTCTTCTTTAATTATGTATATGAAATTAAAATAAAGCGAATAAAACCATCTAGGCGCATCACTGGGCGAGCAGAGGATGGATTAAATAATAATAATAATTTTTAATTTTATTATCGCTATGATAATCATTATTATTACTATGAATATGAATAATATTGATGATAATTGTAACACGTAGAAAGACGTTTCGTGTGAACCATCAAAACGATACGTAACTAATTGGTTAAAGCTGAATTAAGATATTCACATGAGAATAGTTAGAAAATCGACGCAGTCATTAATGACGATGATATATATCGATGACTACATTTTTCTAATACCATAATTTCAAAGTAGAACTGAATGGAATGTTTGAAACTAAGAAAAACCCATATTATAGTATAAATAAAATTCGGAATAAACTGATATCTATATATATATATATATATATATATATATTCAACTTGAAAATTAATAAACAGTTCATCAACTGGAAAATTGATGAAAGATCGACAAAACCGCACACGCGGAAGTGTTAGTTTGCGTATACCGTCCGCGCCCCACTTCTTTACTATAACACCGATCCGTGCTGCTAATCATTTACCGGCCAATTGATCGAATAGCCCCCAGTTGACTGGAGGCATTTTCGCCAATAAAAATTATCATCCTTAGCGTAACCCGAATTAGTGCGAGCAGTACGATGAAGTACACCTCTCCCTCACCAAGTTCTAATATGTGTATTACACATACATATATGTATATATATATATATATATATATATATATATATGCGCGTGTTTGTAAGTTAATATTTTAATTGAAAAACACGCTAGAAACAACCTCAGTTTAAATTTCTATTCTCTATAATAACATTTTGTATCCGAATTTTACCGAATAGTGTAAAAAATTAAACACGATACAAAGTTGTCGCACAAATTAAAAATCTGAACCTGTTTCTAATATTTTAATTTAAAAAATAAACGTGCATTCGTATATATTATTTATACAAATATATACATCATATACCAGTACATAGTAGAATGATGCTCGCTGGATCGCGAAAGCTACATAATAGGAATACCATTCGATGGTTGGGATGGTGAAAGTTATATCTTTTTACAACTTTCGACTAAGAGCGAGTTATGTTAACTAAAGGACTTGAAACATGTAGGAGTAAAAAAAACAAAACAAAAGCATTTACTGTAGTTTCAGAGTTTTCTAGCGAATAGATACAGGGTAGTCCGAAAAATCTAAAGGTGGGAACATTCTACTGTAGTAATCTATCGCCGTTTTTATATTTCATAGCATCATCATCATCATCAGTGAGTCGTGCCACCTCATGCAGGGGTATAGTGAGACCATGACCTGTCACACGGCTGACCAGGCTGCGCCAATAAATATAGTCGCGTGCGATATTTACACAGCAAATAGCGTCTGACCATCAAAGAGGTGTACGACCGTGCTCTCTTCTATCAGTCACTTTGAACGAAAAGCGCCTCCGTATTTTCGCTCTAACTACATAACCTTAAAATCGTAGTGCTGAGAACGATCGATACGCTCCGATAGCTGCTGCATATGATACAGATAAACCGCCTTTCTATGATGCGCTTTCAAATGTGCTACACTCGCTTACTTCTAAGGAAATTACAGTTATGCGGGGGATTTTAATGCCAAGGTAGGGCAGCTCAAGCGCTGATGAGAGTTTGTCGGTAAATTCGTGATCGATGAGCGAAATGCAAGGGGTCACAACTTAATTCAGTTCAAAATTAATACTCAGATGTCATGAGTTTCCAGCATCATCCTCGTAGGTTAGTCACACGGTTATCAGCGAGTGACGGATTTAGGGAACAAATTAACTACATACTTATGAACAGCAGATGGAGATCATCATGTAAAAATGGTGAAAACGTTACCAGGTGTAGAATGTGGTATCACATGATGGAATTTCGTCTAAGACTTCATGCTCCGGATAAACGCAAGATGATTCGCATAATGAAAATTACAAAACCACATGCCCCCAAATTGGCATTGAATAGAACAATGCAAACTCAAATGATATCCGTAGAAACATCGCCTGATCAGCAATGGCCTGAATTAAAATATAATATATAACAAGCGTCACAATTGGACAAATCAGTTAAAATATGAAAACATTGGTTCTCGGATGAAACAATACCTAACCTACCTCGTAGTTGAATATTATGAAGAAAAGAAAAACATACCTGACACGGAAAATTAACAAATTAAGTCGCAGGAATAAAAATAATTATCTATCATCTACTTGCGGTGGAGGTTCAGTCACATACTGATAAAAATGAAACACATTTCCTTTTCAAGAAAATACGTATGGTAGCGTGAGAATTCGAAATGAGGAAACAAACAATTTGCGATGAAAACCCGTATAATTAGTACGGGCTCTGAAGAATTAGCTGAGGCATGGAGAAAGTATAAAACTATACAGGGCAGAAGATACCAATGAAATCGTTAACACAACACTTAATAACTCCGTTGGGAATTTTGTCGAACCAAAACCGGAAATTTTACTGGAGGAGGTTGTAAATGCTCGTGCACATCTGAAGATAAATAAAGCCCTCGTCCCAGACGGCATCTCCGTTGAAATTTTCAAAGCTATGGGTGAACAAATTGTACAATCAATTTACCGTATCTGTAATGCGATTTGGTACTCGGGAGAATGACCTGAAGAGTGGTGTCAGGCGACCTACATTATCATACATAAGAAAGGTTCATCTGAGTATTGATCGAACTATCTCACTAGTACCTCACATAAGCAAAGTGATGATCAAAATTATATGTGACCGCGTGTACTCTTTAATGCATACTCAGATTCCGCCAGAGCAGGCTGGTTTTACAAAAAGTAGGGGAACAAGAGAACAGATTCTGAATGTTAGACTACTCATTGAAAAAGCACGTGAATACAATATCCCAGCTATAGTATGTTTCAGTAATGTCAAGAAAGCATTTGACCGCGTGCACTGGCCAAAAATTTATGTCGATATTGAATTGGTGCACCATTATATCTTGTGCGGCTGATCAAGCGGTTATATGAAAAAACCACGGCAAAAGTTTGCATTCATAACAATACTTACTCGGATAAGTTTCATCCTGAGCGAGGTGTTCGCCAAGGTTGTATCCTCTCACCGCTGCTGTTTAATCCATACGGTGAATGTTTAATGCGCAGAACTCTCCAAATCGACACAGCAAATGATACATTAAACTGAGATGCAGGCATTTCGATTTGAGGACATTATTAATCTCCGGTATGCAGAAGTGACGAAAAACGTTCGCAAGGATAAAATTACGAACATCAACCGTCCATAACTGGCCCGTGTTACGAGAAATTGATGAAATGGAAGTGGTAAACCGGTTAACATATTTAAGCTCTATAGTAGAAAATAGCGGCGGCTGTAGAAGTGAAGTACGCCACTTAGTCCAGCTAACCCGAAACGTATTAACGACTCTGCAGTTAGTAAAACTGTTAAAATACGAATAGTGAACTCCCGGGTTTTCTCGGTGTTCCTATATGGCTCGGAGACCGGGTCAGTAAGCAATGCCGACAGAACAGCACTAGAAATGTGGTGTTGGAGACGAATGCTACGTGTCCCATGGACAGCTGGAAGAACCAATGCTTCCATATTGGACGACATTGGAAATTCGAAAAGATTAAATATTTCATATACACGGACAAGAATTAAAACAAATTTCGAAAGACCTAATACAACATTTAGATTTAAAACGAGCGATCAAATTGCTACAAAAACGAATATAGACGAATTAAATAAATGTGTACAAAGACTTAAAAAAAAATATATACATATATTAATAAAATAAAATTGATTCGGATAAGAAGAACACGTAGAGAAAGATAAAATTATTTTCAAAAAATTTTACACTCGAAACTGAAGTATGTAAATATCAGCTGATAAGAAGAATACTAATTAGCAAATATTTCGAGATTACCATATTTGATATTTAATTTAAAAATTAAAATTTGTGGTATTATCATTTTTTTAAATTATACACATTTTGATGAAATCATTAAAGAAAGTGATTCGAAGAGGTAAAATATAAAGTAATATTTTGTGTATAATATGACTTTTTAAATAAATAGGCAATTTGTAATGTATTACGTGCTAAATATTTTTTTAAAGTTGAAACGTGTCAAATGAATGCCTTGTATAATGTGGACACTGTGAGATGAAAGGGTTAAAATAGTGTGTGTAATCCCGAACCTACGTTAAAAACTATTCAACTAAAGCAGTTGCATCTAGAAGTATCTTAGCGTGAGGTCAAGCAAACGTTATTCATTTTTTTTTAAAATAAATAATTTTTTTAATTAGACATTAATGCTAAGATCAATGAAAGATATCATCATCAAGTCGATCACCTTAGGGAGGTATCGCGATCATGTAGCAATCAAAACTGTTGCGCATGTTCAGCTCGTTGGGTTAATCCATTACTATCATATCTGTCCAGCGTTGCGAAGGATGACCTTTTAATCTTTTCCCTTGAACTTTAGCTTGTATAATCAGTATAAGATATTGCGAACGCATTTACAAAAGTAAATGGAAAAATATTATAATACAAGACGCAGACAGACCTATAAAAAAAACTATATGGAAAATAGATAGATCGCCATTGGACCTTGTAATTATGTATTAAATTATAAATTAGCGCGTAATTCGCATAAATCCAAGCATAGGTAGCGTGTAAAGTACGAAGTGAACGGGGTAGCTTACGGGCGGGAAAAACCCAACTGGTTTCCAAAATTGGTAAAGAGAGAATGTTTTGAAAATGTATGTGAAAAAAAAAAGGTTCCAAATTCGTATCCGATATAACAGAGCCCGATGTCATCGATAATAAACTAAATGACGTAATAATAATAATAATAATCTCTCGTTGTCTCTTTCGATATATCAGCAACATTTCTGCGAAGAAAATAGTTTCACTTTTAACGTAATTAGCTGAAATTATTTATTAAATTTAAAAACATATCCGCAGAATGATGTCTTACATGTTTGAAATCATTTCAACGTCTCCCATTGTAATGTTTAGTTCTTGGATCGGCCTTGCGGAATATGTTAAAATTAAAATGTACATTCCTATAAGCTTATGTTAACGCAGTTAAATGAATTACTCTTAACAAATAACGTACGTATCTAGAAGTAGCACTTTTATAGAGCTTCCTCGGCGATAAGTATTTCTAATTTTTAACGATTACATAAAGATACTTTTATATCGTAAATGTATGTTTAAAAAAATCGAAACAGTCTAATTTGATACCGTGTAACCGGTGAAATTAGAGACTAGCAAATGTCATATGGTAATATTCGATCGAGATAAGAAAATCACGGATATATATATATGTGTGTATATACATATATATAATATCATCATCGTCATCATAATGGTGGCATGTTTTTGTCAAAAGATAGCGTACTATAACTTTGAACCAAACCAAATTTCTCTTTTCCCGGCTGCGTCTGTTAGTTCGTTTAGTTGCCGTTTTTCAAATCCTGTTATCATTTCCATTCTTCTGCTTCCCGTTGGCGGTTTCCCTTCAATCTTGCCTTTCTAAGCAAAACACTTCCTCCTCCTTCTCGGAACTTGTGTCCCACGTGTTTCTTTTTATTTTTCTGTATATCTTCTACAAACGTCGCGGTCGTAATTCCACTTTTCTGGAGTATTTCCTTAATACGATAACATTAAAATTAATACTCCCTATGTTTCGATTCCACTGATCGCGCGACTTCGTTGTAGATGATAGATTAAAGCATAGTTATCAGTTTCGTACATTATACGATTTTGACACGAAATTACAAATTTCATTACAGCGTTAAGATTTTTAAGTACATCGCGAATAGAAGGTTACTTACTACATTTTTTAAATCGCTCGGCGATAAATTACGTGGGGCGTAAACAATGTAACATAATTCTACATAGAGATTTGTTACAGTCATTATTATTACATTTGTATATATCTCATTCAAGCGACACGAACCTATAATGTAAACTGCAAATGTCGAAAATTTACTAATTGATTTAACTCGGTCCTATATTATCGTTTTTGACGTTACGTTATTTATAATCTTGTGGATCGATCTTTATATTTGAAATAAAAACTTTGTTTAAAAATAACGATATCAGAGCTAAAATACTTCTCAAAAAAACAGTTCTCTCAGTTGGATGTATAAATTTTAAATGAATTTTTAGAATAAGATACGATTCATTAACGAGAGATAAATTTATAAATTTGTAAATTAATAAAATAATACATTAATAAATTATAAAATTTATAAATTAATAAATTTATAAATTTATAAATTTATAAATTAATACATTTATAAATTAATACATTTATAAATTAATAAATAAATTTCCCGACGATGTATTTAATTCCAACCACTTTTTTTTTTCTACCTTTCGGTTAGTCACATCTGAGGTATCCTAAACAAGCGTCTATAATACTTACACTTCAACGTTCATTAATGAATTTTGTTTTAAAAATTCATTTAAAATTTTTATATCCAACCGAGAGTTGATATAAATAGGCCTGCAAAGTCAACGATATAAATAATGAAGGAAAAAAGAGAACTTAAATATATCATCGGGAAACTTATTTATTAATTTACGAATCTATTAATTTATTAATTGATAAATCGGTAAATTAATAAATTTATTAATTTATAAATTGGCAACGAACAATGCGACGACGATGATGATTAATTTATAAATTTATTAATGCATAAATTTATAAATTTACTAATTTATCAATTTATTCATATCCCTTCAGTCCGTGTAACTCTAACGAAATTCAAAAACATTGTCTCCTATTGATCCTAGGATTTTTCTTAGCTAAATTTCCAAACGCCCACGTGTGACTGTTCTTATTCCGGAAATAATTTCTTCCTTATCAAGTTCGCCCTAAGCGATAATCGAGTCGTTTTTAATCCTCGTCCGTCACAGTTTTATATGTCCGTTAAATTTCGCAATTTTTTATCATAATCTTCACAGAATGTTTCGCATATAATTATGAAAAAATTATTCGGTCATTTAGAAAAAAAATTTTCTTCCGATTTAAATTCGAAGATTAATTGTTCGAAAAAACCGATCGAATTTCTAAAATATTTTCGAATAATATATCGACTATATTATATACTCGATTAAAATTAACCGATTTTTTTAAATTACTGATTAAAGTGGAACTTAATAAATTCATTAAATATATAAATATGTATATATATATTTTTTAAATTGTTATCGATTATTACGTTTTTTTAAACGAAAAAAAAATGTAAAAAAAAAGTTTTAACTACGATCGAATAAACAATATTAAAAAAAAATCGAGTGGAAATTTTAAATTTGCTTTGTAGAGAAGAATTTACATAATCGTTTTATAAAATTTCGGTGGTTAAAAGAAAATGGAGAATAATTTCAAGAAAAAAAAACGGTTTGAAACATGTAGAACATGTTATACATGTATTTACATAGCCTGTGTGCCTGTGTGTATATCCGGGGTTCATTTGTCAGGAAACGATGGGCTAACGTACATTCTTTGTAATCCTTTTAATGTTAGTGTATTCTTAAAAACATAATAAACCAATAAGGTTTTAAATAAACTACCCAAAAAAAATAAACAATATAATTTCCTAACAACAGTGCCCTTATTATTACGGATGATTAAAACGAACACAAGCATATATATATACACACACACATGTATATATACATATATATACACATAATCATACACACACACACACACACACACACACACATATATATATATATATATATATATATATATATATATATATATATATATATATATATATATATATATACATATCGCTAAAGTATCTTTTTTCACTCCGCTATGTACAGGGTAGATATATACAGGTATAAATAAGTCCCTTCTTTTTCTACTTTGTATTCGATAACAGCTCTTGTACACATGTACATATGTATACATGCATACATACATACCCGTAGACATTTATAGTGTTATTGTGGTTCATCACATTTAAGCCTCGCATTTCGTTCGGAAGACCTTAGGAGCCTTCAAGTTTTAGGATCCCTTCAGGGAGGATTACTTCCTAATCTTATCTCGAATCCGCAGTATCCATGGTTTTAATGCTTACGAAGTTGTATTTTATTGATTTTTATGTATATATATATAAAGATGCGTGTTTGCTTGTACTTAAATATATTTACACATCCATTCCTGGATGTGTATATATATATATATATAAAATGCATGTGTTTCTGCGTGTGATGTGCATATTTATATTATATACATAGCTCTCTCTCTCTCTCTCTCTCTCTCTATATATATATATATATATATATATATATATATATATATATATATATATATATACGGTTAAATATGTCCGTTAATAGAGACTTAGCGCCCTTCCATTTAGACGATTATTACGACTTTCCCCTATTATTGCTTTCATTTCGACCGTTACGTTCGATAATTCGGAACGACCAAACACGTACTACTACTAGTCAGTTTGTACTAATACCGAATTCTTTTTTGGAATTCTATTTGTGAATGTGTGTGTGTGCGGCTTTATATGGACGCATCATGTTGTTCATGTATGTGTGATGTATTTTTTGGTTCTGCGTACGTACATAACGGTTCTACACGCATTTACAGATTACTTTAACTACAAAACTTAAATCTATCTTAAGTTTACCAATAATTTTTACGAACAAATTTCCAAGTTCAAACACAGAGTCACACACACATACGTTGACGAAACCAATCCCGTGTACGAACGTCGATATAAAATGAGAAAGCTGAGCAGAATTGAAAAGCTGAAATTCGAAAATTAACTTTTCTACGCCAGATCAGCAACATTCATTTTTATCGATTGGGAGTCGTCACTTTCCGATTCGGGTAGAAGAAGAAGAAGAAAAGTATATTTTGATTGATTAAATTTTACAAGAAAATAATAACTTATAATAAACGGTTCTATCGTTCCGAAATATAAAAAATTCCTTAACCGATAAACTTAATAATCATTTTAAAAAATAGGTATTGTTTAGTCACCATGCGTGGATTATACTATCTGATGAAAAATGTCCCTCCGCTGCACTCTGAATTCCAGTCCATTTTTTCATGTTATCTACCCAACAGATCCTTCTTCTCCCCAGGTTTTTCTATCGTTGATCATTTCCATTTCAATCACGAATTTGGTCTTTTTAATGTTCATATTGATTTCCTGTCATGCAATGGCAACCGTATATAATATTCGCTGCCGGTCTTCTACAGTTTCAGCTAACAATGCCGTATCGTCAGCAAAGCGAATCACTGAAATTTTATCGCCTCCAATTGTATTCCTGTATCACGTCCTTTTAGAGCTAGCGCAAAAATTGCCTCCGAAGATATATTGAACAACATTTGGGACAGTACACAACCTTGTCTAACTTCATATCGTATTGGTGTTTGCGTAGTTATATATATATATATATATATATATATATATATATATGTATGTATGTATGTATCCATGATATATATATATATATATATTTACATCCAACTATCATTTGGGCGTCATTTCATAATCCCGATAATGGGCGTTCGCAAAAATTTTTTTCTTTCTTTTTAGAAATAATGCCAAAATTTGATCGCTATACTTTTAATCTTTCTTTATAATTAAAGTTTAACGCTCTTCCTGGGCGTTTTAGGAAAAATATTTCATATCAACATCTTTCAAGCATCCTTTCGTGAACCATACAATTAGGCATCCGCGATATATACAGACTTTATATTCAACCGACTCTTGGGCGTCCTTCCGGGTATATCCTTTTAGATTGTACCCATTCTGCATTTCTCTAACCGATCCAGCCAGCAATACTCTGTCGTCAGCTTATGCATCCTATTTTGCGTTCATTTATTTTTAATCCGGCGTCAATATTTGCATTTTTTATAATTTCTTCTGAATATATTAATCTCGGCGATAATGGACAGCCTTGTCTTTACTCCTTTTCTAATTTGACCTCCATTACCATTTTATTCATCCCTACTTTTATATTCGCAATCTGATTCCAGTATATACTTGTTGAATAACCTTTAATAAGTCTAACGATATAATTAGGAAACTTTAGTTGAATTAATTTACATATCAAGCCGAGATGACATGTAGTATTAAAGGCTTTCTCAATACGTAAAAGTAGTAATCCTCTGTGTTTATTTTGATTAAAAACATCTGTTATAAACTCTATAACACTCGCCAATTGCATACCTGTAGATAAATTACGCCTGAATCCAAACTGTTTTTTAAGAAGAATATTACTAATTGCTGTGAAACTTTTTAATCTACCAAAAATAACTTTTTCAACTATCTTGCTAAGATTACTGAGAAGAGAGATAGGATGTAGATTTACAGGATCTGAGGAATTCTTACCAGCTTTAGAGATCGGTATTACTTTTGGAGTCGAGCCTAGTATCAGGAGACCTAAGATGTGTAATAATTGTCTCAGATTTAGACATATCAGTAAGCTTTGCGTAGTAAACCTAATTGCGCCTTTTGTCCCTCAAACCACAAGTCTTCACAGTGTCAAACAAGTCGTGAAAGCCTTCCCTCTTCTTTATTCTGCACTAGTTGTAAGGGTAATCATTCAGCCTTTGATAGTATCTGCCCATTTTATCAAGAACAGATTAAAAATTCAAAAAATTACGGCAATAGAAAATGTACTTAATAAAGGAGCGGTGGTCACCCCTGCTTTTTCCTTTGCTGAAATTACAAATAATCAAAATTTTCCTGAATTACGATCCAGATCTAGTTCATTTAAACGAAGACGAAGCAGCAATAACTCAGGTCCTTCCGGTCGTCAGTACAGTAATGGTAATTATAACCGAAATAATAGTAATAACGGTAATAGTACTAGTAGCGGTAATAAAAATATAAGTATCCAATGTGTAGGGCAATAAGTATTTTTCAAACCTAGCTCTTAATGTAAGAACAAGACCAGTATACTCACAGGAGGGGAATATTACTGTTAATTCCTCACCCTCCTTAATTAATTCCAATAACGACAAACTCATATCTCCAAATCCTATGGGGCAACAACTCATTGAAAATCAAGATAGTCCTCATCCTTCTTTGGAAAATCTTCCTTCCATTACATCTTCTCCTCTTCCTTCTGATTAACTTGTGTCCGCACTACTATCTACGCTCCAACAGTTCCAAATTCCGCATTTAGAGCATAAGCTCGAAGCCATTATTCAGCTGCTTTGTCGCTCATGATTTTTTTTCCCTTTCGTGCGTGTGTGCGCAGATGTGTATATGCTTGTATATAATAATAACAATTACATCAATGCCATCTGCAAGCAAGCAGCTTTCTTCACGTTCACATGTGAAAAGACATCACCTCTTAAGGAGGGATTGTCGAGCATGCAATGCGAAAAGACTTTATCTCTAATAAAGAGGAATTGTCGAGCATACGAAGAACATAATCATGAAACCTTTTAATATTTAGCAACCTGAAATATAACTGTGGCAACCTTGAAAAATTAATCGATGATTACGAAGCTGATATAGTGTTGCTCTCAGAGACATGGCTTGATCCCAACGAACAATATTCTTGTAATAATTTTACTGTTTATCGAGACGACAGGGACAGTTGGTAGGCGCTAAGATTTCCATAAGTTTGTCATTTTCTATATTTGTTTATAGCCATATATGTTAAACCTTCTTTCCAACCAAATACGTCTCCATTCCTAAATATTTTTACTTCACTAGGAAACCCATATATCATTGGTTGCGACTGGAATGCCTGCAATGTTGCTTGGGGTGGTCACACAAATAATTACTTAGGGAAAATAGTGTATGATGCTTTCCTAGAAGCAGACTGTTGTAATAACGGCAGCTCTACTCATTTTGGCAGGCCTAGAACTGCCGCTAACCCATTAGATTTAACGTTTTGCTCACCTTGATTAGGTTTTCTAGCTTATTGGAAGAACATATCAGACACTGCAGGAGGTGACCATTGCCCCATACTCACCCAAATAAATATAAATGACGCGTACGATCACAAGGTTCTAGGACTCTCCTCAGCACCTAAGTGGAATTATAAAAGTACTAACTGGAATCGGTACTCAGATCATCTTCAGATGACTGATTTCACTATATGCAGTGAAACTGACCTCAGAATCCAGTTTGAAATGTTCTATAAAGCTATCAGTGATGCTCTCTCTACACCATCACTACATCATAACATATCTAATAAGAAATATAAACGCAACTCAGACCTTTGGTGGTCAGATTCCTGTCAACATGTTGCATGGGATAGAAGAAAAACCTTTCTACAATATAGAAGTAATAGCACTACTGAAAATTACCTACATTGGAGGAAAGCTAACGCGTTAGCCAAGCGTGAATTTAAACTGGCAAAAAGGAAAGCATGGCAACAGTTTTGTACTCAGTTTAATCGGCAAACCCCAAGGGGTTATCAAAAGCCTTCAGATGTTCCACCTATAGCCGGGTTAATCAATTAAGTGATGATAATATGTATTCCTTCATCGAAAAAATGACCCATTCTCATGTACCTGAACTGGAAAAGGTCATGCAACCTCTCAGTAGGCCTTCTAACCACTTTTTATATTCTCCCTTTACTAAGAATGAAGCTGCTTATGTCTTAGAAAACAAAAAATCGACTGCACCTGGTCATGATGGCGTGTCTTTCGAAGTACTACAGAAACTAAGGGATAATTTTTTCACAATCTTTGTGGGCATTCTTAATAAAGTTTGGCAGTCCAAATTTATCCCCAATTCTTGGATGGTATTTGTTGTTGTTCCCATCCCTAAGAAAAATGGAAAATTTCGACCCATTTCTTTGGCCTCTTGTTGCAGGAAGATATGTGAATCAGTTTTAACGTTACGTCTTAATTGGTGGTTAGAACACAATCAAATCCTTCCTCCTAATATGTACGGCTTCCGCAGTAATACGAGCACTTCGGACTGTGTGGGTGACCTGCTAGGCAATACATAGTCTTATTGAAAAACATTTTAACCTTACTGTTTTTCTGGATATAATGGATGCTTATGGTACTGTCCATTTGCCTACCTGGCAGTCTAAGTTATTATCCATAGGTGTACCACTGTTGCCACTTTATTTGTAGATTATTTCTGCAGCGTTGTATATCATTAAGTACAAGGTTGGTTAATTATCAACGTACAGTATACAAAGGTTTACCCCACGGGTTTTCTCTAAGCCGATACTTTTTAATCTTTATATTTTGAATTTGTCGCAGCTCCACATGCGCTCTAAGATTTTACTCTATGCAAATGATATCGCTGTGTATAAATATTAACGCTGATGTTGCTACAGTAGAACATTGTCTTTCTGACTTAAAGTTAAACGTTAGTGTTGAAAAGTGTGCAGTAGTAGTTTTTTCATATCCCAATGTTACCCAAATGACCTTTTCATTACAACGGAAAGGGGCGCTATTCCTTTCTGCTTATCATTTCGCTATTTAGGAATTATTCTTGATTCTCGGTTAACATGGCGCCCACATATTGATAAACTATTAACAACAATCAATCGCGCTATTAACATTTTACGTATTTTGCATAATACACGATGGGGTGGTGACCCTTTTATTCTATTACTACTCTTCAAATCACTAATCCGATCTAAACTGGAATATGGTTCCATGTTCTATGGAACCGCTTATTATTAGGCAAGTTGGATCGTGTGCAAAATGAATACATTAGGCTGTGTATTGGTGGTGTTAAAAGCACTCCGGTATCAGCACTAATGGCAGAGTGCAAAGTTCCACCCTTACAACTTAGACGGAGTTATTTAGCCCTGAAACTGTTGATACGTAGGATGAATAATGATCGCTTCCCTTTGTTTAACATGTTCAGTCATATCCATTCTAATTGGCGTTTTTCAAATAGAAAAATGTCCCTGCAATGTTCCGTTATAACAAGTTTGGAGGAGTTTAGTGCACGTCTCACGTGCATGGAAGTTCCTTTTCAATTTATGGTACCATATTTTTACTTCTTCAACAAACAAAAGTTATCCTTTTTCCCTGAAAACTGTAGTCTGTATCTTCCTATGCTAATCCGTGCCACTTTCAATAGTATTATCTCAGAAATGTTTCCACTACACACCCTTGTTTACACGGATGGATCAAAGTCAACTGGAGGAACGGGAGCAGCAGTGTTCATTCCAACTCTCAATATTAGTAGCATGTACAAATTATGCCAAGAATGTTCAGTATTTACTGCAGAATGTGTAGCAGTACTACAAGCCTTGTCAATTCTACCGAACTTAAATCTTCGCGGAAATTACCTTATTATTACCGATTTCAAAAGCGTGATGACGGCTGTAGACAATAAACGTAGCGTGTCAGATACATTAATTGGTTTAGTTTTGCTAAAACTTAATAATTTGGAAGGTTTTTTTTTTTTTTAAAGCTTAAAGATGCAAGATGCGTGCAATCTGTGAACAATTGGATGTGTGTCCTTTTTGTGGGTGCCGGGTCAAAGAGGTATTCCAGATAACGAATTTGTTGACTCATTGGCTAAAGACGCGTCGTCTAGTGGTGTAGAGCTCTCCTTAATAACTCACAAATATATCATTTACTTTATTCAGCTAGAGCATAGGGATCAATGGGAGCTAATGTACATTAAGAGCATTAGTCAATCACCTCTCACTTATTACTATCACCTCCAGCCGTCTCTCCCCAAACTCCCGTGGTTCTATCTCTTTAAAAAGATTAGTCGTAAGGGGATTGTGCTCATCAGCAGATTGCGATTTGGACATCATTTGTTGCCTGACCGTCTTTTCCGTATGCAGCTTAGAGAAAGTCTCTTCTGTCCCCCTCCATTCTGAACAGGCAGTCTGCAGCCCCGATAATGTCCTTTTTTAATGCTCTGCTGTAGCGCTCCTTATCTCGTTCTTCGAGTATTACACCTCCGTATAATGTATCGTCTCTTTTACATCTGGATAATCTACAATTGTTCCCCCATATAGCGACGTTTTTAGAGAAGTCAGCATGCTTGATTAAGATGTAGATAGTCCCCACAATATCACGTTGGGTAAGCTGTAAAGGCACCCCATTTAAAAAAAAAAAAAAAAGTGACCAATACGACTATGCTGACAAAAATTTTATATATATATATATATATATATATATCAAGATACGCTTATGTCGAACCACTGCTGGATGTAAGCATCCCCTTCATCTTCCATCCAATTTACACCTGCTGAACTTTTTATATTATTCTGTCACCTTGTCCTCGGCCGGCTGCTACATACGTATCATAAATTTAAACGAGCAATTGTTATATATATATATATATACACGGCTACTCGGATACAGCTCTAAATGTTTGTATTCAAACAACCAATGAGGATGATATTCCATATATATATAAATATAGTTAACATGCGTAAATTAGGATGAAATCTTATCAGTTCAAAAATTAAATCTTTCTATACACTGAAAGCAGTTACATTTCCCATTTGTTTAATTCCGTTTCAATATAGACGAGCACATTCGTCATTTCTTGATTGCTATCAATGAATGATGGTCGCATCCGATGGTCTCTATTTAATTGTTGTCATTTCAACAATGAATAATAAACCAAGTACAGTCGGATAGATTGAAAATTGGTTTTTCATTTAAAAATTTATATTAATATCCAATATGTTCCGTGACCTGATAATAACTATTGCCGGACGAATTCAACTACAATAACAACATAATTTATTTACAATTATTAAAGTAAACTATAACATATAACGCTACGTATGCGATGATTTTTGTCTTTGTGACTAATATAACAGCGACCATATTACACCATTTTAAATATTATAATTATGACCATTGGGAAAAATTTGAACAAAAAAATTTCAACTGTTTTATATATATATATATACATATATATATATATATATATATATTATATATATATATATATATATATAGAGAGAGAGAGAGAGAGAGAGAGATTGATATCGAATATAAGAACGAATAGTGAGTAAACCGAATTATACACATAAATAGCAATCCGGTTGAGTTTTCCTCACATTTCGTTTATTTCGTCTCTTCGCTTGCGACCACATCACGTGACAGTCGTTTACAGACTGCTTCATATTTTTATGCGTGTTTGTTCTATTAACGATAATAATACTCTAATATTGAAGTCGGATTTATTTTTTAACATTTAAGGGAAGGGCAGTAATAGATAAATATTGATATCAGTTTGTGAGAGGGGAAGCAAAAAGCGCCAAAAATTGTTTTTTTTTTTAATTTTTAGTTTCAGTTTTAAACAGTACTGTAATTTCCATACAGGCCATTTTCAATTACGTAATACATTATACAAAATTTCATATAAATCCGAGCCGTTTCCCAGATGGCCGAGTATATATATATATATATATATATATATATATATATATATATATATATATATACCAAAATTACTTGTTTAATATATAACACCCGTGCGTTTACTAATATTACAATTGTGAGTTACGTAATCGGTTGCTCTGACAATGAACTGTTAAATATCTAGATCTGAAATCAAATTTTTTCTTCTACGACAATATTGTTTCTGGACGAAAATATTTCCAGTTGATTAAGTATAGTTTCGTCTGAGAACCTATGAAAATGCTATTGAATAACTTGGTTGATATACGAGTTCCTTGCAAAGTAATTATTTAAATACTATTGTAGAAATTTAGATGTTTTATTTCTTAATGATTTTTTATATAATTTTTAACTTTCGAAATTAGTTAGGTTTTAAATATTTACCGGGTTTTTCATACTAAATGCTAACATTAGCAGCACATCTAATTAAATCTGTCGACGACAGAATTTATTATAGACACGTTGTAGAAACATTCAAAGTGCATTGCAGTATGTCCGAGATCTAATTAAGAATACAAACACCGACGCTAACAACTTAAAATATATACAAATTAACTTCGTAGAATAATAAGTTGTCGGACACCAGCTCATTCCGGAAGTTTAGGTAATGAAAATACAGGTAAAAGCAGCTAAAACACTCCAGGGAAACTTGAAAATAGTTAACGCCACCAACTTAACTGATTTACACATAACCATTAAACAGAAAGTCGCAACACCTTATCAGAACTGCTGGGAAACACACTGCGCACATACACATCTCTATCAAATAAACCTAAAGTTCGGATATTGGATGACAGCACACAAAAAAAAAAAAAAAATTAACTAGATTACGCCTGGGGTATGCATTGTTCACGTCTCGACATCTACTACACGGAGATCCTCCACCTGTCTTCCCAACGTGTAACACCCAACTAAGCTGGCACCACATATTACTAGAATGCAAAAATTTCGAAAAAGAAAGGTTAATAACCTACTAACGAATTATAAAATAGTCACCCTACTACAGGATAATAAAAATATCGAATACCTGTTAAAGTTTATTACAACCACCGCAGGAATAATTAAACTCAACAAGAGACTCAAGTGATCTTAGCAATTGAGCGTCTATAAATAAAAGAAGAAAAACAAAAGGTCTCGTTTAAGTTCGCAATATCGTTGACAAAAAGATTTAAATCGACCTAAGTGTGCATTTTAACACGTAGAAATATATAAAACGTGTTGGGTACCAATATAGCGTGTTTATTCGTGGGTTGTTTATAAGATCATGTGAGATTATGTCAGGTGATAAATAAGATAAGGAAGTATTGAAAAACTATTAAATCTCTCTATTAATATTACGTCTATAACGCAAAAGATTGTAATTACCCTACCGAGGAGACTATATTATGTTAGGTCGTTCTTTAGATGTTACGGATGTTGTAAACGATTTAAATGGCTTGTATTTTCAGTAATTAACGTAATTTTGATACTCATTAAAAATAAAAAGATTATTTTATTTCTTTATTTACAATTGTTCACCATACGAATTTCTTTATCATAGAATTTTATTCCTTTTGAAATGATTACTTGTTTTCATCAACGTATATATATATATATATATATATATATATATATATATATATATATATATATATATATATGTATATGTATATATTTTTATAACAAACATAAATAAGGATATACCTAATTGTTTAAAAAAGAAGTTATAATAACGATGCATGCTCCCCTACTGGCGATATATGTAGAGCGCAAACTTAGAGTCTTGCGAAGTATGTCGTTGAGAAACTTGCATTGACACGGAGGGTTCGAGAAAGAACAATTGCATTGTTGGATCGAAAGACGTCATAAGACAACAGACTAGACGGATGTAGTGGAACGTGCGACATAACTGAAATAAAGCCGGGCGGCAAGAAGAACGGATTATAATAATAAACGGATCAACAGAATTACGGAATGGATATCGAGAAGAGAATGCTCAAGATTTACACTCGGTGGCAGGATGATATAAAAAAAAAGTTCTCCGATGTGAAATGAATGAACGAAGCCTGCGACCGTACAAGTACAAAAAAACCCACTTGTAAGTCATCCAACAGTAGATAGATATAGGCGCATCGTGATATGTACATATAACGATATCATTGGCGTCGACTTAAAAAGAATTGCTACGAAGGAAGGATATTTGAGAAATGAACATGGACAAACACGATGGCTGGATATTAAATGAAGTACTAAGACCGTCCTAGATCAAAATAAACCCCCCCGCCCCGCATAAAAAGAATCTTTTTCAGAACGAAATATATCTTGTCAATTGTACAACTTCGCAACAATGCGAGACTTATGCATTCCCGAAATAATAGTTTAAAGTTAATTTACTTTAAAACGTTAAACATTGCTACATCTCTACATGGTCGACTTAACGCTGGTGATTACTAGCAGAATGTCGTCCCAAAGAACTACCTCGATATAACCTTGTGTAGCCGATATTAATATTTAATACGCGCGCTACTACTAATAACTACTAATACTACGTGTTATGTATTTAAAGATACGATACATATAATTTATACTAATTATAAATAATTTAAACGCACGTAATTAAACGAAATTTTACGATAGTTCTAATTAATTAATTAATTTATTTCAATCGCCACGATGCATATTTGACGGTCTTCAATATTCACACTTCCTTTACTATTTAACCCTTCGTGCGTCATCGGGATTTAACCGTTCCCGTTTGATAAATTAACGCGATCGACCTATAATTAATATTCGCTATTCTTTGTATATATATATATTATATATTATATATATATATATATATATATATATATATATATATATATATATATATATATGTGTATATATAGTTTAAAACTTTGAAAGCAGAAAACCTTGAACTAAATGACGATGGTACATTTTATCGGTTTTATTAACAATACGTAAAGACCATTGTGAAAACGACGATTCATTAGTTGTTTACGTCAATGAGTTAAGTGCACACGGTACATAATAGACGGCTTGCATGTCGTAATAAATTCTCTTTCGACTTTTGTCGTTCGATAGATTATTATTATTATTATCATTATTATCATCATTAGTATCGTAGTAACGAGAAAATATGTGTCGACATTACTCGTTTCGTATTGTTTCCACTGAGACAATATTACGTCGATCTAATATAGACAAATTTATAAAATTCTAACCTGTTCGACACTGATAGGAGCGATGTATAGATGTACA
Organism: Coronaproctus castanopsis; assembly: GCA_032883995.1. Classification (NCBI taxonomy): domain Eukaryota; kingdom Metazoa; phylum Arthropoda; class Insecta; order Hemiptera; family Monophlebidae; genus Coronaproctus; species Coronaproctus castanopsis. The sequence goes on from CM065052.1 coordinate 170,209,826, forward strand.
AAAATAATTTTTAATTTTCAGTCAGCAAAATCTCAAATCATCACCTCCGAGTTACAAATACCTGTACTTTAAAATAACTACTTCGTACGATCTGCTTCAGTTCCTTTATATTCGGAAAATCGGGAAAAATCGCGCGTACCCTAAAAATATGGGCACGTTTTAAAAAATAACTTGTACATGTGAAAGGACTACGTTACTATTTTGAAGAACGTAATATAAAAAAGACCACAAACGAAACAAACAAAGCTTTTCGGCTGTAAGTCATTATCAAGTGTGGACGTGAAAAAAATGATATAAAAATAATGTATATATATATTTTTTTTTTCTTCACATGTAATCCGTATTTATAACACAAGAAGCATCAGTGAAGACATGTTATTATCGAAACTCGAAAGAATCCTACTTATTGATAATTCACATAAAATTTATATGATTTAATCAGGATCGATGTTGAAGCTGGCGAGGATAGAATCTGTGTATTCGATCGAATTTTACGCAATCTGTCAGCGGGTTATTTTTGCGATGGTCGAGTCTGAGCTACGGATCTTTTCATTAACTGAAATTTCTTCAAGTTCTTCGAGATGTCGTCATTTCGTATAAACCAGGGTGCGTTAACAATCCTATACGTGAGACGTTTGATTAATTGGAGTTAGAGTATAGCCTATAGCTTAATGTCGTATGTCCAATTTATAAAGTAGAACATTATTTTCTAGTGAAAGAATTGGATTTCTTCCAACCATCCAGACATGTTTCTCAGTTTCAATCTGGACACGTTTTGCCAAGTCAATCTGCGGTCGAGATGTAGATCAAGGTATTTCGCACTAGTTGCTAATTTGGCTTTTTGTTGAGGTATATAAATAATATATCGAGGTCCTTATTTTCGTTAATTTTTATTCTCTACTGTTTCGAACCAATTTACAAGATGGTTTAATTGAACAGGTAACTGGCTGCAGTACGAACGTCATTGTGTATTGCTAACTTTACAGTGTCATCGGCGTATGTCGGTTGAAGTATTATTTACTGGGAAGTCACTGGTGTAAATACTAGGACGGAACTCCTACCTTGATCGGAAATACAGACGAGAGTGAATCGTTAAAATGTACTTGAATTATCTCTCTGCGAGGTTAAGATCTTATTATTAAGTAGTACTGGTAAGGTTAGGTTATGTATTAAAATACCTTTGTGCCAGACTCTATCGAAAGCCTTCTCGATGTCCAAAATTTTTTCCTCAGTATTCATGACACGAATTACTCTCTATGGTACTATGGTTATTTCAAAAACCGAACTGGAAATCTGGAAGTATCGAATATTCGACGAGTACTTAATCTTTTCAATAGCAATATTTCAAAGAGTTTAACTAGTATCGGGATTAAACTAATGTCTCTATACGATGCCATTTCCTCAGTAGTTGGCTTTTCAGATTTATGAATCATTTTTAACTACTACAAATTTCCATTGTACCGGGAAGTAAGATGCCAATTGCATTGTATAGGATATGTAAGTAGTACTATAGTTTTTCGGGGAAGTTTTTTAACCATACTGACTGTAATAGAGTCGTACCTGGCGGGTTCTTTATATTTAACTTTTTTATACGATACTTGATTTCCTTGAGGGAGGAAGACGGAATCGGAGGTGAGATCTGATATGGACTTAGAGCGAACTTATGTCCTCTTCAAGGTCGGTGGTCGCTTTGTTTTTAGAAAATATCTGAAAGTGTTCCGCAAAACGTCAGCCTTTTCTTGGTTATACTATATGTAAACATAAAATTTTAAACGAAAAACTTATCCTATTTGTATAATATTACAACAAATAGCAACAAGTGAAAAAACCATTTATTTATAAAATAATCTATTAAGTATTTTTTTGTCCCATAATTTATTTTTTCTTATATATTTTTATGTTTTATTTTTTTACGTCCACTCGAAGACAGCTCGATAGTGGAAAATTTTGTTGTGGTCTTTTATGGTTTCATTATATAAAAACATTTATTTCGAGTACATTTTGTTTTTTTACATGATCTTTCGATCGTGTATAAACTTTTATGAGTATAGAGCCGTTCATAATCTTAGAGTATATCTCGACAGGAATATTGAATTATTCCTCCGTACATATTAAGCCATATTACTCGACACGCTTGCACTCAGTTCTTGACTTTGTCGTAAACAATTTAAAATTATTCAGTAAGCCAACAACGCTAGTAAATACTGTATATAAAATTCTTGTTAGTTCTGATTCTAGTGTTCGATAGTTTAAGGATACATTTTATAAAAATTATGCACTATATGATTCGAATTAAGTTTTTGAAACATTTTTATTTTTTCTTATAACGAATTAAAATATTATCCTGATGATCACGTTGCTTTACCGTAAAAAAGCCGGAAAATGTTCGACTTATTAAATAACTCGTGTACCGGTAATATTTGATTTCGCAGAAATTAGTAAATACCTATAGGATGAATACTCTGTGGTTTTTTTTTTCCAATAGTCTCGTTACTTAAAATTCATCCTTGTTCGGATATACATTTTCAAGATATTTACATGATTCTACGGTTTAGAATGAAATTTCGAAATTATGTAAATACTGTGAGAGCGAGATGTTGGTATTGGCATTGGTTCGTGGACAGCTTCAGTTAATTATTTCATAATTTTAAATTATTGTTCCATACGTATACATAATTACGTTTGAAATTTTCTTCACTATACACTAGTGTACTCTACACGTGTATTTCTGTTCATATGTAGGATTACGTAAGTACTTTCCTGTGTGTATGTATACATGAGTTGTTTTTTTACCTTTGTATGTAAATATGTGTATAGTATGTGTACATGTGTGTGGTTTTTCGTTATTATTATTATTATATTACTTTAACAATTTAATATCCTTATTTTTTTTCTGTTTTTCTTTCTACGTTTTAATTTAATTGTACAGTTATATTCAATTATTTATTCTTCAGTATTCGATTTTAGCTATTATGTGAACCGAATACGAATAAATAAATAAACGAAAGATGGATTGGTGACACCTATCCTTAAATGAGCTATTCAGAAACGTAGAACCCAGATCTAATTCCAAAATATGCAATAGAGGGAAGATACCACCAAACGGAAAGGATTAAAAATATACACGTAGCGTCGAAAAATAAATTGAGAATAAAACGGATTGATGCTTAGAGACGTAACGAATATCAATGGACGGATCGAAAAAAATTAAGAGAACGCTAGAGCAGGTAGCGAAAGTTTACGAACTTGCGATAGAAACTTTAAATAATTTTATGCTATAACAATCTACTCTCCGATGTAAGTCAAGAATATGCGATTACTACGTGAAAGATAAATTTACGTTGGTTAGAAAAGAGGTGATGGAAAGAGTCGTCTAACGGTAAAATTTAATCGGTAGATTTATCAGATACAAATATCTCGGATCAATAATAAACGATAAGTTAGACAGCCATGAAGAAATAAGAACAAAATGTGTAATCACAAACTTCCGACAGAAATGATGATTTGTCACTTCAGCTAAGACTAGACTACCGCTGCTACGTTAATTTCAGTACTTTTGTACGGAGTGGAAACGTGGATCACCTTGAATGTCATTGGTCACGTTTAGAGGCTACAGTAATTCTAAGAAGGCTACTTTAATAATTTAAAAGTTTGAAATAAAAATGTATCGAAATGAACCAGCCTATGAAGAAAGGCGATATTTTAAGAGGAGAAAATTTTGCGTTTAATACTGCGCAAGGAATAATTCGCGGTAAAAGACCAGTAGAAGAAATTCACGGATAAAGAAAAACCCATCTCGAGGAATGGAGTTTTTATATTAATTCGTTTTTATTTTTATTCGGAATTATTTTCGAGTATGCTTCTTTGTGAATATTCCTTAAATAAACTTATTTCGTACCTTTATCCGACCCTCAATTTTACAATATAAAATTGACTAACGGAAAACCGGTATACTGATTAGCCTTTTTTTTAATATTTCAAATTAATTAATTTAAAAAGAACGAGGTAGTAATTAAAGGTAGGCATCTCGTGAAGTACCGAACGCTATTTTGCCTGTTCGATGAACAATTTTCAAAATTGGTTCTCTCTATAATTTAGCAGGTTCATTTTCGAGCAAATTGCGTACACGGTGATTTCTCATTCACTGCGCTCGAAATTAATTTCTACTTGTAATCCCGTTCTGCGTAGATTTTGTCTGACACCGTCATTAACTACAACGCTAAATATAACGACTTTGTTTATCGCGTCAGCCAGCTAATAATATGAAATACCGTTTAAATAATTATTACGAATAATCTCTACGGTAAGTCGATGTAGTGGAACAAATTTATAAAATGCCGAGTACAATAAAATTTCGTTTTGTTTTTTTTCTAAATAAATAAATTTTACAAATATTTCTTAGATTTTAGACGTTCATCGGGTCTCGTCGATAATATTCGATTTAAGATGTTTATATACGTTTAAATTTGTTTCGATTCATGATGACGTATTTCTTCGATATTAGGGATCGTTTCTAGTAATACCAATGATAATGATGAGTAATTATAATAATCGTAATATAATAATAGTGATAATTGGGGAATTGACCAAGATGATTACGCGCAACAGATAGGTAGTAATCATATTTCACTTTCCAAAAAAAAAGCAGCCACTTCTTAATCACCGACAACCGCCGTATTTTTCATATCGGAATAATTCGGTCGTTTAAAATTTTACGATTTTATACGAACTTTTGTCGCGCCTCCTGAAAAATTAACTTAAACGTATAACGGACGAAAGATGTCCAAAATCTGACTAATCATTACAGGGATAATGGGAGAGTTTAAAAATTTGAAAATGTCAAATTTACGTACGTATTTGTTCATTTACTTTTTTGTTTCTTTCTACTATGATAACTACGGATATGATTAATTTAAAATCAACGACGGTTACTTAATTCTATTAAACGTTCGCTAGGCTAAATCATTCCAGTTATTTTCTGAACCTAGTTATAACCCAACGTAATCTCGTAAAGTCATTTGCGTGTCGAATAAATTTCGAATCGAAAATTTCAATGCTCCTCAAATTTTTCTCATATCGTTCGAAAGCTGTAAAAATGTAATTTATATAGCGAATCGTCATAATTTAAAAACATGGTTAGGCTAATAAAAATTTAATCGTATATATTACAATTTTAAATAGACTTATAAATTTTCGAAAATATACATTTATAATATTACAAATACTAATTACTTAATTGATAATTTTGTTATTACGTTGAATATGTTAATAGTGTATATCTCTACATTAGGAGAAATTAAAATAGCTGAGTGGATACTTAATACACGGGATGTAAATAATAATTAATTAGTTCGTCAAAGAGAAACTGGAATAGGAAATCGGGAAGAAATCTGATGCTTTAACACGACTATTTTAAATGCTTCATATATATATATATATATATATCTGGAGTATGGCATTGCGTGGATCGGAGACATGGACGGTTTTAAAAAGAGATAAGCTCGGACGTTCGAAATGTTGTGCTGGCGCCGAATGTTAAGAATACCTCGGACGAGTAAAATATCTAATAACAAAACACGATAAAGAGGATAAGAAACGAAATGGTGTCGGACATTTCATCAGACATTCGGAATGGATGACAACATTAATTGAAGGAATGATGAACGGAAGACGAAGTAAAGGCAGACCACGAATCGGACATATGGACCAAATTAAAAATGGCGAATGTTATGTCGTTATAAAAGAACGAGCATGCTCCCGTAGAAGGATCTAATGTGCTATATGTTACTCGCCCACCAACCGCAAGATTATGGGGAGAAAGAAGAACAAGATATATATATATATATATATATATATATATATATATATATATATATATATATATATATATATATATATGAGCTTACCTACGTAACAGAATTTCGTTGGAAACTTTATTTATTAGATAAACAATGAAATTTAATTTACCGAGATAAAAATTAAGATTTAGCTATCATTAACACGCGTTATATGCGCAACACACATATATATATATATATATATATATATATATATATATATATATATATATACATATCAATACATGCGTGTGTTGAAGGTTTGAACGATGACGGATTTTTTGCTTTAACTACAAAAATTAACAAAATTTTACACACAGATAATTGACCACAAACAGCATGTTTGAAATAAATCTCTTATTATCATCATTATTATTATTATTATTATTATTGTTGTTGTTGTTGTTATTTATTATTTATTATTATTATTATTATTATTATTATTTCTGTATTTTTACTTGTAGAATCCGTATAGAATAGATAAGAGTATGCAGTTTTGAATCTTGTTAGATTTTGCAAAATTTTCCTACGATACAGGTTCTTTTCTCGCTGAATTATTTTATGCGTCTGTTAAGTTTTATGTCCTGGTGGATTCGCGACATCCTTTCGAAACCCCACCAACAAAAAAAAAAAAAAATTGTTCGACACTCTGACATGTGAGAAATTAAACTCTCAGACAAACGTGAAAAAAAATTCACTTTAAAATTGCTCATAATCTATCTTGTGGTGGCCCCACAAGATAAGTAGCGTTGCTGATAATACGTTTATTAAATGTACGTTGTTTACGGAGTTATCCGTAGTTTCTCTCTTTATTAGTTAATAAAATTGGGCTTTGCGGGGTGCAGTTTAGTTTGGCAGAATCTTTTCGGACGTTTGAACTGCGTACTATTATCTACTAGATTGACAAATAATGGATTAATGTGTTGGTCAAGTCGTTGTTTATAATTCTATCTCTATATAAATCGTCATTCCAGACAAACCAACGTGCGCGTACTGTACTCCGAATGACATTCGACTGGAATGATTCGATGATTTTAAGGTTATAATTGCTGGTTGGTCCACAGATTCTGGATACCATTCGACCGTATAGGTTTTAAGATTACACTATATAACAACCTTCTATTCTTTGCCGATAATGCTGAATGTTTATTCATCAACCAATTCATTTCTCCAAGTTTCTGTTTTCTTTGTTATAAAACGTATGTTGAATATTGATACATAGACACAAAACCAAAATTACCCCCCCGTAATTTCCACACTAGTTAATTATTAACGGGGCTTATTCGGGTCTTAAATTCATTTAAGTAAGGAGACGACAAGTGCGAATGTGGCGCAGTGGAAACTGCCGACCACGTACTTGATCGTGTACTCTTTGTGTTAATCTCAGACCACGTAGTAAAAATAAATTTAACTTAGGGACGGACTATTTCAATTATTCACATTATTTGATGTACTGTACTAGAAACTCCAGGGGTTACTAAATAAAACTACAAGCGCATAAGCTGAATATATTTCTGCGCGCGTGCGTATGCGTTGGTGCACACATGCGAATGTATGTATTTTTGTGTGAATATTTTGTGCAATAATGTTTAATCGTTCACACGTGTAACTAGTTACATAGGATATATATATGTGTGTGTACGTAAAATCATGTACAAATAATTCTCATATCTACGCATTTAATACAACTAAATTATCGTATAAATATTACCTTGTATAAAAGTTATAAGCTTTCGATAAGTGGGAGTGACCCGCTAGGTTATAATATTATATAAGTTTTCGTAAATGGGAGCAAGCCAGTACATTGATTACACCTAAATTGGCGGTGCATTGTATGGCATCTCTGTAAATGAGAATAAACTGTGAAATATTAATTTGAGTAATTAATAAAAAAAGAAAAACGTACACAAACATTTGTTCGTTTGTTTATTTAAATTAAGAACATCTTAAACTTACACACATACGTGTATATATATATATATATATGTATATATTGATATTGATATAGATACCATCATCAACGTCAAACCGAAGATTGATGGAAGACAGGACACAAAATATACATAATACACGTATGTACGGTTCGTTGTTATTACACCCTGATCAGTATCCAATGGCAGGAATCGGACTGGTGCACTCGCTCCGACTATATTTTTTTAGTTGTCCCTTTGCTGAGTAGAGAATTGACGATAGTGACCGTTACCGTAAGAGAGTTTTCCGACGTTAAATAACGTATCGATTTTCCGCGTAACGTGAAAAGGAATTACCTAACACGTATTATCCGTCGTCTCTACTAAGTAATAAATTTCCCCCGGATGTTAGTCACCCTCATCGAACTCGCATCATCTCGCACATCGACCCTCTTTTAACTCTCTCGGCTCTTAACGCGAGCCCTGTTCAACTTTGATTACTACCATCCTTTTCATCTATATATGTTCGCCAATTTCCCGTTTCCTTCGTACCTCTATCACTTTTCCGCACCGTTCTTCCTTCTGTCTTACTCTCCAGTATCTACGTGTTTCCGTTATCGTTTGTTTTTCCTTTTTTCTTTCCTCGAATTTAACGAAACGAATATCGTCACCTCTTCAAAACTTACAACCGGAGCCACCGCGGAAAATTTTCCCTATTCGTGAAAATGCGTATACAACCTAGAGAAACTTTACGCTTGGGAAACGTCGTAAAACTTTTACTAAGCGTCTATCGAACCGTAAATTCTCCGAGTTGATTGTTGTTTCCTTTGATGACCATTTTTTCATTTACCCTCGTCTTATCTTTTTTTTTTTTTATTTCGAACTCATTCCCTCTGTCGTTAACGATTCTTTTTTAACGATATTCCCTTTACCTTTTCGCTAAACTCCACCTACGATCTTGAAACATTTCAAACAAGCGAAATTCGCTCTATAACATTAAAAAAAAAATTAATAAATAAATAGAAACAAATAAAAAATAATAAAATAAACGAGCGGCGTAGTGTGTGTGTGTGTGTTTTTGTATAACAACAGCAATGATAACGAAATCTCATTAACCCTTCCAGTCGCGCGTTCTTGATTATAAATTTAAACGTACGATATAATTAATGAAAATAACTGAAAAAATACGAAAATAAAAAATACTTTGACACGTGATGCACTCCGTCCATACTTGTTCCTAATATTATTAAACAATTATAAAGAACTTAAAGTTGTACAAAATATTTTACAATGTCGCATTACAATACACGATATAAATACATTATCAGCAAGATGAGCATAGATTTCTCTGCAGGTATTTTCTGCATAAATGATATAAATAATACAATTTTCAAAGAAATAATAGACAGACAATCCTCTGAAACACGAATGTGTATATATCCGGTAGGAGAACCAATTTCCATTTTGGACGACATTGGTAACCCGAAAAGATTAAATTCGATCATTCTCAGCAGAATACTACGATTTTTTGGTCACGTAGTTAGAGCCGAAAATATGGAGGCGCTGTTTGTTCAAGGTGTAGTGGCTGGTAGAAGATGGTCAGATGCGATTTTCAGGACAATTGGCCGTACTTTCCACGATTGTGTAAATATCGCACGCGACCGTATTTGTTGGCGCAGCCTGGTCAGTCGTGTGACTGATCATACTGCATGGTATATATATATATATATATATATATATATATATATATATGATAGTACTTATAAACATTTACAGATAATGCAAAATCATCGCTGCATGCTACATGATACGACAAAATATCGCACTTATGTAATCGATTAAATCTTCTATATATGTTTATATATATTAGATCTCAAAAATTTTATTAAAAAAATGTGAAAAGTACTGAGCAAAAATTAATAGTACACGATTACACACTAAATATAGACATTTGTAGACTTAAGCGCAGATTTTTATAATTCATTTAATTACAAAAGTAAATTGCGCGATTTAAGTCCTAATTATGGGGTTTTGTTATTTTGGGTAGGTTTTTCGTTTTAATTTTTCCGCGCAATATGTTAATTATAAAATTTTATTTTGAATTAATGTTCGAGTTGTTTTATATTTCTTAATTATTCGCTAAGGTTATTACTAAGGTAATTAACTGCTAATGTAAAAAATAAGTTCAGTTGAGCAGTTGACTGCACTAGCACATTTAAGAAAATAAAAAAACATTGCATGAAATAAACGCAATGCGCATGCATGCACATACACATATATATACATATATATATATATATATATATATATATATATATATAGAGACAAAATTATATAGGTTTTTTACAGTTAATGATTGTGTACACGTGTCAAACTAAAATTATAATTTTGTCGATGAACGGAAGAGATAAAAACGAAGCAGAATTTAAAAAATGATTTTCTAGATCATTTTTTTTTCCTTTTCCTCGTTTCTGCACATAGTGCAATAAGTAAATGTGTTGAAAGAACAGGAAGGTATCAGATACTACTGATGGTGACCACAACTTAGGACTTATTTAGGAGGAATGAGAGGATGATGAGGAGGAAGACGTTGTTTTAAGATTGTCTCTTGGCCAGTTTCACTTCAATCGACGCGATGAAGCAAGTGGCACATCACGATTTGTTAGTTGTTGAATAGCCGGATTAGCGGTATTTCCTAGCCTGCTGAAAAAGAGCTTGTATCTTTTTTTGACAACTTCCGAAATAGTTGGTATCCGCAAGTACGTATAGACTGGTTTCACACGAAAGCAGCGTCTATATTTTGATTCCATCGACTGTAAGCGCCGGATGTTAGTTGGATTAGCATATAATTCAATGCCATAAGTCCAAATCGGTTTTATTTTAACTTTAATCACTTAAATGTGGAAAGCTGAACAAGATACGATGGTATTGCGTACGTGTAATTCGTTTATAGACGGGTGTGTAATAATAATTAAAAGTATACGTAAAATTAGAACACTTTTAAATTTTAAAATTTCTTAATCCTTTTTAGGAACGACGTCCACTATATGGTACATAGAATTTTAACGCTATATTTTTCGCTATGACGCGAAATGTATCGATATTAAAAATATTTATATTAATACATTGTATAATAAATAGCTGTGTATAAAATTTATAATTTTGATAACAAAATTGCATCGTGTGATCTAAATTAACGTCAAATTTAATAGGTCGTTTTAAATTATTTTTAATTACTCCCCGCTCGAAATATTGATGCCCGGCTTTTTATTTTCGATTAGCAATAATATGGTTTTTAAAAAACCATTTAAATTCGTATAAGAACAAAAATAATTATTCGGAAAACGATGTAAAGAGAATAGAAAGACATAATCGACGACACGAACCAAAAATTATAAAATTTTACGTACGAGAAAAACATGATAAAAACAGAAAAGAAACAGATAGAAATAATTTTATTAAACTCGATGATAAATTTGAATTAGTTCTAAATTATAAAAATCAATTTTGATATTAGACGAAAAAAAGTTCTTATTTATTTTATTTATAATTTTCAGATTGTCAGATTGTTTTAAGTATCTATTCTTCATTTTATATTTGTAAAATCGTGATATTAAATTTGAATTTATATTTCGTGTTTTAATTTTTTAAATCTTTATTTTTATCTAAATTTAAATATCACTTGATAATGACGTAATTGCCGAAAAGCTTTTTGTGAATTTCAAGAAAATAAAGTTTTAGTGATTTTAACTAATTTTTTCGAATTAAAGTATTTTATTTATGTCTAAATTTTATATCGCTGATTTTACATAGCCTCTCGTTTACCACATTCGCTAACGGATATTTTTACATTTGAAATTTCTCACATATTTTTTGTTTATATTATATTTTATGTTCACGTTTGATAATAATCGCTTAGTAGTCGAAAATCTTTTTGATTTTCATTGATCGATTTTAACTCATTTCTTATTGTTTATTTTTAAAAAATTAATTTTTATTATTTTTTTACTACTCCGATACAAAAATGAAAAAAATTCAGTTAACCGTGTTAGCGTGCGTAGATTCGATTAATTTTTTACGGACATTCTGCTTTATAGGTCAACTAGAAAGCGATAATTACTTTAATTACACGACAGCGCCAAATATATATGGCTGATGTCACGTGATGATACACGCTGTATTGAAGAAAATCATCCGACGATCGATGATAATGATGTTATGCAGCTATTTTGTTGTCTTTTATACACTCGTCTATTGTATAGAATGCGAATTCATACAGAGAGAATTATCATCTCGATTTTACGTGAGTGAAAGCTATTATTTTATATATATATATATATGTGTGTATAATGTACGTATGAATGTGCAAGAGTAATAATAGAAAAAAAATTAATCATATTTGCCAAAACACGTATATTTATTTCTATAACTATTTCAAATTATATATATATATATATATATATATATATATATATATATATATATATATATATATAATTATATATTTGTGTAAATATTAGATGTAAACAGTTGTTTAAGTTAAACGGGAAAGCAAGAACATAACCAATAAGACTACATTATAATGGATTGTATATCCATGCTTTTTTGTTACAAGTAAAATTTTAATAACAACAGTAATCGGATATTATTATGAAATTTGTTGTTATTCTAGCGTACACTATAAACTAGAAAGCTTTTCCAAGTTCTTTAACAACAATTTTAAATTAATCTCACGCGCTAATGACCTCTGTCCAGAACTCAATGTCACCAATTATTATTATGATTTTGAACAAAGTAAACGGGTTATTATTTGAACTTTTAGAGAAACAGCAACAAAGCTAAGGCTCTATAAATACGATTTAAATGGTGAAACTTATATCGGGTCGCAACATTGAATCCGCGCCAATTTTCATTCCAAATTACGATATTCTCTCTAGTAATATAGGTCGATTGCGGCGCAATACTTGGGACATCCGTCGTTCTCAGAAGCTTATCCTATATAAAGGATCAATGCTACCTACATTACATCAAAAATTTTATTACTTACATCGGAGAAAATTTCTCCCGAGTAACTCATCTCTTTATCGAACTGCGCCTTTATCAGCGGCTTGTGTCATTAGTGATCTACTTAACCTACACCTCATTGGCACATCGATCACTAGTGAATTTCGCACACTCGGTGATCGGAATTTGCTTACAACTAGTAAGTTTATAACTTATATCATGCACTCGACAGTAAATTTTAATATTTACCTGGAAGGCCCTCCACCTTCCCCGAGCCGGTGTTCCTCAACGCCGGGACAAGTCCCGTTAAGTTTATACCACCAACCCGTTCCTTCCAAAGACCGTCAAGACGGCTTCCAGCCCGATGTATTCGGTGGCGCGACTGAGGTATCGCGGCAGCCGTCACCGTCTAACTCTTCACCTACCGGCATGTTTCCCCGGGTCCGAAGTCCGGGCCGGTAAAAACGATTACAATCGTTTAGTGAAACTCGAGAGACCGAGCTACTGTCCCCCAACAAGAAGCGCAAGCGCGACTCGTCAGGTACTAGACGAGTTCATCTCGGGTGTCGAGTTTGCGGCCCTATAGGGCTGTACAGCGCAAACTTCGTTTCCGCTTTCTAGCGCTATTCTATATAGAATGCGCAGAAGCTGTTGGCCGGTAGACCGGGTAGATTTCTGACGGAAGAAATCTGTCCAGCTCTCGGCCGGCACGCCCATAATTTGACGATACCAACCGAATGCATTTTCCCTGGCCGAAGTTGCTCGTCGGCAAGTTCCCCTAGGCACATCTGTAAGTGCGTTCAACAAGTGGGCGACCGTGCACGCACCGGCGCCGCACACGCACTGCCGAGGCGTTTCCCGCAAGGAGAAACGTTGCTCGTAGCACGCGAACGGGCCGTGCCGCGTACCGAAACATGTTAGCGCCCGCGAGGGCACAAACCATTCGCATGTTTTCCGGTCGACCACACTAGGCAGTAAGGACTTGGCGGCACCGTCATATTCCACCCAAGCTCTTTGCCATCTCGCGAGAGCGACGTCGTATACTTTGTTACGCAGGGACTTGCTTATTTTGCGGCCCTTTGTAAAGACGTCAACGGTAGCAAACTCAGCATGCATGCGTTTACTTATTATCGACGCGCACACCAAGCTACTAATTGTATATGCTCTCGGTCAGCGAACCGTTATCCTGTCCCGATCGTCAAGGGTTATATTCATACTCGCCGACGATAAATCATCGAGCGCGCAGAATACTTCCCTCTCCCAGGTAACCCGAGCATTGTACCTTAATGCGAACATCACAGCCCGACAGTATACTTCTATCTCTAGCGGGAGTACTCCCGCCAGGGCGATCAAATCAACCGTCGGGGCTGTTCGGTACGCTCGAGTCATTATCATGCACTCGACAGTAATATTTCGATTAATATATATAAAAAACACATTTTTCAATTATTACTATTAGTGTGGCGAATGAGGTGTCATGTTGAGGAACACGCCAGTTTGTCCAAAATCTTGTTGATAAAATGAAAATTAAGAACCCGAATATCAACATTTACATCTTGTCGGGTCACATGGCAAATTTTCAGCCTACTTATATAGATATCATATTGGGAGTACCTGCATCTGTTGATCCGGTAACAGAATAAATGACCGGGTGGAACACTTTGCGTTTGAATGGCCAGATTTTGCTTCTTAGCGCGCTCAATTTAAGATCGGTAGGACGAATTCCTTCCATCTGAACAATACAAACAGCAATTTCTTTAAATTCTCAGAGAGTTCAATGGGGCACATATTTTCTATACTTCTACTAAACCTTGTACATAGTAGGAAATCATAAAACGTAAACCTGCGCCAACAAATACGGTCGCGTGCGATATTTACACAATCGTGGAAAGTATGGCCAGTTGTCATGCAAATCGCATCTGACCATCGAAGAGCTACACGACCGCGCTCTCTTCTTATACCTTGAACGAACAGCGCCTCCATATTTTCGGCTCTAACTACGTGACCAAAAAATTTTGGTGAACGATCTCCATTCAGCCAAGTGTTACGGTGCGGGGCTCGTGCGTCCTATACGCAATCTGGCTAACTTCTGCTAATTTAATTGTTCTAATGTTAACCAGTGTCCTAATTTTAGTTTAATCTGATAAAGGTGTGTGTGTGTGTGTGTGTGTGTGGTGAATACAATAAGTTTCCCAACGTGTTATCGGTATAGTTTAGTAATAGATCTGACATGTGTATAGATTTAACATTATATTTTCCTATACGTTTTAGCCGCCTTATTTATGGGGCTTCGTTTCCTGCAATTCCCGAGTGAACCGCAGTCCGTATAAACACCAGCTGGTTGTTTTCTGAAATTAATTTACGGATATAACATATTTCAGATCGATGGTGTCGATTTTTGTAATTCGAATTTGGCGTTTTAAAGTGCTAAATTTCTTGGAATGTGGATGTTTTGTAACGTATTTTAAGTCTGTATATTGCTATAATTTCGGCCGTGTGTAAACGGAAGTTTCTCCAAAGAAGATCGAAATTATAAGGTTCGTTATTTACGGGGGTAAGCGGAAGTGGTTTTATTTATAAATTTTGACGGTGTAGATTTATGCATATTCAAAATAGTGTTTATTTTATTTTATTCCGAAAACGAATATTTCCCGCTTCAGTCACCGGTCATTAATTTTTAATAGGTGAAAAAAATGACGGGAATGGGTGAAAATATAAATATTTCGTGTATAATGTCGCTTTTTAGAATTTTTAATACTTTATATTGAAACTTTTAACGTCGACCAAACATTTATTATTATTATTATTATTATTATTATTATTATTATTCTTTCATATTGGCCAACTATGGACCACGTAAAATATCTTCATGATGTTTATTTTCACTCCAG
Source organism: Coronaproctus castanopsis (assembly GCA_032883995.1). NCBI lineage: Eukaryota > Metazoa > Arthropoda > Insecta > Hemiptera > Monophlebidae > Coronaproctus > Coronaproctus castanopsis. The sequence continues at coordinate 170,225,468 of CM065052.1, forward strand.
TATTTCTTCATTTGGCACCGGTTTTCTTCTTCAATTTTTCTTCAAAACTTCGAAATGTGCTAATTGCATTTCTGAACTTATTTCTATCCATAACGTCATCTTCCGTAACGTTAATTTTCTTAAGGTCTTCCTTAACTTATCGGAACCACGCGATTTGCGATCTAGGATTCCTAACGAAGTACTGGGAAATTCTTTTTGTTAGGCTGTTTGTCTCCATTCTCTTCAAATGACCGTAATATCTTTTATTTTTAATTGTTATTATTATTCGGTTTGGATATTAATCGATTTTCGCTGGATTTTAACCAAAATATTTCGAGATTTCTTTAAAACGACATCTACATACAAAATAAGTTTCCATCCGGTTTTCTTAAACTTTTGTCGTCAATGTATATCAGAGTGACTGTGTATGTATATATATATATATATATATATATATGTATGTAGCTGTTTTGTAGGAGAAAATTACGGTCCACTTCAGGAAAAATAAACAGCGAGCGAGAAAATCGGTATCAACCGAGGAATAAAAGTATAGAAGAAATTTCGGAATTTACGTACTTAGAGAGTAAAATCGCAAAAACAAAATGGCGGATGATCGTAAGATACGAAAATGAGAACTTTTTTCCGGACTGAATGAGCTTTCTTGTTTGAAAGAATAAACTAATAAAATATCGGAATGCTGACAAAAATAAATTAGAAGCGAATGTCAAAAATAAAACGACCGAATAAAATAACGAATAGAGAATTTTTGAGAAGGCGGATTATTTTGGAAAGGAAGACATAAAATTATGTAAGATAGTCTCTGGTGAAGACAATTATCGAAGGAAAATCAGATGGTAAGCGAAACGAGAAGGCAAGGCATATTGAAAAGAAAAATACTGAAAGAACTAGGGAGAAAATAGTCTTGGGATTGTAGATTTATTAATTTATTTCTCGATTGCCGGTGCTTTAAAGATCGTTGGATAGTTTGTTTTATATATTTAAAAATAATCTATGTATAAATTACAACAATTTTCCGTTTTTAATCTCTCGTCGGATAAAAATATAAGAAAAAAATTAAATACGAACCAACCAATTCGAACGAATCTTATTATGTTAATCTTTAAGTAGGAACGTATTGCTCAAAAGCAATGTTATAAAAAAAAATAACGCACTCGGAATCAGCAACGGACCATTCTGTACAAGTCCATCAGTTTGCATGTGGAAACAAACATGGTATCACTAAAACATTATATTATTAACATCGAAGTATTATGCGAAGCTCAGCGATAATAAACGTGGTATTAATTACTATAAAACGTTTCATCCTAATCTACATAATATTTATTATCGCGATAGAAATTAACCATTCGGAGTCAGATGTATTACTTAAGATACATTTAAATCGATTTACCGTCACCCCATTTGAACCTACAAATCCGCCTTGTAGGATAACAGTGTGCAGACATTTTAAAGGCTTATTAAATTTAAAGAAAAAAAAAAACACATTTAATATTATCGATCAAGGAAACCGCTCAAAACATATGAGAGACAAAATTGAACAACAAGTTACAACTATCACTTTAACCAGTTGCGCACGCGAAAGAATAGACGACTGAAACGATCGAATATAATAGACTAACGAATATTGTATCAAAAAAACAAGGAATGACGACCAATGGGAAGCATTCCATTAATTTGTATGGAAATTAACTATTAACACTGCCACTTATTGTCTTCGTTTGCACTGATTGTGTACAAAATTCATTTAAAAAAAAAAAATAAGTTACAACAAATTAAAGTAGTACCAGAACATTGGGAAACTTTATATCGCGTAAACAGGCAAGAAGAGATTGTACTAAGCAGAATCCGCATCGGCCAAACTAAACTAACTCACGGCACCATCATGTATGTTTATTTGTCCATTGAACACATAATCTCCGTATAGAACAAGGAACGTGAATTTTCATTCGAACAAACAAGAACTTTTACAGAAGATGACCTTAGGAAGCTGCAGTGTACTTTCCGATTTTTAAAAACTATAAATTTAAACGAGAAGATATGATCGTTAATTATGCTAGAATTATTTTTATTTTTATTTTAATTCATCGAACTATGTAAACTTATAGGACATAATTTTCCGTTTAGTTTCTATAATCTATAAGTATTTTTATATGGTAGAATTATTTGTAAAACATATAACCCCTTTCATTCAATTACTAAGTTATCTATAATTATCTAAATTGTACTATATCCTAGACGCGAATGACCTAGAAGTCGAGCGTCTTTAAATAAATATCGAATTTGAATTTGAAAAAGTACCCGGGATGGCCACACGGTTGGCCTGTTTGGCCTAAGTTTAATATACTGACCACAACTTTGCGAGTTGTACCTCACTTATTAAGTTATGATGTTTAATATACACGTTACCGCTGTTCCGACTGAAGGTTAATAAAAATTTTCTCAAAGAAAATAATTTCACTACAAAGGAAATTTCTAATTAAAACCACCTCAGACAGATTACGACGCAACTTACCAATGAAAAGCGAAGCTGTCGTATTTGTAATAAAGAATTTTAATTTGTTAACGAAAATCCTCTTTACCGATAATACAAAACCGTTTCCTTAGTACGGCATCTTATAGAAAACGAATTAAAAACTGTTTTAAAAATTACTACGGTATAATTTGGCAAACCAAGTGAGAAATAGATATAGTTTTGAAATGATACCTCACTTTTTAGATAGACATAACTTTAAATTTTCACACCGGATTTTTATAAGAACTAACAGGACGTGGGAAAATTGTCGAGTACTTATGTCCTTTCGGCTTAAGCAAAAACGATAACCGGTTGATTAAGTAGAACATATTATTTTCGAATGCTCAAACTACAAAACCACTAGACGCTCCAACAAAATAAATCTAAAACTCGACGAACGACTAACCGCTCAAAATTACCAAAAGTTCGTTTTTCACGTACTCCGTATTTGATTTCAGAATATAAGCGTGGTCACTTAATGGTCCGTTCACATATATGTCTCTGTATGTATCTGCGTGTGCGTTTGTCTAATTATCGTAGATTTCAACTGTACATATTCTGTATATATATGATTCTAAAAAATCGACTTTTTTTCGTAAAAAATAATTATATATAATGTTAGACTACCTTTTAACTTAAATGTAATTCTAACGCATGCGAGGGTATTTGCAGCAATAGTAACACAACCCGTGTCGATGCGAGTGTTTATTAATTATGACAAATTGTAAGGGACGATTCTGCTGATTAAGCTTAAGCGGCAGTGCAGGAGTGAAAACTATACTAAATTTTGAGAAATAATTCCTTAACGACCTCTACGAACCAGTCTGGTTGTTCACTGCAATCGATCGGTTTCTCTTTTGCTACATGGCTGTCAACAACCCACGTCTGCAGTTACATAAGATTTTTTTTAATTATTTATATTTTTACTGTATTTTTTACAATGTCGTATGAAGACTAATAAAAAAGAATTTCTAAACTTTTTGAATCAGATACTGAAGAAAATCCTTTCCGATTTTAACGATAGTTCTGCTGGTGATTTCTATAATGATCCCAAAGATTCTGATCACCAAACAGGTACGAAAGTGTCACGTCACTAAATAAGGACGAATAGAGCAAACTTGAAACCAGTGAGAACTCGTTCGTATTAGATGGTCTCCCACGGCTGAACTAAACTCGTGGTAAAGATGAAAAGTTGGTGATTGTTTCAATTTATCTTATAATATCGACGTTATACGGAAAATTGTTACACCAACGTGTATTGAGAAAAAGTTAAGCAAGCCTATCGGAACAATCGTTGGCATCGGAAAAAGAACAATGAAGAAATTCGTGCATTCATTGGTCTCTCGATCATTGCTGGTGTTATAAAATCTAGTAAAAAAAAATTGAAAGATTTCTTCTCAAAAGATTGACATCGACATTCGGAACAACAATTGATCGATTTTTTTGTTCATATTTCGTTGATTTAGATTTGATAATATAAATGATCGTCAGTAACGAGAAGAAACGTATAAATCGGGACCAATGAGAGAAATTTTCGAAATGCTTTCGGAAGATTGTAAATAGTTTTACACTGTGTCTGAAAATACAACATTGTTCCATTCGGGGGGGGAAATTTTCATTTCGACATAAAAAATATGATGTAAAAATTTTTACCATACGTTACGCTAGAACACGGCATACACTTAACATATTTACATATGATAGAAAACAAAATTCGAGTTATCGAGTGAAACGGAAGATAATACTCCGAGATTTGCAGAACCGAACATAATTCAGACAGAAATATTACACTCGACAGTTGGTTCATAAGTATTCCTTTATATATTAAATTGTTGAAAAAAATTAATACTAGTTGGAACAGTTAGATAAAACGCTCATTCCAATCGAGCTAATTGTTGTAAATAAATAACGGGTAAATAGTTCCGTTTTGGCTACAAAATAACGAATATGTTTCGCAAAACGGTAAAAATGTTACACCGATGTCTCTAGTATGCGTCCGAACTCCACTGGAATAGATACCGCTACTATAATAGACCTGAATTAATTAGTCATTATAATTGTACTAAAGTTGGAGCGTATACTATAGACAACACAACCCACACAATGAGCAGGAGAACCAAACGGTGGACAATTTTTTTTAGATAATTGGATATTTCATTAATAAATGCACGAGCAATTTTTTCGTCCAATAATTCTGACTCTGATATTATAAGAAGAAAATTTTTGAAGGAGATTGGATGAATTTAGTAAAATCGATTCTTCGAAAAGATCTCAGTCCGGTCATTTACCTGCTGATATACGTTAGAATATCGCAGAAATATCTGATACATTTAAGAAAAATCCGATTTTAACAAATGAAACGAAGAAATCAGGAAGATGTCAAATATGTCCAATTAATCATTGGTTATAAATTTACCTTCTTTACCCGTCTTGAGGAGATAAATGTAAAATGCGTCATATTACACGACGAGTTAATTAAAATTATTCTCAATAATTACGGGCTTTAATTATATATGTATAATATATTATATATATATATAATATATTATAATATATATATATATATATAAAGGTGATACTTTATAATGGCCTTATTCCAGGCTATATATGGGTATAGGTACTCCATTTACATTTACATCGATAATAAAATCTTAAAAAGAATTAATTATACAAGATTGTTTCTTCATCATTTGCTACCTGTGTGCTATCCCACGATCTAATTTTAATTGTTTAATTGACAGAGTCATTATTTCTAAATTCAGAATCACTGGTAACTTACTCTTGTTTGACTCATTTTTCCCCGTTATACTGAATAAGATCAGTTATAAAAATATGGGAATTGCATTTTTTTTTTAATTCACAAATTTTAGGATACCATGCAGCACTAACACTCCTGATAAAATTCAACATTCTATGTATGAGTGCACTTACCGTGAAGAATAATTCACGTTTCAGTACTTCCACTTAATAGTGCCGGAAAAAATTAGTTTTGAAGCAAGTGATCAATCTTCTTCAGTAAACATCTAAATAATAGAAATGTCATTCCAATATCATTTCGATATGTATATATATATATATATATGTATATATGTGTGTGTAAATGTATGCATTGGGTATATATTCCTAATAATAATAATAGTAGCAGTAATAATTATCATAATAACGGTAATGATTATAATAGCGGTAATAATAATAATTTTTGTCGCTGTTATTATCAATAACAGTGATAGTACTACTACTATTAATAATAGATAATGATAATTCACCGACAAGCAGTGCCATCCTTAGATTTATTTTTAATAGAAACTAAATTAAACAGTTAACCATTGCAAACAATAGAAATTATATAAATAGCCTTCACTAATGTTAAATTTAATATTCTTAATTTTTTTTTAACGAGTAGTTATTGCCTTATTGCCTACTATAAGGATATTACTCGAAATATGAATTAATTAGAAATGATTACACAATTTAGAATTTATTATGAAGTTGGAGAGGAGGAGAAGGTTGTTTACAACCGGTACATTGTTCTTCAGCTGATTGCACTGATATTGAGCAAAATTTCTAGCGGATAACCACGATATGGTAGACTGTTAATGGAGAACAGCACAATTCGCATATTGGTGGTGGTTGGACACCCAGTAGATAGGAGTACGTACTCAGCGTGTGACCAATATACACTCTGTTGGCAGCTGTTTCCAACCTCGGTGAACAAATTTTACCAATTTTTGATGGGCAGGTTATTAAATCCTTCTTTATATTTCCAAGTATACTCGGCCGAAAATGGAAGGACCGATTCTACGCGTCTAGAATTTTCTGAGTTTTTACTTAAACAGTAACTAATGTTTTATCATTCCTACTGTTAATCTTAGATATAAATACACTAGCAAAGCACTATCTGCTCACAAGATTGAAATACTTATTTGTATGCATAAGTGATATACGTGTAGATCAACTGATACATAATTATCATGTTACTTTTATTTATCTCTACCACACTTTATTTTGACTAATTTACAGGTTTTTTACACATTTTTTATATATATATATATATATATTTTTTTTTTTTTCCTGAATTATACGATTGTTAAAAAATATATATAGATAATAATAATAATATAAAGTGAATAATGTCCAATCGAAAGTTAGTTTCGTTTACCTTAAGTTTGGCACGGAGCTGGCTGAACGACGCTCCTTGGGCGTACGATTTGTCATTGCCTGCTGCGGTTTTTTTCAGTAAGCGAGTACTTGTTTATCAGATGGATAATCGAATTAGCTGTAAGTTTTTTATCGTGAAAAATTTTCATACTCAATGAGATTCAAAATCTGGTCGTGAGAACTAAATTTCCGCTAGGCAAGATGTATTTAATAATAATAATAATAATAATGGTATATTAATATTATTCATAATAATAATAATAGTTATATAGGAAAAACACATAGACGGCTTTAACTTAGATTTAACGAACATTTAAATTCGTATAAAAATAACGAAGATAAATCATAATACGATAAACGTAATAAAAAATTATAATATAGGTTGGCCCAGAGAAGACGGACGGTTTTGTTTTTCACATAGCATAATTGGTAACACTGCAATAAACCGCGTGCTCAACGTTTAGTGTATACACGAGAGATTAGTTCAGTTGATATCCTATAACGAGAAGCAGCGCGCCTTTTTGCATGGAACGTTATTTTCGGTGTGAATGTGCAAAGAAAGGTTGAAAAGAATTCAAAATTACGCAGTGTAAACCTGTATCATTCTCACAATTCAATTTTAAGGAGGGTTGAAAACTTTCGACAGACAATTTCTCCGACGTATAAAAAACATCCCGGGCAAAAAAAAAAACCGTTCATACCCGCACAAACATCGATCGAGTTCGGGCAGCGATCATTCGGAGACATGTCTGCTCGTCGTCATACGGCTTCTTTAAATCTGTCGAGAGAAATTGCTTGAAGACTCGAAATTTCATCCTTATAAACTGGTAATAACTCGAGAATTAAAATTGTACTGAAACTTTGCTGAAAAATTTCTAAAAGAAACGATCGATTTAAACAATATTTCGATGAGCGATGTGAAGGTTCTTTTCAGCTATTCGGATTCGTAAATAAACAGAATTGCCGTTACTGGTCCGAATCTAATCCGAATTCGATCAAACAGAAGTCATCACACAGCGAGCGAGTTACAGTCCGGGCTGATGTGTCGAAGTGAGGAATATCTGAACAATATTGTCGACAAATGATCGTAAGCCTAATCTTTCGTTTTCCTATTTTTAGATAAAATTTCATTTCATAAATTTTTAAATTATTCGAAAAATAAAACCGTCCGTCTTCTCTAGGTCACCTTATATTTAACCGTAAAGTTATGCATAAAATAAATTACGTACATCAATCCTGGTTATGCTGTTTATTTTCCCAAATACCGGATTTCTCTATTAATTTTACTTAATTTTACGTATACTAATTTCGATCGTCTTCATAACGTAACTTCTAAAATTGACAATAAATCATCATCCGTAACCTAATGTTACGTACATCTTTTTCTTCATTATTATCAGTTCACTGCTGGACGAAGGCCTCACTCAACTTTTCCCAGACGCCGTGATATTGAGCTTTATCCCGCCAATTTGACCTGAACTTTTGGATTTCATCTGTCCACCGTATCCTTGGTCGTTCTAAGGCTCGTTTACTGGTTTCCACGATGTTGACGAACTTATCCAGCGGTTTTCGGCTCTAGCCACATGTCCGCGCCATCTCCATTTACTATGTTTAATAATACTTATTGCATCTTTAACTTTTGTCGTTTTTCGTATGCGCTTTGTCGATCAGAGTGATCTCCAGCGTAGACCTTTCCATTTTTCGCTGATAACTTTTATTTGTTGTTCCATTTTTTTGTTAATATCCATGTTTCACTGTTACGTACATATACACACATAAATACGCACATATACATGTAAACAAAAACATACAGATATACGTGTGTATATATATATATACACTACACATAAGTATACAGTTCTGACACCATATGTCACATTTCCACGCATAAAATTACGAAGACATAATACGCATCACGTGTTAAGGAAATATACACAGCATCCTTATTTATGTATGCGCTTATTAGCAACACAAATTTATACCAACTTCTAACTAGTGTATTCAGCAAAAATTAACTTTGTGGGACGCTGTTTCTAATTTCTCAGCTTATTTTCGAAATCCCTCGTAAACGTACTATAGAAATACCGACAACCCGTGTACGCATCTTCTATTCGAGCTGCGATATTTATTATAACGAGGCTAATCAGGTCCGTCGAATCTAGTCTTACTAATAATAATTCAATCGATCAATCAATCAATCAATTAATATATTTCAGGAAAATTGCGCATCGTGTACGCGAGTAAAATTAGATACAAATTTGAATTAGTAAATAGTCGTATAACGCAAGAATAAACAGAAAATATTTGAAATTTATAAATATAACCTCATTTTCTTACTAAAACTCATATAAGAACATAAAATATAGAAATTAATAACGTAATTTTTAAAACATAAAGCCAGTGTGTGCCAACTTATAATAGGAGTGTGTGAACGTACTAATTTTTATATTAAATATATCACGTGAAATTAACGACGGTTGTAATTGTAATGAAAATAAGAATATTTCCTATTATCGTAATCAAAGATAAGCTACAAACAGTTGAAACTTACACGATAGAATGAAACGGATAGAATAAAATTAATTAAAATTTAAATAAATGAACAAAAATTTTTGTACGCTGATAAGAGCCCCGAGTGGATATATTAGTAAATAATAACAGTCGAATCATAACTTTGATATATTATATTACCTTAGGTGGTTTTTTTATTGTAAATGATAATAATCGTATACCACGTTGAATGCACCTCGTCAGATCATCGAAATTAAGCAACGTCGGACCAAGTTAGTACTTGGACGTGACCGTCAGGGAAAGCTCGAAGTTATGTCGTCGCAATAGCCACTTCTATACGAAAAGTACCGAGTATACGATCGACGACGCACAAATTATCATCAGGAAATAAATAATCCGAATATTATTATCGCCTAGAAGGCAATGGCAAGCCACCACGCATAAATATTCGCGCTGGTAAACAATCTAGTACACTACCAATGGTGTAGCCAGGGGGGTTTTGGGGGTTTGACACCTCCCCTTTGAATCAATCTGATAATAAGAAAATATATACTCGTTAAATTTTGCATTTGTTAAACCTATTTTGTTTTTTTTTTTAATTTTCATTTATTTTATTTAAATTTCGTTGTTTTTGAAGTAAATAAATAGTTTTGTAATATTACTAGAAGAATTTTGTAGAAAAACGCGAAGAATAGATTTTAAATTTTAAATTTAATTAAGTATTACTACGTATTATCCCTTCAAAAAATATAAAATCATTATATTTATCGCTTATTTTTTCGCGGAATTTATTGTAACCATTTCCCTCTGTCCTCAAAAACATGACTAATTAGTGTGTTCCAGTGACGTTAAGTATTTCTGCCGTCTATCGCTTCTAATGGAATTACATATTTGACGTCTGATAAGTATAAAAATAACTCTGGTGAGTTGGATTAGGGCTTTTTAACCTACTTGAGTTTTGGTTATTTACTTAAAGTTCAATTTAACTCGTGTTTACTGCTATAATTTAGTTTGAAGCCCCCTCTTCAACCAAGTCTGGCTACGCTACTGCACACTACAATAACACGCGGGGCTGCATTGTATCATGACAACAAAGCGATTACAATCAGTTCTTCCGGGTGTGTGTGTGTGTCTATCTACACCAGCGCCATGTTATAATTGTCTTGTACGCTACTTATACTGTACAACAAAATATGTATAGTAAAGTCGCCTACCACCGATACGGAGACGGCATTTGATGACGATAATAATCGTAGCAGTAGTGCTAAAAATCTGAAATGATTCTATAACAAGTTCGGTCTTATAATTATTTTTCCATTCTAACCATCGTTATTGGAACTAATTTAGCGTTTGCGTTAATTTAAAAAAAAAAAACATGTCTATTTTTCTTACGTTACAAAATAAAAAGAGAAAGTCCCAGTTTTTTTTATTATTATCGTCATCTCTTCTTAGCGGGCGGGTGGTGGGAGAAGAAATGTCAGTTTTGAAGGATGAAAATAGGTTCGGAAGATGGTTCAATTCTTGCTTAAAATTGAAAAGAAAAAAAAATGCTAAAAAAACTTTCTCACTCTACAGCATTCATTTTATAGGTTTCGGACGGCCTGCTGAGTTAGTTCGGAAATACTCTTAAACCACTTCACAGTTGTCTGCTTCAAGTTTCGTCAAATCTTTCAAAATCATTTCTGCTATTCTAACTTCTAGGATAAAAAAAGACACAAAAATAATATTTTACCAAAAAACTAATAGAATATCTAAGCGAATGAAATCGTAAGCAATAAGAGTCAAATAACTAGTTAGCGTCAAACGGTGACGCCCATAGAAAAAATCTTCGTTGTAAGAATTTAAAAAAAAAATATTAAATGAAAAAATACGGGTATAGGAAAAATGACCGACTGTACGATGTCCAATGATTAAGTTAAAATGGGGAAGTAGCCAGAAAAAAAAAATATAACAATACCGACAAAACATCTATTAGAATGCTGACCAATTGACGAAAAATGGAACATTCGTAGATGGCAGAGACCAGTTGGAAGGATAATATGGATCTCGAGAAAAAATCGGTTAACGTGTAGACAAATAAATTATGAAGGGCCGACGTGTAGAAGCTTAGACTCTATCCGAAATGCATATATCTCCTCCGCGATTTTAAACAAGTACAAAATATTTTTTTTTACTTTCTTCTTGTTGTATGAACTTTTAAACAGATTATTACTATACGCGTCTGAGTGTATTTATTTTACAAATCGTCCGCTTGTGTATATTTTTAAATGTCTGCGCATAATCAAATCCAGAAATCTAAATTTATTATTACAATAATCGTGCTAATAATTAATAATAATAATAATAATAGTGATTTCAGTTCGGGCGGTTTTATTTGGACTTTCGTAAGTGATAATATTTCTTAATCGCTGATAATCGCCGTCATAATATTTTTCAATCGTATCTGAATAATTCGAACGCATATTCCGATTTTGTACAGACTGTAGGGAATTCTGTCGTGCTAACTTCTTATCTACGTCGTCATAGATCGGAGTTTGGCGACCGGTAATGCGATTTTTCACTTTATCCACGGTCGCATTGTTTAATTTCGATTATGTACATCATCGTTGCAAATCCTCCTTCTACTGAATATTCCTTCTGCCTACTTTTGCCGACAATTTCTCCATGCAGTACCGATTTGCAATGGATGATATTTTTCATTTCGACGAATATGACTTTAGTAAACTCAGTTTTTGCGTTCTCTTTCCTTTACCATCGAGACTTCTAGATTCGTTATTCTGTCTGTCCGCGAAATTTTTGAACATTCGTCTATATCTATACCACATTGACGTTTAAGATATAAACAGGACATAAGTATAAATTTAAATTACGCCAAAAGCTAACTAATCATTTTAGGCATATCTGCAAAATTTTGTTAAATTTAGAAAAAATCATTTTCTTTTCGGTATTTCTGGTTGAATCTGATATTAGGACTCGTCGATCGTTTTCCAATTTCCAATTATTTTTCGTTTAATCTGACCTGAATTTATCGAACCGTTTACGTCTCGTGTAAAACAAATTCAAACTTCGCGAATTTCGTACGTCTATAAAAAAGAAAATCCTACGAAATCTGTGAGAATTAAAAAAAAAAACAAAATTAACCGTAAAATTATATCGCACCAAAAATTCTCCACGTTTTAACCGATATTTTGTTTTTAGTAAATAAATATTTCATTATCGAATCGATATATATAAAATATGAGTAACTAAAAAAACGTCTATATGTAATATTAAAATCGTGAATGGAACCAAAAAAAAATTTTAAGAATATAGTAGACACCACGAGGAACAGACGATTACTACAGAGGTAGATATTTGTTTTAACTGCGTATAGATGTTGCTGTATGCAATCTTTACAGATCAAAGGCGCAACGTGATGATGATATACACACCCGGATTAATGCTTTCGGAGACACGGGGCTAATTAATTATCAGGGGCCCCCTGTACGAGGGAAAAACCATAAACGTATAGATTTAAACCACAACACGTTAAATAGACTCGTCATTAATTCGAAAACCGTAAACCCCCAAGATGTCAAATACACACATAACTCAAATCGTCATTAATCCAAAAACCGCTGAATTAATAAAACTTTTTCTTTATAATTAATCGAAATACTAAAAATTAAAAATAAATCACCTAATTATTATTACGATTTGCATCGAATAAGTATAAGAGCAAAATTTCACATAATATTATAATTTATAATAATAATGATCAAAAATTAAAATAATAATACATTTTAGTAATAATAAATAAAATTATTTTTTGACAAAAACTCGGATAAGGTAGTCAATTATGATTCGATGGCAATGCGAGTTGACGATGATAATCTGCCATCCAACATTGAAGATCGGTAGATATTTTTTATTCTCTTAACTACTGAGAAAGATCTTTCTGCTTCGTAATTTACTATTGGTATATACTGTCACGAATATTCCGAGAGCGATATAAGTATTCGGAAAAACATCGGTCATTTGCATTTCAACGATGGATTAATGACGTCAGTTGGGTTATGTGGATTCGACGATTTCGGGGGTTATTACGAGTCTAAAATAGATTTAATGTTTTTAGGACTCTGGGATATTTTAGATTTTGTTTAAATTTCGTGGCTATTAAAAAAATATGCGCGTTTTTACGAAGTTAATTTTGTTCGAATTTATTACTGTTCATTTAGCAAACGAAAAACGTTGCTAATAATTGTAAATTATCTCTCTGTGTTATATTCCTCGGCTCCTAATAAAAAAAACTCGTATTTGAGAATTTCTACTTTAGGCGTATTATTTTAGACGGTCTAGTTTTCCCTTTGACGAACTTTATATTAAATTATTTTTATTAAGGAAATCCGGACATACCAAAACAAAGTATTACGAATGATAGCCGGAGCTCCCTGGTATGTTTCCGACGACACTCTACACGGAGACTTCAACATTAAATACATAACAGAAGAAATTCATCCAGCGACAGTTAAACATGTATCCAAGCCAAAAAAAAAATTAGCAAACAGATAACAGCAGAAGATTCCAAAATATATATAAATTCTTACTAAATTAGCTACTTCACGAGTCTGGGCAGATCTTTGATTTTGAAGTCACTCATCCTCTTCGCGCCATCTAGTTGATGATAAATATTTAATCAGTTAGAGATTTGAAACGAAGAAAAAATATATTTTTTCACGATACTGCGCTAGGTAACCTCCAAACAAATAGTGAACGTTACCTGCACACCACCCGAACCGACGGGCAACTGACTTGCTAGATAGTGGTAACGAAGTACATCCATTGAACCGTTGCACCTCTTCCACATCGGTTTGATCGATTAACAAGGTAATTCCGTGTATCATTGATGATGGTGATAACGTATGTCTTCGGCTAGCTTAGATGTCCACATCCAGGTTTCGTAGCCACGTTATGGCCGCGTCTGATACTACTCGAATATCCTTCCAACCGAATTTAAGGGCTCTACGTGGGCATAGATTAAGGATGTGATCCATTATCTGATCTTCTAATTGACAGTCGCAGCAGGATGGATCATCTTTAAAACCTCACTTTGCGTGCATTACTGCGCGCCCATGGACTGTTATGACACGATTTAAACGCATCAAGCATTTTCGCTCTAGGTTAAAACCTAGTTTTCCGGGATGCAACTGCGTCAAAATCATCTGCTATGAGTTTTGTGATCATTGATGAATGACATCTCCTATCTCGTCACGACCCATATAGATAAATTGCTTATTGGCTATGTAAGCCAGATTGCAATTTTAAAATATATATATATATTATATATTTCAAAAATACATTTTTATACAGACCCCGTAATTTAACTCTGTTGATAATACCGATTTCTCATTAAGACCTACGTATTTGAGGAGTAACTTTTGTAACGTCTCAGCGGCGGGTTTTATCTATACGTCGCAATGAAGAATTTCATTAACGAGATAATAAAATACAAAAATATTTCAATACTTGCCAGGGTTTTCTATTGAGTAAATAAAAAACACAATTTAATTTTAATTATGATTTAATTATGTACAATTTTTTTAATTTATCTTCGGAGGGATGATTTTTTTTATAACGATCGCTATCTTTCAGTCGTTACCTGTAAAAATAAGTTGCTTATATTTATTCGACCGACGATAACGAGCTAAACCAGTTTTCCATCGGTGTATGTGTACTGGCGTATATATGAATATGTTACGTATGTATGTGCGTATGTAGAGACTGTATTTAAATAAAGAAATCGATTACAGGAGAAGCGTGTTAGAACACCATTAAAGCCAGAAAGAGGACAATCGTATACCGGTTATCCTTGGAAATAAATTCCATTCGCCGGCTTTAGGCTTGTAATATTTCTAGTTAATAAATACCTGTTTTATTTCATTTTCCAAACTTGCCCAACGTACAACTTTTACCACATATATATATATATATATATATATATATATATATATATATATATATATTTATATATATATATCGCATCGTATTCGACGATTTAAAAGGTTAATTAAAACTTTATCGCCCGTTTATAAATATCACTTCCAAAGAATATTTTCGAAATAAAATTACCTTCTGAGTTTCCATCTACGATATGTGAAAAATCACAATGAATGAATCTAAATCTAAACATCTCATCATCGCTTTAAACGGCTCTTTTTAAAAAGTACCCGTCACAATCGATGAAAACTCTAAAGTAAAATATTTAGAACTGCATCTGGATCAGCGATTAACTTGGAAAGATCATATCCTAGCCGAGAGAAAACAGCTCGATCTAAAATCTCGAAGCATGAACAGTAATGAATATAATATTCGTCAATTATAAGTAAAATCTTATTGTACGAAACTATCCTCAAACTTATATGAACATACGGAATAGAAATTTGAAGAACAGCTCCAGTAAATCAAATATTGAAATCCATCCAACGTTCCAGATCAAAGATTCTACGGAACGTAGTTGGAGCACCGTGCTACATGACCCGCAATATATGTCGACTATAAAAATTACCTACGAGAATCCGCAGCGTTAAATATATCACACGACCGCAAAATGGAAAAACATAGAAACGTAATTTCAAATTCGAATTTATGTAATTAAAATTAAACAAAGTTTTTCATAATTTCGACAATTGTTTAAGGTTCGTAAATAATTGTTCGAAGATTTATTTAGAAATTAATTTTTAATCGAATTCATTTATGATTTCACTCGATGTACGCTAAAATTTATTACAGTTTTTAAAAAAAAAAAAGGAAAAACCCCGGTCTCGAAAGGTTCATTTTTTGTAAAAAATTTACCCCACGTATATATTCGCCTTTTGTCCCCAAATTATGAAATTACTAGAAAAAAATTATCGTATATCGTTCGAAATTATAACCGTCGGGATAATTTGTTTGAGAGTACATTCCGTTCGTATCGTAATTTAAATTACGTGTTTTACTTCTGTTTATTAAGTGTCCTCTCCGTATCGGAGGTAGGCGACTACTTACCTGTACATATTTTGTTCTACATTGTAAGTAGCGTACAAGGCAATTATAATATGGCGCTGGCGTAGATAGACACAAACACACACACACACACACCCGGAGGAAGAACTGATTGTAATCGCTTTGTTGCCACGATACAATGCAGCCCCGCGTGTTATTGCAGTGTACTAGATTGTTTACTAGCGCGCATATAGTGTTATGCGTGGTGGTTTGCCATTGCCTTCCACGCGACAGTTTTAAGGATTATTTATATTTTTGATGATAATTTTTAATTTTTGCGTCGTCGATCGTGTACCTTCCGTACAGAAGTCCGTGTTCTTAGCCACTCGACTATTCCGACGACGTAACATCAAAACTTCCCCGGACGGTCACCCATCCAAGTACTAACTTGGTACGACGTTGCTTAACTTCGGTTATCTGACCAGAACCGATATGAAACAAAAAAAAACAAAAAACAAAAAAAAACATGAGTTGAACAGTTACTTCATTTTCAAGACAACTTATTAAAATTCAAAACGTTCTCCCAAGTTTTGCTAATACCGCGGTAAATGTATAATCTGTTTAATCCGTTATCAACGGATAAATAAATTAATCGCATTAATTTGCTCGTTTATCGGTGTGAATAAAGAAAAATTGACGATTATAAAAAAATAAAATTATCTTAAAAACCGTTTACTAACTTCTTAGGGTGAACCGAAAAATCCTAGTAACAAATTGACTGTTGTTAACACTTCGGTTACTTCTAGAAATTTTATTCGTAATCTGATTAATACTTCTACGCTGAATTTAATTCTACTCTCATCCTTTTCTAAAAAAAAAAAAACACTATTATCGCGACTGACTTTTCTATCCCCGAACCGAAAGGAAACGACGGTTTTATCCGTGACTTTGTAACCTAGTGTATTTTTCACATTTCCGGCTGTATGAAATTCCGTTGTTCCAAGATAAAACTACAATCCCGATAATGTGAATAAAAAATTATTTAAGTAACCGAAATTTCATAGTTAAAATTAACAATGATAATTCCTACATGAAAAATGCATTAGCGGGAGTTCCCCAGGGGAGCATACTGGGACCTTTCTTATTCCTTCTTTTTATTAATGACATTCCTAAAATTAAACATTTACAGATGGCATTATATGCTGATGATACTGCTATATATTGCACATCGTATCGAATTTACACAAAGAAAACTAACTCGGGGTTTTAATAAATTAAATTCGTATTTTAATAAACGGGGAATCAAAATAAATTCCGATAAAACTCAATCTATTCTATTCACGAAAAGAAGACCGCATTTCTTACCACCTGTAATAGTGAACAACAGATCTTTGGTTTGGAAAAGCGATATTAAATGTTTAGGTGTAATACTGGATCGGGGTCTCACATTTACTAAACATGCTGAGTATGCCTGCAATAAGACTCATGCGGCTCTGTTTAAGCTATATCCGATATTTAATAAACGTTGTTACGTCAGCTCGAATAATCTACAAAACTATAATCAGAACAATTATTACGCTTATCCCATATGGTGTCATATACTAGCCGTTCTAACTTAGCGAAGTTACGACGGCTACAAAATAATGTGCTGCAGAATAATTCTAAATCTTCCAGTCTATGTAAAGATCGAACACATTCACGAGGCATTGAACTTACCATATATACACGAGGTTGTCGAATAAAAAACAAAATTATTTTTCGATAGCTGTGCCTGCAGTCCAGTACTCATTTATAAACGATATAGAGGATTACACACGTACAAGTTTGCAACTAAAATATAAGCGCTACAAACACAATAGAATTAAACACACGCTATTACGATGTACAGCCGGGATTATATTTTATTCAAAATTTATTTTTGTATATAATACATATAAAAATTATTGTTTATCCTACTTAAAGTAAATATCTATAAATTTATATATAGGTGTAGCTTTATGATCAGTATGCGGGTTTTGTTATTTCCTGTATTTTTACTTTAGTTAAATGAGCAACTGGGCAGACTTTTTAAACTAGTATACGTAGTAAGAACTGTGTTCGGAATGAGTTATATATTATTTATTTGTTTTTTTTGTAAAATATATTTATTTTTTGTAAATACACTTTTTATCAGTCAATCAATCACACAAACGAAACTAGCAACGTCACAAACGGGCACAAAGGAAGCACAAACGACACACAAATTTTAAGGTGAGAATACTGATGCCTTATATTTTATTTGTATATATGTATGGCAAAGTCTGTATATATGAATAGTATTGCGATATATGTAATGTGTTAAAGGAAATATTAGTAGTTACAACTTTTCATTATAGGTAGTACATAAAAATCTATTGGTTTCCTTATATATATATATATATTCTCGAATATAGAAAAAATTCTAAGATTAATCTTAATTATTGATCGGATATTAAACGATAATTTAATTAACACTTTCATTCGCTTCGTACCGTTTACATTTATTACGTGAACCTTTTTAAATAATAACGAAATTGCCTTAGCGATAATCAAAAGCATTCGGTTGTGACGTAGAATATCTCTACTCTAAAAATATATATTATAAACTCCGTTAAAAATTATTATTATTTAATTGTTTTATTTTATTTTATTTTTTTAAATTCATTATTTCGAACTGACCATGATGGTCATTAAGCAATTATGTATGACAAAGTAATCAAACACGAGAGGAGGCACACCCAGTGGCACACTCTCGTTAACTCCAACCTATGCAAGTGTTTTGGTTTCCGACGCTTCAATCTCCGTAATTCATCGGAAGTGTCCAAGAAATCCCTAGTAAGTGCTTTTGGGTGACTCTCGAGCCTCGTTATACGTGTTCTACTATATTTTTGAATTACATCAGCTACATACTCTGTCTGCAAATCTTCATGCAACGTTCGATTTGTTACATACTAAGACGCCTTGGTTATCAGCCTGAGTATTTTGTTTTGCGATGTTCGATATCGTTATTTTAATGGACATGTTTTTGGCATTCCGTTTCTAATTTTTAAATATTTTGAAAATTTCGACATATAATTTTTTAATTGATTTATTCAATTAATTTTTTATAATAACAATTCAATCCAGTATATTTGTTTTTTTTTTAAACAAAGTATGTTCGTTTGTTCTAGTCGAGAATATGGTATTTATGGATAAAAAGAAGATAATATTTTATACACTAAATGTACGTTTTATATATATACGTCCATACACACAGACATATATATATATATATATATATATATATATATATATATATATATATTCCTACCTGTCTAAGAGACGGTGCTCTGTACCTTTGAAGATTTGAAGCTTTAACCGGATTCGCGAATTGCAACGACCGGTAGCTGCGAATAACTAATAAGCAGTCGCGAATTAACTGGTGTGTAGTCTCCCTAGCAGATGCTTTTAATAAGTGATAGGATGCAAAGATGTGTATGGACTGTTTGAGGAACCGTCTACTAAAAGTCTTTCAAATTCCAGCGACTACCTCAGCTACTAATCCTTAACCTCGTCAGTATGTAATCGTACTCTCGCGATGCCAGGGTTTATTATCCGAAGGTTACGAGAACGAACCCTGATAAAAAGTACTTAACGGATTTCTGCCCTTACAGTAATAATTAAACACCGAGAAACATAAACTAAAGTGGAGAAAATAGTATAATAATAACCATAATATTGTATAATTATAAAATCGAAATGGATATTCGTTAAGATGTAAAGATGAGATTTTGAAACTGCGCGATTTTAACTTGTCAGGCGGGATAAGTTGCATTCTCCAAATTTACTTTGCCCGCGTGGGAGGTTAAGTCAACTACTCCATGAAAACTGGAACGAAGTAGGTGATCGATACAAGTGAAAAACAGACGGACTGCCGACGTCCGAGAGTGAATAGTTATAAACGCATCGTGATTTATATCTCTCAATACTAGATATTAAACATGATGTTAGTTCGATCTAAATAAATCGATTTATAATGCATAGTTTTCTACTACTTTACCACCGGATATGATGGTGGTTTTATATAAAAAAACTGTAAATCGATATTTGGTCGACCACTTTCAAAATTAGTCAACAAAATTTATGAATTGTCCCGATAAGCGTGAACAGATCTATTCTAATTAAAAATAAAAAAAAAATACACAGATGAATAAAAACTCTACAAATTTATGCCATTCTATTCATTAACAAATTAAGTCTTACTAATTTCCTAATTTATATATATATATATATATATATATATATATATATATATATATATATAGATATATAGATATATATATATAGAGAGAGAGAGAGAGAGAACAAGAAATGGAAGGAACCGAAATATTTTTTCGTGTTAAAAGAATTTCGTATTAAACGATATTACAAAAAGAAAGTTACCAATACTCAACAAAATTACATTTGTTAGAGTACATTTTATACATATAATTGATACGTCTGTATGCATGCATTGAATAAAAATCAACAAAACAACAATATTATTAACGAGAACTTAATTAAATTTAATACAAACATAATTTTCATTTAAAAAAAAAAAACATTTAGTGATTTTTGAAAAAATAATCTGATATTTTTTGCATTGCATTTTTTAACATCACATTTTCCACAAATTGTTCGGTATAATCTATGTTGTTCTTCATTTCACCATTGGAATGTGCATCTGAATAACTGAGCATACTCTTCATGATGTTGGTTATTTCGAATGTTGTAGGAACAGGAACAGCATTGCTCATCTCATTGTCTAATTCCTCGTCGGAATCTATAAAACGTGTGAGAACTGTAAACATGGACCGTTTTAAGAAATTAGGACGAATCATCTCAGGTTGATTCTGAGAAGTGAAATCTTTTCATGTTAACCGATTTTTATTTAGTGTTAACCGATATATATATATATATATATATATATGTGTGTGTGTGTGTGTGTGTGTGCGTGTGTGTACACATATATACACATTTTTATATATATATATATATATATATATATATATATATATAAAAAACGGATTCTGAACAAAGAGAAATGATATCGAATTTAATACTACAGCTTACATAGGCTTCTTAGACTGCAAAAAGATTTTTTCGATTAAAAATCATTAAAGTTGCCGGATGAAGCGGATTTACTAGCCAAAATATAATTAAAATTTTGAATAGCCGTTTAGATTTAAGATAACGGATTTTCCGGAAATATTTTTTAATCCGCCAGAGAATTATTTTAAAGAAAAAAAATCCGATTGAAAAATTTTTCGAATTACATTTCTAGAAAAATAACAATAATTTGTTATGTTTGTTAAAAAAAAATGGAAATTTTTGGTTATTAATGAAATTTATTATTTTTTTATTAATTTTTTTTTATAAATAACTGCCTTTTAGGAAGCCAGTTACACTACAATCTTAACGTATATGTTAAATAATTAGTGACTTTGATAATTTAACGTGTTGTGTACGCTGATCTAGTGATCAGTTTCGACTAATATTAACTAAATATTAATTAAGAATATGAGATTCGATAGAACTATAATTATTATTTAACTATAAATTAGGTTCAATGGATGTGTTCGTCTCACATCATTTGCAGTGTCCAGTAATCGTGTAACGTCTTTATTAGTGTGACTATGTAGTCTCTGTTCGTGTTTGACTGCAAAGTTGTGAATGATGTTATTAACTTGTTGAATATTCAGATCGTGATGTACATTACTGTTCCACCGGGACAATCGTGCGTTAGTCAGCATGCGAAGAATTTTGTTCTGCTGTCGCTGGATGATAGTTCTGTTGGAAACAGAAGCACACCTCCACTCTTGAATTCCATATGTCCTCGATATAGTGATATCTTGCTGTACAAGTTTAGAGACGACTTTCTGCCAATTAACCAGTACATCTGATTCATTTTGCGCTGTAACTAGTGTTTCTTTTGCCTGACGTGCGTTTTCTATGTTAATCGTGAATCAAGATGAATGCCCAAATACCTTTATGAATTAGCACGAGGTTCTTGAACATTATTTATGTATATATTGTGATTCGCATCGACAGATCGAAGTGTGAATGTGTAACATGGATAGATTTTTGTTAATTTAACTTGATTTTTCAATCTTGCATCCATCTATCTTATCAAGGTGTCTCTGAAGTACATCTATTGTCTCTATTTGGGTGTCTCTGGTTACCACGAGGACAATTCTGCATAAGTAGCAGTAAAAATCCCGTCTGAGGTTGGAATGTCATCTATATACAGTGTGTACAACACAGAACTAAGGACACACTTCCTTGTGGTACACCAGCACGTATAAGTTGAAAATTTGAATTAGCTTCTTCATATATTACTCCGAAACGCCTGTTTTCTAAGTATGACTTCAACAGTTGGCATAAGTTTTCCGGTAGTATTGTGCAAATTTGTACAACAGACCTTTATGTCATACTCGGTCGAATGCCTGTGCCACATCTAAGAATCCAGCGGCACTTGTTTTCTTCGAGTGCTTTTAATATGTACTTAACAACTCGATGCACTCGGTGGATTGTTGAATGTTAGCTACGAAAATCAAACTGATGGTCATTTAACTGGGCTTCCAACAGTGGCTTAAGTCTTTTCAAAAGAAGTTTTTCAACTAATTTTGATAGAACAGGTAACAGTGATATTGGAGAGATATATATATATATAACGCACTATGTACGCAATTAAATAAAATACCCAATAATTATTAACTTTAAAAAAATTCATTAATAAACGTAATCTCGTTAATTAGGTTAACCGATTAATAATTTTGTTGTAGTCTACGAACGAAAAGTCAAAAAAAAAATTTTTAAAATTAACAGCGATAAATCAAAGTAAAAAACGCCTACGTGATTATTTGCGTAGCATTAATCCTGTTACGGCTAAATTATTTATTTATAGAATGTAAAAGAAAATTTAAGACAAAAACTGATATAAATAATTCGAACCTTATTTTAATAGGAGACATCGTTATTTATACGCTAAACAACTTAATGTCGATCTGACGTTCCAGCAAATAACGCGGAAATACTCGTGATTCGTCTAAATACAAACGTAATCTCAAATAGAGCAAATCTAAATGCTCCTCTCATCTAATTGTCGACAATCGATCTCACACACTAAAGAAATATCAAAAGCCAAATGGCGACTCTAAAGATCGATATGTACGAATAATAATAATAATAATAATAATAACCGAATCGAAACAACTTTATTTGTGACGATAAAATCGAGCTGCTTACAGCGAAAGAGATAAAAGTTATATAATAAACATTTTATGACATTTATCGTCGCAGTACTAAACCGTTATTACTATCGGATGATTAATTATTCAATAAGGTAATTTTAATAAATTATAGATACTGTAAACAGGTGTAATATACTAACGTACTCATTAATACAGGTTTAATTTCATATAAAATTTTCCTAAAGAGATTTTATAAATTCTCTTAACGTATAATACAGGATCAATCAATCAATATATTTCAGGAAAATTAAAAAAAAGTAAACGTTAGATATATAATGCTCGCAAATACGCATCGTGCGCACGAGTAGCTAAATCAGATATAAATTCAAATTAGTTATTAGTCGTGTAACGCGAGAGTATATGAGCGACACGATGTTTAAAATGAAATGTATAAAATACAAACCTTTTCTTATTAAAACTTATATAGGAACATAAACAACAATAAGTTTGTATACAATTATATAGAAATTAATAAATAAAATCCTGGCCAGCTTATAATAGAAGTGTAAATGTATTAAATATGCCACGTGAAATTAAATAGTTAAAATTAAAAAAATTCATATAAGAACATAAACAATGATAAATCTATATATATAAAATACCCGAATGTACAAATTAATACATAATGCCGGGTTTATAATAGAATTAATAATAAACCGAACAAAATATAACAGAATCACTAAAAGTTTTTTAATCGCGAAGCTTTTCGACAGTTACGTCATTTTCAAGCACGCACCAAAATTATTACATCTTTTTTTATATATATATGAATTACCAGAAATGTTTATATAACGACAACTTAAAATTTGATATACATATTTCATTCGGCAGACATAATTTCAATTTTAGATTTATTTACAATAAATTTTATTTATAAAACAGATTTTGAAAAATTCTTCATCAAAATTGATAAATATCTCCAAACCTGGTCAGGTTCCATTAAATTTTGCTGGTAATTCATATATATATGAAAAAAGATGTAATAATTTTTGTGCTTGCTGGAAAATGACGTAACTGTCGAAAAGCTTCGCGATTAAAAAACTTTTAGTGATTGCGTTATATTTTGTTCGGTTTATTATTAATTAATAAAATCACTACTCTCCAATGTATTCAACACTTGTAATAGAAGTGTCAGTAATAATTTTTATATTAAGTATATCGTGTAAAATCGAACAAAGTAAATTGTAAATTACAACGAAATTAAAATATTTTCTGTTACTACAATCAGAGATAAGCAAAATATAGTTGCAACTTACGCGACAATAAACATATAAAATAAGATAACTTGTAATTTATGATAATAAGCGGAGTAAGGAAGAAACGTATAGTGCGAGGAAATAAAATAAGTGGGCGTTTTATATTATAAATGAGAAAAATTTTATGCGCTGATGGTGGATCATATTAATAAGCAATATGAGTTGAGTTATAATTTTGATCGGGATGAAACGTGTGCTGCATTATTACCGTACGCCGTTTTTTATAGTTTTTTAAGTCAGTCTTGATAAGGTTAGGTAATAAAGAGAACGGTTCCAGCATAAAGGGAACTGAATCCTTGCAGCATGTTTACAGAAATTTGGAATGCGTGCTCTCTCTCTCTTCTCTTCCTAGTGATACCATCATAGACACCCACGTTGAAGGATGGTTTATTTTTGTATACATAATTCAAAAGTTCATATAAACAATGAAATTGTAAGTATTTGCTTTTAGATACAATGCCAGAATCAGTACAGATATAATTTAATAAGATGTTTTGTAAGCGTATTAGTGGGTATGAAAATTTGAAGCTCCTCCCCAGTGCATAATTTCATAAGCTAGTACGGGCTGATATAGTATTAAATAAAGTCTTTAAAGGTGCTTTCTGGAGAAGTACTGTCTTAAATAGTAAAATAAATAGTTCAGTTTTCCAAGTTTTTTGGCTAAGTAAGTGGTATGTTTGTTCCAATTTAAACGATTGTCAAGGATGACTCCGAGATATCTTATTTCATTCACTCTTTGTAACGGGACACCATTGATGTAAGGTGATTTTTATGGAGTCCTAAATATTCGGTGGCTGCAAACTGTGAATTAAAAGTTTTGATGATAATACTGTCAATATAACATCCATGCTTATAATTCATTTTATTCCTTAAAAGCCGAATTTTACACTTTTTGGTGGTAAAGTGTTGTATTGCACAGCTGCTGGCGCATTCGACAATTCCATTCGTGCATTGAAGACTTTTGCCGTCTGTGCAACAGCTGTGCTGGTCCTACTATCTATAATAAATCGTGATTTGCGCTTCGAAATGTAATCTAAAATATATACTTCACGTATAATTTGCATATTTAAAAATACGCGATCGGAATGTCCATTTATTTTGTCACTAATTAATCGTATTACATAACTCATCTGGATACATCTAACAGCCTAATCTATAATATAAAAATGAATCGCTAAACATTGTAACTGCATAACTCAACAACGCCTGGACCAATTTGGCCAATTATTTTTTTAAATGTTCGTTGAAGTTCAAGGATGGTTTTTACGGCGAGAAAAATTTGAAAAAAAAATTTCAGGGAGGTTAGGGGGTTGAAGGGGGTAAATTATTTAAATTTCGATTTTGGAAAAATTTCGATAGAATCGATTTGGTAGATATTAAAATTACCGATACGAAACAGAAAACCGTTTTTCGTTACGATCGATAGGTGTCGAGCTACTGCCACCTTTGGCAAGGCATAGCGAGCGACGTAAACATTTTTAAACGATTCCGACTTAACATCTATCGGATGAAACGAAAAAACCGCGAAAAAAATTTCAAACCCGTCCCGAAAATTTCAAAAGGGGTCACGATTTTTTCGAAATTTCGATTTTTTCGCAATAATTCGCGAACGATTCGAAATTTTGGAAATAATGTTTTAATGAAAGTTATTCGTCATTAAAAGACGTGTCTAACGATGGTATTGCCGTATTTTTATATCGAATAATCGCCGAGAAAATCGGGCTTAAAGGGTTTTGGGGGTTTGGGCCCTTTTTGAAGCCTCTATGGTAGCTAAAGGGTTTGGGTTGGTCTTAAAAGAAAGTAGACGTGGAGATCTATAATCTATGTTATTAGATAAATGTCTTAAAAATTAACCGGTATCGAGAAATCGCGAGTTGAAAATTTCATTTTCGGTTTTTAAAAATCTGCCGGCGATTTTTGGCCGGCCGATACTACAATGCATTTAGCACGGGCCAATGTTAATTGTATATAAAAAAAGATTCAGTGTAGCTCGACACCTATCGATCGTAACGAAAAACACGCCTGGACCAATTTGGCCAATTTTTTTTTTTAAATGTTCGTTGAAGTTTAAGGATGGTTTTTACGGCGAGAAAAATTCGTAAAAAATTTCAGGTTGGTTGAGGGGTTGAAGGGGGTAAATATATATATTTATAGCCAGTTATTTTACATTTACTTTTATATATGATATTCTTTTTAATTTCAGAAGAAATAATTGGCTATTACTGAATCGTGTTCGTGTTTATAAGGTTTTTAAAACTTTTAATTGTCTAACATTCAAACTCATTGACATTGGTAATGGCAAATTTCCTAGAGACATATTGACTGGCTGCATTAACTTTCCTGAAAGTTTTTGTCAATTAACTCGATCAAAAGATGAACTTATTCAGAAGGTGTTTCCAGATGTTGCTGAAAATTACAGAAACCATGATTGGTTGAGCGAACGAGCTATATTGGCTGCAAAAAACATAGATGTAAATGAATTAAATTTCAAAATTCAAGAACAAATTACAGGCGAATCGAGGATATATAAATCAGTTGATTCAGCTACTAACCAAGATGATGTAATCAACTATCCACCGGAATTTTTAAACTCGCTGGATTTTCCAGGATTGCCACCTCACAATCTTCAATTAAAGGTTGGATCGGTAGTTATAATGTTGCGAAATATCAACCAACCGCGTCTTTGCAACGGCACACGTTTAGCGATAAAAAAATTACTAAACAACGTGATAGAAACAACTATACTAAAGGGAATAAAGGAGAAGATGTTCTCATACCGCGCATCCCAATGATTCCGACTGATGTGCCATTTGAGTTTAAACGACTACAGTTTCCAGTGCGGCTTGCTTTTGCTATGACCATAAACAAGTCCCAGGGGCAATCATTAAGTGTTTGTGGTATTAATTTGGAAAACCCATGTTTCTCACATGGTCAATTGTATGTTGCCTGTTCCCGTGTTGGAAAACCATCAGATTTGTTTGTCTATGCGCCAGGTAATCAAACGAAAAATATCGTATATCGCAAAGCAGTACAATGAAAATAAAACTGATTTTTGTTAAAAATTATGATTCACATGATTAACAATAAAGCGATCTATCGGATGAAACGAAAAAACCGCGTTTCAGCTAATAAATTTGTACATTTATTGATTGTGGGGCGATACGAAGTTCGCCGGGTCAGCTAGAATGATATATAATAATAATAATAATAATAATATCGGATCAAACTCTCATCTAAATAATCGAATGTTTATACTATATTCGGTATTTTTCTTTTAGACGCAGATTAAATCACTAGTACATATATATATATATATATATATATATATATATATATATATATATATATATATATATATATATATATAGTTCATTTATTAAGCATACACCGTCCAGATGACTGACTATATTACTGTCCCTAATTTACACACGAAAAGCGGATATTTAACCGTAGTAATCGACATTTTAGATTGACACTCTCTCCGAATTTCCGAACACCGAAGGCACTGAAAATATGGTAAGAGATACTGACGAATAAAAAATAAATAACCATACATAGTGTATTAAGCGACTATGGAAAAACCCTAGCTGAGGCTTGTATTTTTTATCAAGTATTAAATTAGGTTTAAAGGCGGTGCTATTATTATAAATAAATTTTTTAATTATATAGAATTTTTTAAGAAAATTCCAATTTCGTTATTTCAATCTTTATATTCGGTAGAGGAACATCGGATTAAAAAAATCTCATTTTTTATCGAGTTCGCAAACTAATTATATTATATATATATATATATATATATAATATATATATATGTGAAAAAATAAAGGACTGTTTCTCGTTTAAAGAGTAAGATATTTGTAGTCGGGTATACAGAGAGTATTGTAATTCGAAGAATATACGTCAGACTGTTAAGGGTGTCTGGGAGTATATCCAACGTGGTATGACTAATACATGGGACGAGATGAAACTAGCTTGCTAGGAGTAAGAAATGTTCGAGGAACAAGATAGTGATAGCTCTAAAGTGATTAGTTGCAGCGATAGTATTTTCCATACGATCGTCAAAGGATTTATCTTCCTGTATTCGATGAGATTCGTATACTAAGTAAGCTGTTTCGTCTGCCAGTTCGTTTAATTAAACTTTTAATTATTATTATTAATAATATTATTTATCACTAAACTTAACTTTGCAGCCATCTTGTTTCGTTCGTAATTTTACTTGGACTCTCCGAAGAACTAGGAGACGCTTGAACGCGTGCAGTATAGAAAAAAAAATAAAAAAATGTTTCGAGGAAAAAAAATTCTGCGATTCTCCTGCTGGATGTTATTCGGACTTTTAATAAAGTGTTCAGTCGGACGGTCTGTTTCATCGTGAATAGACTGTACTGCAAAATTATCGCTTCCTTTTTAAATAAGGAAGCCATTGTTAAAAATGACCACGCGATAGTGTCACCGCGAGGGTATGTGTCATAGCAGAGATACGTCTGTATTAGAAGAAACATCGGCGAGGTACTATAACACATTTACTGATAGGTTTGGTTTCGATATACGTCGGTTGCACAATACGAAGTGTGTTATGATTTCCACGTGCGCTTATAAAGTTAATGTTATCACGCGAGATGAATGTAGAAGAGATTTTTTGTCTTATATAATTTTATTATTATCGGTAGTGGTCATTTTATTTTACATTTAATTTAATTATTCACAGCGAAACGTGCAAACTTAGCCGAAGTTTACAGACCCTACCGATCATTTCGTCAAATAACATAAAAATAAAGATTATTATTGTTTAAAAATAGCGACCATTAAAACATTAGTTCGGAATTTTTTTCAATTTCAACACGGATATTTTCTTATATTAAGCTATTTTTTTCGGCTACAAAAAATGTTAACGTTTGCGCGTTGCCATGGATTTCGATCGTGCGGAATTTATAAGCTACGGAGGAATGTGTAGAATGCTAAAACCAGGATGAACGAACAATTGTGAACTATTTCAAAAATCGTTCATAAGAATTTTAGTAAATTACCGTCGAAATTAGAAAATAACCGGATATTGTATTTCCTACCTTGGCTAATTGAGTAATTTCGTCTAGCGTTATTTGTTAAATTAAATGAAAAAATTACAACATTTCTACCATATTAAAAAGTGTAGAAATTTTTTCGTTCCTTTTCATTGAAAAAAAAAATTTATTAAAAAATTCTATAAAAAGTATATTATTATCTCGGAAATGTTCCAGTAGTTTCAGTATGATATTGTTTTAAAAATTGTTACATTCATTACTGCGCATTTCCGTCAAATCCGCTATTTTTTTTTATTTTATTTTTTTTATAAGAAAATAATTATATCGTTGTTACTAATAATTTTATTATTAACAATATCGGTAAAACAACGCGCATTAAGTAAATGTGTTCAGAATGGTTGTACGCAAGCAAACATATAATATATATATATATATATATATATATATATATATATATATACATGACAGAGGTTGTTTAAAAATATATATTCGTGTCTATTTACACAGCAGCTTAATCGTATGACCTTAAGTGATTTTCTAGATTAGTTTTTATATTGTATCGGATATTATAATAATTTCCCAATGACGTATTATTTTCGTCGGCGTATTGGGTCAACTCGTTAAAAATTTAGGTTATCGTAAACGATCTCCGTATGTAAATAAGAATTATATACATATATATATATAAAATTTCCCTACAAGAAATGCGAGGTAAACTTTATTTGAAATCCCCCGTTCCTAAATGTAAATTCATCCAATACAATTACAAACGTAGTTAGTTAACCCTACTCATTTTTAAACGATTAAAACCTTAAAAAAATAATCCCCCGAATTTTCCCATTTTTGCCGATGACGTCATTATTTCTTCTTCCTTTTTTTATCGTACTAATTAGACGCTCGCCAGCGTTTATAATTAATTAATACGTCTTTGTCTCTTTTACTTTATTTCGTTAAATTTCGTCCAAAATTTCGAAACGTCAATTTACTACAAGTATTGCGCAAGTTAAACCGCGTACATTTGAATAGCGAAATTTTTTTGTAAATAGCCAATTTGGATTTTCCGAATTAGTTACGACGTCGTGTCATCAGAAGGTAATCGAATAGTTCGGTTTTTTTTTTAACATACCTTAAATAGTTTTATATTGCGCCACTGCCGAAAATATAATAAAAGAATTACCGACAAAGTGGGGATATTAATAAACGGGAAGATTTTGTTCAACTTCTTAATGATACATTAATAGAAAAAAATCAATTTCAAATTTAACTGCAAGAGGTGATGGATTATGAAAGTATTTTCGGATTGTTATAATGATATTTATGTCATTATAGATAATTGTCAGTATTATGTTATTTCGTTTTAAATATTTCACACGTTATAATTAAGTATCAAAAAATTATTGTGTATATATACAATATGTGTATATATTTATCTTTATTTTATTTTTATATTTGTTAGGGTGTACAATGATGATGAAAGACTCAACATAATAGAAAACCAGTTATAAGGCCACTACGGTTTTTAGCCGTGGCCTTTTGGTTGTTTCTTGAGTACATCTGAAAAAAAAATGGAAAAAAATGAAAAAAAAATAGCTTGTTTCACGGATAAAGCAGTCAAAAAATCCACTAGAACTTACATTCTACCCGTTAATTAGAGTCTAATAA
The DNA here is from genome assembly GCA_032883995.1 of Coronaproctus castanopsis. NCBI lineage: Eukaryota > Metazoa > Arthropoda > Insecta > Hemiptera > Monophlebidae > Coronaproctus > Coronaproctus castanopsis. Next base: position 170,256,834 of record CM065052.1, read on the forward strand.
ATTCACACACACACATATATATATATATATATATATATATATATATATATATATATATATATATATATATATATATTAACACTCATCTTCTCACGCAAACCGATACGGATGATATTGCTTAATCATCATATAATTGGATAATTTCTTAGTTTCTATCGATTCCGAATTTTGACTAAATCCAATTTTTCTTAAATCCGATCCATTCTTTTTAAATATCTACGGAACAAATCCTTTTTTTCTTAGATTTCATTTTCCTTCTAACCGTGACTCTTGTTATCGTCTGCAATAACGTACATTACACATACATACGTCTGACAATGCGCTGTTGTACTTAAACGGCCTCAATTTTTTCTATCGATTCCTACTTTCAATGGAACAGTTGACCCCCAAAACTGTCTTTACAATATTATCTTTCCATAAGGTTATTATTATTATTATGTCGTATGTCTTCGGGTAGCAACCGTCATATATATTTCTGCTTAAACGTCTTGAAGACCCAAATTTACGAGCATGTATCAGCATCTTCCGCGACCAGTACCTATGTCATTCGTTGTAGGTCAAATGATCGTGAGCTGTCCAGATTAGCATTTTTCATTCCTCCCACCATGCTGTTACTGAATCGAAACTCTCTGGCGTGAGTTTTGTAGCCGTCGTTTCCTCGATTTCAGTCTTTCAGACCCGTCTGTGTCTGCGTGTATAGGTAAGCTTTCATTATTTCTCTATTTCTTCCATTCTTTCACAGCCGTGATTTTTCTACGAATGTTCCTCATGCGGTTACTGTTCAGCCACACTAGAGCTACGTACTCAGCCGCTGGGTAAACCATAGCTGAAGTCCGTAGAGTGACTGCTGATGTGCCCCATGTTGTTTCAGTCAGTTTCTGTATGATGTTCGTTCTACTCGTTTTATTTTTTAATTTCGAAATTATAACCCGGTTCGGCTAAAGACGACGATAAAATTATTTACCATCACCTTTCGATTAACTAATCCCTTGAAACGAAAATACCAAACCTCTTTTAATTAGCAGTTTTAGTCCTACAAATAATAAGCGGGGTACGTGGTCGATTATCGAACGTAGCACCAATTTTGAAACTGTAAACCGGTTGGAAATTACTGCTTATAATTGTGCTAAAATAAAAAGGACGTTATTGTTCGCAAAATGATTATTTTGCAGCCGCTCGCTAATTACTTCCTGCCATCCGTGGTGTAACACTTCGAAATCGTAAATAACTGTCGAACCAGATTAATTTTTTCATTAGGACTCGTCGTAATTACTTCATACACGGAAGTATATAATTTCGCGTAAAATTTATAACACCCGATCGAAATATAAGCATAGCTGGTCCGGATGGATTAATTACGAAAGTCCAACGATTTTTTTTACAAACTATAGTGATCGAAAATAAAGAAAGACTGATATTTGGCTAATATTTATTGTAAATACTACTAATCATAATCATATATATATATATATATATATATATATATATATATATATATATATATATATATATATATATATATATATATATATATATATATATATATATGTAAGAGAAGTATTAACGCGGTAGTTAACAAAAATAAATATATTTAATAGTGTGCTTATTTTAAATAAATATTTGTACTGTCATTTATTATGTATAATTTTATTATTACATCATATATATATATATATATATATATATATATATATATATAAACGAACTCGAAAAAAAAACAAATTCTGGTCTCTGGTCTGATAAAATAGAAGAAAAAACCTTTTTTTATTTTAATAAGCTCATTTAAATCGACGAGACCACCTTTAAGAAGGAGATATATTGAAAGAATCCAAATTATTTTTAACGTTGTTATTACGTTTTGGATATTATTAAGTTTTTGACGTCATTACACGTTTTCCGACATTCGTCGACTAAACAATGTAAATCAGCGTGGATTGTAATCAATTACGTCATACATTAACAATAATAATATTTTTCTTTTTAAATATTATGTAAATCTCCATGTGCCGTTTGTAACTGCCAGGGTTATTGTAGTATAAGGAGGCATATGTCTAGTTTATATGTATGCAAGGAGTCTGCTTTCTCTGGCAAAGGCCAGAATTCTACCCATTGATTGAGGGTTGTTTGAGAGGATCTTGTGTATCGGACCCTGTATTTTTTGTTTCAATCTGTGCGATGTGAGTGCTCGGCAGTTGTAGATTGTGTGACTGTTAGTTCTGTTAAATGTCCGCATAGTGGTAAGTTTGTTGGTGGAGGCTTTTGGTATACAGATAACTGTGTGATACGGCTGTATGGCCACACGTAGACGGTTTAGGGTACCGTATTCTTTTCTGCTTGTGCCGTGTGGAGGCCAACAGGGTAGGAAGGTTGTTTGCGAGGTCCAGTCGGTAGTCGATTCCTGTTTACTGTTGTTCACGAGTAAGTGTGCTAATGTTGATGGAGGTGGTGAGTTACTGGTTCACTACCATGCATCCTAATGTGACTTGGGAACCACAGAAAGCGGATTTCACATCCTTCCTTATTTAGTTTGTGTAGATTGTGTCGGATTTCTAATATTATTGTATTCTTGTTGTCTCGACGGCATATTAGTTGTAGAGAGGAAAGGGAGTCTGTTATAATCAATGCTTTTCAATGTGGAAGTACAGCTGATCTGATGTACCGAAGACAGTACATAATTCCATACAGCTCTGCATCCAGAGAAGTGCGCAGCCATCGCTTAGTCGGATTGAATGTAGTATATTATCAATTTGGCAAGAGCAAGCTGCTGGTGAATTGTCACCGCCTGCTACAGATTTTGCTCCGTCTGTGTATGCGTGTATGTAGTCATTGTATTGTGTAGATTTATTGCGCTATGTGAGAGATAAATGTATTTTTGTTTCGGAAGGGTCCCAAGGAGGTTATATTGTAATTTAATGTTGATTTTGGAATGAAGTTTATGTGATATATCGATAGTATGCTAAATAGCTTTAGGGTCATTTGGAAAATGGGCGTTAGGGGATGCACATTATTTGGTGTATGCAAATGTTTTATTGTAGCTAAGCAGACGGCTTAAATAGAGATAAGTATGGTATTTTCTGTAGTATATAGATTGAAAGGATCCTGTTGATGCACACAAGTTCTTTGACGGTGACGAGGGATGTACTGCAAGGATGGATCGAAGGGCAGCATGATGTACTGTATCTAATGTTCTTAATATAGATTTACTTGCTGTTGAGTATACCTGATACCCGTAGGTGATTCGTGATAGGATTATAGATTTATAGATATTTAAAAGGATTCGGGTATTTATATTATATTTTGAGTTGGATAAATATTTCAGAATTGGGAGCAGTTTTAAGCACCTACTCTTGACTTCGGTTATATTTGGTAACGCCGGCTTAATTTGGAGTCGAACAATAAACCGAGGAATTTTACTCTTGTTTCGAAGAGAACGTTATTTATACTTAAAGAAAAACTGAAGGATGGTAGACGCCTCTTATTCTAAATAATGTACGATGATTTAGATGTAGAAAAATATAAACCTTTCCTGTCAGATCATTGTCGTAATAATATTATCGATATTACCATCATTATTCACATTATTATTATTATTATTATTATTATCATTAAAGTTTTAACGTTCGCGTTATACGTGTTCTAAGTCGTTGGCATAATTGTTCGTATATTTATAATATATGTATATATACGCGTTATATATAAAATTACCGAATATAAAATTGACATATTAAATTTATTTAACTAAATAAGCATATTTATATTAAAGAAACGATACGACTACAACAGCGAAAAGTCGCGTCAAATTTGACACATTTTAAAATAACTACGTAATAGAACGTCACATTAATAACGACGCGAGCCAGAATTCGCTCTAACCGAGTACGTTTTACTACAACGAATTTAGCGACTAGAATAAACAAAATGTTGATAACAAATGGAAAAAAAAAACACTTAAAAATTAATAATAACAAAATTATTAAAAAATAATATATATATTAATATTCGCTATTTTTTTTTATTTTTTTGGATGTCTGCGTTCAAAAAACTAACATCTAAATCGTTCGATTATCCTATTTTTATTATACAGGCGATTATTTTCAACGCGTGTATATCACTGGTATTATATACGCTTACGCGAAATTTTTCGTTAAACGGCAACAATTTTTTCTAAAATTTAAATGAAATTAAATAAAATATTCATTTAAAATATTAAACGAATAAAAATAAAAATGCACGCTACAACCTAGTATCTAAATACAATATCCAGTACTAAACACGTAATACATATACACACATACATATATTTTATATAATATATATATATATATATAAATGATTTTCCATTTTATGGTGTTAATTTTAATGTTTATATTTTCATATTATATATCTTAATTCGTTAAATTGTTACTGCGTTTTTATTTATATAAATAATAGTCGCCAACTTTTCATTATACGATTTGCGTCATTATTATCACAGTTATTTGAATTTATTCAAAAATTATAATAAAATAATATAACTAATAATAATTAAAAAAAAATAAATAAAATCACATATATAATAGTGATAAAAGCCTATTAAAATTACATTAGTAAAATACTGCATCCACAGTATAGAAAAATGTAACAACGGATAAATGTAATAGTTATAGAGATTCAACGGAGGAGTTACCATTGTCATAGCTTAAAACAAGAAAATCATCGTAGTATAGATGGCCAAAGCGACCACTGGTACAGGCCAACAAAACAAAAACACTATATATATATATATATATATATATATATATATATATATATATATATATATATATATATATATATATATATATAAAAAGAACACTCTGGAACAAGTGACTCATAAGTCTGTTCAGTTTGAACATATTATTATTATTATTATTATCATTATGTGCTAAATGATACCGTTTGAGATTGCCTTATATAAGGCGTCTGATCAGTTTGTATTATGGATCTTTTTAAAGGGTTTTTACCACCGGCGGACAATAATTGATGATTACTGCTATTAATCGTCGTATTAACCGAGTTAGCGGCATTTGTCGTCGCAATATTACCTTGATGATGATGATGCCTGTACAACAATATCGACGGATTAGGAATCTGACGAACCGACTGATTAAGTCCTGCCGGTTTATTGGTGCTGGTGGAAGTGGTAGTCGTTAAATAATCCGAGATGGGAATGCTACTAGTTTTAGGACCGATTTTTAATTCGGTTAATTTCGGAATTGAAATCGTTTTCAACGTTTTATTGATGTTGTTCATGCCGGTACTGTTCTTCACGTAAGCGTAGCTACTAATCGGGGAACTATTACTATTCGTAGTAATCGTCATGCCGACGTTAGAGGATGAATTTGAATCGACGTTCGCTGTTGCCGGCGGAGCAGTACCGAAATGTTGTAATTGCGGTTGAAAGGTTGATCTGAACTGTTGCGGACCAGATAGCGACGAATATCGCGGTATTTTATTCGGAATCGTTAACGGATTGCCGTTGCCGGGTGTCGAAGTTTTGAAATGTTGCCGTTGAGATTGTTGATGAAAACGTTGATTGAACATACTCGGCGAATAAGTCTGTTGATTAGTAGACGAGTTGCCGGACGGTGAAATAGGTAACGTCCGAACGTTACCTAGTAAAACTCCGTTACATAACGTATTTCGCAGTTGTTTCATGCGATCGATCGTTTGCGCCGGACTCGCTGAAAGAAAACCGGCGTTAGTCGTTTGTCGATTATGGTCGCCGGTAAAACTGATAAACGGATTACAACGAGACGATAAATCTAGAGCCGCGTCCGTCCAATTTGTCGAATTGAATTTTTTTAAACCGATTAAATTACCATTACTATTATTACCGCTAATCGGAGTTGGTGTTCTCCTCGAAGAATTAGAATTACCGTTACGAATAGGAACATAGCTCGGCATAATATTATTATTATTATTATTATTATTATTATTATTATTGTTACTATTATTAAATCGGATAATTTCCATGCCGTTGATAGTGGACGATTTCGGCGAATCGCTACGTTGAGGACTAATACTTTGAGGACTAATACTTTGAGGACTACGTCGAGGACTACGTTTTGATAATAGTAATTGGGAAGCGACGTTTAAATTGGAAGATTGTTTTTCCGACGCTGCTGCGGCGGCTGCGGCTGCAGCTTTCATCTTCTGAAAACGTTCTAACGGTATAGCGGGTGGAGGTGGTCTCATATGACGGCCGGTGGTACTAGTCTTACTAGTCGTAGTAGTAGTAGCGTTGACGCTGGAAGTAGCGATATTACTAGTCGTAGTATTACAAGTAGTAGTAGTATTACAAGTAGTAGTTGTAATACAAGCGGTAGTTGTATTAAGAAAAGAATTATTTTTCGAAAGCTGTCGAACTGAATCCGACGATGTTACAGAAGATGTCGTTGATGATGGTATCGACGAACTAGTAGGATAAGTTAAAGAAATGGAAGTAGAAACGATCGAGTCATTATTACTAGGTGTTGTATTATGATGATGATGATGATGGGTATTATTATTACTGGTCGGCGGGCCATTAACCACTAGAATCTCTAAAGCCGGTCTGCTATCGTCTCGCGATTGCCCGTTCATTAATAAAGCTTTCTCCTTTTCCATCTGTAATTTTTCAGCCGCTGTAATCTTACTTACTATAATAGACGAAGAAGGCGACGTTTTCAATAAAGACGTCAATACCGGAACGGACGAGTTTTTATTATCGACCTTATTGTTGCCGGAAAAAGCTTTTCTTCCTAATTCCAGCGAAATTTTCTTTTCGCTCTTGTCTTTTTTACTCTCGACCGTTGTTGCTGCTGCTGCTGCTGCGATTTTCTGTTTTGCCGGTTTTAACGACGATTCTTTAACGTTAAAATTTGTCTTACTATTATCGTTATTATGACTATTATTACGATGTTCCGACCGACGTTCGTCGTCTTCTTTTACAATTGTTTCGTCGTTATTACACACTTTCGGTAGGACGTTTTGCGCGTCGTTTACCGGACTAGCGGCGCTAATTGAAACGTTATCGTTAGTATTTTCCGTACGCGAAGTATCATCGACGTTGTTCGTCTGCGGCACATGATCGTCTACTATTAATCCGACGATCGATTTAGATTCTTCGGTCGGCGTTATTAAGACCGACGATGTTGCAGCTTCCTCCGGAGACGTCAAACTACTATTACTACTACCGATACTACTAGCGCCGATGCTGCTAGCGCTGCTACAAGAGATGTCTAGTAAGTCGACCGGATGACGACATTTCTTTTTCTTTTCTTTACGATTGCTACGACGTTTATCAATGCCGATATTATCGTCGTCGTTAATCGGATTTAATTTAACTTTCAACTTCATGATATCCGTATTGTCGGTCGAATGAAGTATAGTAGCCGGCGGCGGTTTTTTCTTACGATGATGACGATGATGATGCCGTCGATGGCGATGATGACGTTTGGATTTTTTATTTTTTCGTTTTTTACTACCGTCGCTATCGTCCGTTATCCGATCATTATCAGCCGGTTCGTCTTCTTGATCGTCTTCGAATTTATACTCGTCGACATCGTCGAAATTCCGCTGCGACGAATTACGCTCGTCGTCTACTATTAAATCTTCTTGTTCTTTTTTTACGTTTTCGACCAATTCCGAATTTCCTTCAATTTGTTCGTCATCCGTCGATGCCGGCACGTCTATTTCGGCGGATGTCGTCCGTTTGTTTAAATCGATATACGACGTTATCGGCTCCGTTTGATAATTATTATTATTATTATTATTATTTCGTTTCCGTTTCTTCTTCGGTACGATTATTTCTTCGTCGTAATCGTCGGTTCGAACATTTCCGTCGTCCGGTTTTATTTCTTTATTTTGACGACGCGATCGCGATTCGCGATTAACGTCCGAATCGTTATTATTACTATTATTATTATTATTATTGTTATTATTACTATCGTAAGACTCTGTCGGTTCCAATTTCGGTTGTACTACCACTTGGATATCCTCTTTCGATTCGTCGAATTTCGTAATAAAATCTCGGCGGTTATCGTCGGTCCGGATAATTTTCGAAGGCGATTTTTTCATCGATATTTTACGTTTACTCTTAACACGAGTCAATCGTGTAGTCGATTTTTTCGATTTGCGAATTTTCGGATTATCGTCGTTATCGTTTTTAATTTTTCCGCATTCGTTATCTTCGGAAATGACGGACATTTTTTCACCGTAATATTTCTCTTCGCTATCGACTTCTTCAATCGCGATTTTCTTATTATCTCGTTCTTCGTCCGTTTCGGTCGGTTTTACATTCTCGTCGAGCGTCGTCTGACTGAAAGTAATCGGCACGTTCAAACGTATGACGGACGGCCTCAGTATGCGATAATTCAAATACAAAGGACATTTCTGAAACAATCGGAATAAATTTTTCAGCGTTGTTTATTTTATTCGAGACGTATTTAATCAAATTTAATAAATGTACTTTAAGGGGAAATTAGGATGAGATTTCGCGTATGTTTTTCATATTTTCATTAAATTTAAACGAATATTATGAACGCGAATTGGACGTTCTGACGTAATTTTACGCAATAAAAATAATAATAAATGTAATATTAGTACCGCGAAAGATGATTTAGTCGATTGTAGTGAAAATTTTTATAAATTTTAAATTTATAAATTTTAAATTTTCATCTTGTTCGCGTACTTATGCACAATATAATATACACGTATGCTACTTTCTACGGACTTCGATGACTAAACATTTTTTCCATATATATTAATTGTTTTTTATTATTATTATTTTTTTAAATTCTTGTACAGCATTTTACGTCCACATTCTCCATCTACTATTACTCTGATACTCCTTTATTTTTCACTGAATTATCAGTTGAAGTATTTCGTAGATGTTTGCTCTCGTTATAGGTGCGTTGTTTTAATTTTTAATTTTTTTTTTTTTTTGCGACTGTTAGTAATTTGCATCTTTTCCAGAAGACTGTACGATTCTTTCATCAGATACTTTATCCATCCAGCTGACCTTCAGCAACCGCCTACTATATATCACATTTCGAAAGCTGCTATATACAGCTGTTGTAAGGGGAATGTTTCCACCCCTTAAACAAGATTGTGCGCCCGTGAATTACAATAATTTCTTTTCTCTCTAACAACTATATTTTAAGTAATCCGTAATTTATCGTTGTTATTAAAAGTTGCCAGGATAAAAATAATCAGCACGCGATAATAATTCGAATAGGAAGGATATTAAACAATCCAGATAATTTTTTGTTTAAAGAACAGAATAGTTTTCTTTTAAAATTTAAACCTACACCTTTAAAAGAATTTCATTCGGTTTCCCGTTTTTTCATCGCTATTTATTTCAAACTCGATAATTTTAGAATGAATGTGTTAATCATCATCCCACCACCATTCGGTGTTATTATTACTGAAATTTTATGTAAAATATAGTAATGATAAAAATCAAATAATTATAGTAATAATAAATAGTAAAATAATAATAATAGTAATAATATGAATTTTATTTGGCTGAGAACATAAATGAACTTGTATATATATAAAACATGTATTTGTATATATGCATGTACGTGCGGGTCTATGCATGAATTTATACGCAGGCAGATACGTGGGGTAAAAATAAGTTTTAATAAGTTATAAAAAGTCATTATGAAAGCTTTTAATTTAATCGAAAAAACTTTTTATACGAAAAATAAATTACACATTATTTTATATAAAAATGAAAAAAAAAATGAGTAAAGAGCTGCCTTGTGTTGCGCGTAAAGAAAGTAAGGGAATGACGAGGCTAGAAGTTACACCGCACTGGGTTTAATTAATGATCAACCGACCAAAATTATCTTGACGTTGACATATAGCTTCGTTTTCTTTCAAACAATTATCTAATTTTCTACTTATATACACTTTATATATTTATATATATATGTGTGTGTGTGTGTATTAGCGCGCACACACATAAAAAAATTATCAATAATTACATAATACATTAGAAGAAGGACTGTAATAATAATTAACAGTTGTAACCGACTATGTACAAATTCGCGCTACACACCGTGTGTAGGAAGTGGAAAGGTGGAGAGTAAAATAGTTAGTAATAATAATAACAATTGATAATAATAGTAAGAATTATAGTAATAAAATAACGATGCGAATATGTCAAACAAAATTTTAAAAACACGAATAAATTTAATTTCAATTATATATATATATATATATATATATATATATATATATATATATATATATATATAAAAGGCTCTTAAGATCATGGTGCACAAATATAGAAATTAAGAATAAATTGATCAAAAGTATCGCATGGAACTTTTTACTTTACGGTCCTGAGCGTGTAGGATAGATAAAATCCAGTAAAAAAAACTCGAATAATATAAATAAACAAAATAAGATAAATTTGTTCATAAAATTTCCAATTTAAAATTTGTTCATAAAATTCCCAATTTAAAAACGACGTCAACAAAAGTGTCGCCGATTATAGGGAAGAATTTTTAATATATATATGTATATGTATAGCTTAATATAAAAGTACTCATGCCAGTATGGTCATATGGATGTCAGTTGTGGGGATGCAGTTGGAAAAGTATATAAAAATAATACGGACATTTCAGAATAAAACTCTGAGAACACTTGCAGATGTCCGTTGGTACGTAAGCAATGAGACACTACACCGTGATCTAGATGTATCATATGTGCAAGAAGTCTTATAAAACAACAGCAAAGAAGCATGCTGCCAGCTGGACAGCAGTTATCATACTATATAATCTGGAGGAGATTCCCGGCTACAACAGACGAAACCACTAGATTTGCTCTAGTTAATGGCACGTAATGATGAAAAGCCGCTATGTGAACAGTAATTAGCTACACTATCAGTGGATGGGCTATGATTAAATTGAATTTTGGACAGGCTAGGCGTAGATATATATATATATATATATATATATATATATATATATATAAATAATTAGTTCACGTTGGACATTTTTTTAAAACTTACCTGATCCCAGTGATATGTATAGGCCACGTCGGTTAGCGAAAATTCATCCGGCAACGGTTCATCGCCTTTGGCTATTTCCACCTGTAGACAAAACGAAAACGCCGTTTAACGATGATGAAAAAAATACACATTTAAACTAAATAAAATTATTTCATACGATGTATATATATATATATATATATATATATATATATATATATTAAATTAAACTAGCGCGCCGTAACAGCTAAGGCTAGAGTCACGGTAGAACAAGAGAATTAGATTGGGGAATAAAGGTAATTGGACAATGAAAGACGGCCATCTTTGAAGAGGAGATGAAACGAAAGAGGAAAATTGAGAGACGCTCTAAGCTAAGAGTGTGAGAGATAGTCAACTAGAATACGGGAAATGGAGAGGATACAGCCGGAACTTTATTAATAAGATACGCGTAAATGAGACGCGTACGGCCCACAGGTGTAATCTAGTGATGATCGCATCGTTTATGCGGCCTGAAAGCGAAATTATCCAAGGATCGATCGAATGTTCGGCTTGTCGTAGTTTGTTGTTTCGTGAAGTCAGCCGCCACTTCCTCTGTACCATAATGCAAGAAGTCTATTGATGATGCATTTCTTAAAGTCAGATACTGGAACTGGAACATCCGTGACCGGTAAGAACGTTGCAGCTTACCTGGCCTCTTTATCAGCTAGTTTATTCTCATGAATACCAGCACGAACTGCGAACTACAGGAACGTCACTTTCTGACTCAATCCAGGACAGTACCAGTTTCATCACTTTTTTGGCTTATACTGATCATGGTTGAAAACATCGCGTAGAATGTAGTTGAATGTTGATCAGTCTCGGAGCTTATAAGGATTCCATAGCGAATATGTATATGTGTATACGCATTAATAAACACACGTAGTAGTCTAATATTTAAGGTACTAACGCATTTTGGGGCGTGTATTATATATATATATATATATATATATATATATATGTATATATATAATTGGTTGTATGTTTGACGCATTTTAGTTATGTTTAATTTATGAAGAATCCATTATTGTGATTAGAATTTCCCGATTGGTAAATAAATTTAATAATAATATTTTATTGTTCGGTTAATAAAAATTTCGAAAAACCGAACGAAAGTCGTGGTACAACGAGGACCAGATAGGATGTAAAACTGAACAAAACAAAACAAAATAAAATAAAACAACTCGGCGGGCGGACGAAATTACGTCACCAAACCGAACAGAGAACTTTCTGGTACGATCGTTTTTAAATGAATAGAGAATAATCTTTAGCTGACATACTGACACGAATAGAAACACTTAAACCGACGTAGACTTCACATAATTAGCGTAAGTAGAGATAGATAATTTTTTTCTCTCTTTTTAACGTTATGATGAAATATTAGTTATTATTATCATCATCGGAATTTACTCTGTACAATATCACGCGAAATATATTATCGATGACTTAAAAGTTCCGAAACGCCAAAATTCGTTCAACTCGCTTTTAATCGATTATATACAAAGTTGCACATATATATAATAATAATAATTTTTTAAATTTCAACAAATAGTTTCCGAATGAACGATTATTATTATTTTTTAAATTAATTAATTCGTTCAAATTGATTTAAATTAATTTAATATTACTATTTTTTTACTATTAATAAAAATCTATACCTGATGACTAGGCTCTAGCTCGAATTTACAACGTATGAACCTTTGTAAATGACCGATCGTTATAGCCGCTGGACACTGCAAATATCTTCTTTTAGACTGAAACAAAATTTTTCGAACGTTATTTAATTAATATTATTATCGTCGAAATAATCGCGTATTTTTAGTAACTAACAGGGCTACGTATTAAAATATACGGGGTTAGGTAGCGAGTTTTCGACTTTGCACAGTCGACATAGCTTGGCCGTCACAATTTTTTAAAAAAAATCTTCGCTTAAAGCGCTTACGGGAGAAAAAAAATTACTCGATTTCCATAATTAAAAAAAAAAAATATAATAAAATAAATCGGTGTAAATTAAATAATTAATTACCGTCGCTAATTGCGATATTTCGTCCACGATTTTATCGGATTTTTCACCATCGTCAGTTTGTTCGTTAGGCTGCGTGCTACGGAATAATACGACAAAAACGAAATTAGGTGTGTATATATATATATATATATATATATATATATATATATATATATATATATATATATATATATATATAATATAAATTAATAGACGAACAACAAAAATTTCTATTACCTTAGCTCGCACCAGTCACCATTTTCCGAGTACTCTAAGCACAAACTGATCAAATCGGTCGGTTTATAGTGACAGATAGTCTGACCGAATCCGATCAAGTTAGTCAATAATCGACGATGTTGTTCGGAATCATCCGCGGACAAAGCCGTCGACCGTCGTTCCAGCTCGTTATCGTAAAGTCCCGGTATGACTTTATATACTAAACTTTGTAAGATGGTGTCCGGCCTGTAAGATACGAACAGTATAAAAATTACGATATATCGTCCAAATTACCAAATTACGAGAATTCGGCTTCATCCACGCGGCGACTATATAATGTATAGCGTGCGTGGTATTTATTTTCCTATTTATAAAGAAGCTTAAACGTGAAAATCAGACAAAAACTAAATTAATAATATCGACGTCGCCAAAGGAAAACATATTATTAAATAATGAAAAATTGGAAAAGTTGAAGAAGCATTATTACCAGAAGATGGAAAACCGGACAGAGAAATCAAACTTAAAATAAGCCTAAGTATGCATGCTTGCAAAAAAACATGCATTATATTCGCCAGTACAAATGCGAGCATATCGGAAAACGACTTATAAAAGTCTATATATGGAATACATTGCTATATGGGTGTGAATCCTGTGATAAAAAAAAAAAAAAAAAGTTTGATGGCACCAGAGTTGCGGTTGTGGAATGATATAAAAATAAAATGTATAGATGCAACGAAGAAGTCCTGAACACGATTGAGGAAAGACGGGAATTAATAAATACCATAAAAAGACGCAGATCGAAGATGATACCGAGACACGATAATAAAGTGATTATTGAAAGAAAAACCGTGACAAAGAGAAAAACGCGAAGACCGAGGAACAATTATATAAACCAGATAATTAAAGAGATACGGAAGGATGTCCGAAAATAGAACGGAATGGAATTGAGTTCAATGATAAATTAATGAAAATTCTCAAAGTCGAATGCTAAATATATTTTTTTCATTATTCTCACGAAATTTTAAAACAGCAAATTCAACGACTTTACACGGAGAGTGCACGAATAAAACGAAAATGATTAATCGTTTCATGCCCACACAAGAATCCCACAACGATAAAAAAAAATCTTTTCCAATTATTAAAATCGACTTAATACGTCAAAATATAATTACGGTTTATCCGAAAGTATACAATGGACATCGTATGTGCATTAGCCGAAGAAATTATTTGTAAATACAATTTTAATCGACAAACAAAATTAAATTTGTCGTAATTTTTTAAATATAAAGGAAAATGACGAAGAAGCATGATCGTCATCAATTGTCGGTAATGAGAATAAAATATGGCGATCGATCGATATATGTATGTATACACTATCGAAAGCGACACTCTGCAAGATTTGGAACACAGAAGTCACTAAAAAGAAATGCGAGATGGAAATAGAACGTCCGCTATTACTAACTGAGGTAAATTATATTGGGTAAACAAAAATGAAAATGTGGGCGTGTAATTGAGAGTGTAGATGAATACAAAAATTATATATATATACGTAATTTTTGGTATACGCTCGAGTGCGTACGAATTTAAAATATATTTAATATAATAATATAATTACCAATTGTGTACGGAATTAATATAGTGAACAGTTTAGTCGACAAGCCAAAAAAAAGCTTGACGAAACTTGTAATATACATGTATAGTTTATTTAAATACGTGAAAGTGTGAGTGTGTATAAAAAAATACTAATATCATTATTATTATTACATTAAATGTCAATAATCATGCCAACTTTATTATTACTATCATCATCATCATCGTATTTTAACTTTATTATTATTATTATTATTATTATTATTATTATTATTATTATTATTATTTTAATTCGAAATTATGGTGTTTTGGGATTATTTAGTGTACGTTCATCTTTATTGCTCATGTAAGCTTATATTATTATTATTATTATTATATATACATGTACAGATGCCTTCATATATGTATATTGTATATTGGTATATATGTATATACGATTACAAACGTCAAAATCCGATGTATGTACACGTGTGTATAAATGGGTGGGTACAAATACATATGTAATCATATATATGAATGTGAGTATGCATTATAGCTGGTCTAGAATACTTGAATTCAATATCTACTATGAGCAGCCTAATTACGTTTATACCGTATTAATGCAATCGCCGCCCCGCGCGGGGAGTTAGGCGTCGGTCGATTTATCTTAATTGATTAAGTTTACACTGTTACAATTAAAAAACAAAATACATTTAATTCCATTCAATTGAATTCGATTCGAAAGTATCGTCTTTAAAAATAGTGTATTTTTTTACACAATTTGGTAAGCATAACTGGATTCTGTAACAATTACCACTCGTCACCGTTATAAATACGTTAATAAGTTTCTATTATCACAAATAACTTTACCGAACTGAAGAATTAATATTATAATTATCGCTATATTTGTTGTTATCGTTGTTAAGATTATTATTATTTAATTTTCATTATTTTCAGGATTATTTACAATTGTTATTATAATTATTTTTATTGTTTGATTTATTCATTTTATTTCAATTCGTTCGGCATTAAATTGTGATCTATTAAATAGCGGAGCTTGATAGTTGGTATACGTGTACGTATTATTGACGTTGCTATGTAGAGTTTAATTAAAACATATCTGTATAATGCGTGTAATTTATACGTGTAGACCTACCGTATGTGTGTGTATGTATGTATGTATGTTTGCGTGTATAAAAGTAGTGTATATCAGCCACGTGTATAAAAGTACATACGAATATGAGTTTACTTATAGTGTGGATGTAGGTAGGTGTGTGTGTGCGTGTGTTTGCGTATATGGATGTAGTGTATATTTGCCACGTGTATACAGTATTTATGAATATGAGTTTATATGGGTGTGCATGTTGATGTATATGCGTTTTCGCTTTTAAACATTTCTTCGTATAATTTGCATATAAATGAATATATAATCATTGTAAACCCCGTAATCCTTACTATTAATATACGTTTATCGTTGGATTAATTTAGTATAGAAATTAAGAAAGAACAAATAAAAGAAATTATTATTATTATTATTAATTAGTATTATTATTATTGTTATTAATCGTTATAATAATAATAATAATTATTATTATTATTATATATTTATTAAAACTTTCGTGGTTGTTTTCCATTCGTCTAGAATTCGAGCGGTGTAAGTCCATTCGAAACGTTAAATTTTTTGAATAATCAGGACGTGGTTTTCACCGAAATCAGTTTCATAGCATTTATAAATTTGCGATAAAAATAATTGGCAGCTTAATGTGCACTTTATCGATATGTGCATACCTAATATATCTAATGAATTTTTATTAGTTTTTTTTAATAAAAAATTTGCTAGATAATAAGGTAACATTTTTGAATTGAATAGTATTATTTAATGTTTCGACTATGTAATATTATTTTATGTTTCAATTTTTTAACTAATTGCAATTTCAACGTGTGTAAATATTTTTAAATCCTCAAGAAGCCGAATGAGAATGGATGTGTGAATGTTTGAACGTTTATTTGCAAATATGTATACAGTACGAGCGGAATTATATGAAACTTAGTAATAACTTATTTAATGGAGGCAGTCGCATATTATAGAAGTTCTTCGCGAACCTGGTATACTAACTAATATGTTCAATACAGAAATATAGTTTGATTATCAATTATTAATTAAGTTCTATATATAAGTTTCTTTTAAATATATGTTCCGATTATTTTGTAATTTTTTATTTATTTATTTATGAACGTCATATATTATATTTCGAATTGGTTTCTGTAATAGGATAATTTATGGTTTTATAAATTCAAATGTATTGAACAAAAAGTAAATAAATTGAATTGAACTGAATTATTATTATTATTATTATTATTATTATTATTATTATTATTATTACTAGTTATAATTAGGAATTCTTATGATGATTATATTCTCAAGACCGAGGCTGGTATTAAAAAAAACACTAGCAATTTTTGGTCTTTCGTTAAATATAGACGTAATGATCGGCTACACCCTAGCGTAGTAAAATACAAAAATATAGATCATTGTTCTAGTAAGAATATTTCAAATGCTTTTGCAGAGTATTTTTCATCTGTTCATGCGACTGACAGCTTCATGACACTTAAAACCTCTTTAATTAAAGATGGAAGACACTTAAAACTTGCTCCAATCACCATAAATGATTATAAAAAATCTATTAAGATTCTGAAACCTAAGTGGAGTGTTGGGCCTGATGGATTATCGGCAATATTGTTTAAACTATGTTCGGTAGAGTTTGAAAAGCCACTTATATACTTGTTCAATCTTATTATTGGAACAGGTAAATGGCCTGTATTGTTAAAAACAGCTAAGGTTGTTCCAATTTTCAAGTCTGGTGATCGTTGTGCAGCTGAAAACTATCGTCCTATCTCCCTACTATGTGTACCCAGCAAAATATTAGAGTCAATTTTATATGAAAGATTATATAATTTTTTTTAGCCTAGAGTTGTTCCTGAACAGCATCTACTACAACTAATCTTGTTACATATACAAAATTAATTACTGACTATTTGGAGCAGCGTCTTCAAGTTGATTGTATCTATACGGATTTTAGTAAGGCTTTTGACAAAATCAGCCATAGTTTACTTCTGGTTAAGTTACATAATTACGGATTTTCTGACGATTACATACAGTTATTTAGATCATATTTAACTTCGCGTGTGTGCTACGTATTATTTAACGGATACCAGTCCAAACAATCCTACTTCCGGAGTACCACAGGGGTCTAATTTGGGTCCACTATTATTTAATATTTTCATAAATGATATAGGAATTAACTTACATTCAAAATTTCTATTATTTGCTGATGACTTAAAAATTTTTAGATCAATTAAAACTGACAGTGATTGTGAATTATTGCAAGATGATTTATATAGAATGGTGACACGGAGCGACAATAATTATGTACCTTTTAATTATAAGAAATGTGTTTATATTCGATTTTGTCGTACAAAAAAGAAATGTCTCTTTGATTACTCTATGGGTAATGTTCCAGTTTGTAATGTAACCTGTGTTCGGGATTTGGGGGTTTATATTGACAACGAGCTTAAATTTGCAACTCATATTGGTAATGTTACCAAAAATGCTTACAGAACTATGGGTTTCATCATTAGAAATTCATGCGTATTTCGTGATCCTAGGACTCCGCTGTTACTATTCAACACTCTTGTAAGATCGCAACTAGAATACGCATCTGTAGTTTGGGATTCTTTCTACACTAAATATATTCATATGGTGGAAAAAGTTCAATCTCAGTTTTTGAGGTATATTTATTACCGTCAAACTGGTGTCTATCCAACATTTTAAAGTTATTATTATTATTATTATAACAAGTATATTTCAGCTTAATAAATAAGTTACAATTCTCATTTATGTACACATACCGAGCTTACATAATTGCTCGTACTGTGCGATATTTGATTTAATATTAATACTAATATAGGAATAAGAAAAACAACTGCAGGGAAAAAATACAAATAAAAACCCTGCTTAACTTTACTAATTTATCTATTTAATGTATAGTGATATATATATATATATATAGAGTGAAACACATAACACATTTTCTTATACATATCCGTATTTTCGTGTACATAATTCTTATTATATAGCTTAAGGTAATAAACAAAATTTAATGTATAGCGTGGTTTCGAGTTAGGTAACCATGCAGTTTAGAGAAGCGCATGCCTAATTCTTTTATGTTTATATTTTTTGTATCGTTGTTGGAGTGATTGTCGTGTGTAATTGCCGATTTTCCTTATTATGGCATGCGGGTTAGTACTACACTTTACATAGAATTTGTTGGACTGACTATTTACAGTTTCAGATATGTATGGATGCTTTAATTTAGTGTGCATTTCTGATACTCTCGTGTAAATTGGAGCATTCAGTATAATTCGTAAACACTTATTTTGGAATGCTTGTAATTTGTTTAAAGTTGTCTTGCTTACGGTACACCAGATTTGACAGGAATATAATAGTAATGGCATAAAATAAGTTTTATAAATTAAATATTTGTTGGCTGTACTCATTTTTGATTTCTCATTGAATATAGGAAATAATTTATATAGTCTCGTATGGGCTTTTTCAATAGTGCGATTAATGTGCTTTGAAAATGTCAGGTTTTTATCAAGTATAAGACCGAGATATTTAACGTATGATTTCCAGTATAGCTGTTCATTGGATATTTTTATAGGTCTACGTTTAGTAAAAAGTATGGTCTCGGTTTTTTGGTTGTTGATTTTGATTTTCCATTTATTATAATATTTGGATAGTTTATTATAACTATCAATAAGTCTTTTTTGTATGGTGTCAATCCTGTAAGAAGAAGTAAACACTGCAGTATCATCTGCATATAACGCAGTGTTCGTGCCCTTTATATGTGGTAGATCATTTATATACAATATATACAGAAAAGGCCCAAGAATACTACCCTGTGGAACGCCAGAGGAGATTAGTTTGAGGTTAGAATATGTATTACTTAATTGTACTGTAAAAAGTCTAGCGTATAAATAGGATTTTATGATTAATATAAGATATTTAGGAAATCCGTACTGTATCATTTTATAAATGATGCCATTATGCCATGCACTATCAAAAGCTTTTTCTATGTCTAACAGTAATAGCCCGGTGTATTTATTTTGATTAAACTGATCAGTGATATGATCTGTAAGGCGGGTTAGTTGCATAACCGTTAATAGGTGATTTCTAAACCCAAACTGCGTTTCATTTAAGATATTTCGCTCATTTGAATAAGATTTTAATCTTTGTAAGATCACTTTTTCGCATATTTTACTGACATTGCTAATTAGACTTATTGGTCTTATATTTTGTACTAGCGAACTATCTTTGCCTGGTTTGGGAATAGGAATGATGCTGGATGTTTTCCATATTTCAGGATAATATCCTAATAATATGATTGCATTTATAATATTAGTCAGATAGACTACTGCTTTTTTTGGTAGATTCTCGATCATTATGACCTGTATAAAATCTGTACCAATAGATATTTTATTATTCAGGTTTTTTATGTGTGTGTGTAATTCCTTAGGCGAAACCAATTTGATTTCGTTAACAGACGTAATATTAGATTTACAAAATTTACGAACAGTATAGTTAACTTGTATGATAAACAGTAGAACGGTATGAGTTTTGAGAATAGACCTGATAATAGTAGTTTGATAATAATTCGACTTTATCCATTTTTAAGTTATAATATTTTATGCGATTTCCTAAATATTAAATCCTCGAGTGCTGGAAGAAAGATAAGTAAGTTGAGGTTCCTGCATGATCTTTGTAACGCTCGCATAGATGACAATTATTTATTATCTACAATTTCATTTATGGTTCCCAGTGTTAATAGTAGGTCACATCGTATTTTCTATGAATCGCATGCTCGTACAAATCTAGGTTACAACTCACCACTTTTATCCACCTTACGTCTATATAATAACGTACTAAATATTCATCCGCAGTTAGATATTCATTTCGATAGTAAATTTGTATATAATAAATTTTTTTAGACTCTATATTTCAGTTGTTACTTTTCAGTAAGTTTATTTTATTTTGGTCATATGTGCGTGCCCCGATGGAGAGTTTGTTTACATGAGAGTATGGGTGTATGACTGGTATATTTCTGTGTTTTTTTTTGTGCTTTTCGGATGTGTGCTTGTATGTGGGTATTGTATTACATTAGAATCATTTTTCGGTTTGTATTAGTAATTTTTTGTTTTCAATCTAAATATTATTTATATTAATTAGCGTGTTGTGTGAGTGTGGTTCAGTTTTATTTTTGTTCATACTTTTACTTTATAATTATTCTGTAACAGCGTACACTGTAATTGGCGTTATGCTGTTGTGTACGCCGTATTGTTTTGTAAATAAATAAATAAATAAATAAATAAATAAATAATTGTTATTATTATTATTATGATTGTGATGATAATGATTCTTCTTATTATTATTACTACCATTATTATTATTATGATTATTATTCGGTTGCAGAATGTATTATACCTTAAATTAAGTAACGGTTTTGTCTTGTGTACTTGTACGTCGCATATTGGACAAAATTTGTTTTTACGCAAGTATTTAACTATGCAAGAACGGCAAACTGAAACATAAACAAAATAAAAAATGGTTAATTGCATCAAATAACGCTCCTTACATGTTATGTATATATATATATATATATATATATATATATATATATATATATATATATATAGACAGCAAGAGTCAATCACAAAGTCTACAAAGTATAGACGGCTAACAAGTAGTTGACAGATTTGTATACTTAGGAACGTTGATGACAAAGGGCGGAAGCTGAACAGAGGAAACAGTTAGGTATAGTAACTGAGGTTGAAAGAGGAAAGGAACTGTATAACTGAGGTAATAGTTGAAGAATTGAGGGAGAGGAAAGCAGATAGAGTACGCGGATGGATATTTGGTCGGTAAGGGAGGAGTGTAGGGCAGTACAGTAAAATATGGTAGTTAAGAGAGGGGTTTGGTAGTAAACAAAAGGGACAAAAACCCCGTTGGAGAAGATGTTCATGAGAGAGTGATATGTGACCAAGGCGGAGCCTGCTGAGTGCTATGTAGTTGGAACGATTGGCAGGTGGTTCCCAGAAGCTTACATTGTATTTGATGCCAAAGTTATGATGGTATGAATTCCACTTCTGTTGCCAGTTGTAGTGGAAGAAGTATTTGAGGACTGTGTTTAGTACTAGACGACGGGGCTTTATAGGTTGTAATGGAACATAGTATAGAATGGGCTGCCCCATCCACTACTTCATTCCCCAAAATCCCCTTATGACCCGGAACCCACAAGATGGATCTGTATCTTGTGATAATTTGTAAAGAAGAGATTGTATACAATTAATTAGAGGGTTTTTTGATTTTGTGTTTTGAAGGGCCGATACAGTGGCAAGAGAGTCTGTAACGATTAAAGTTTTTCACTGGGATTTAGGAGTAAGTGTTAAAGACAGAAAAATTTTAATTCTGCATCATATATTGAGCAAGAATTATGCAGTCGTATTGGATAGCATAAATTGTTAACGGAGAATGCACACGCTGCAGGGCTATTAATAGAATGGGATATGGATTTGGCGCCGTCAGTGAAACATAACAATGCTGGTAAATAGCTATTTATTAAGTTATTTGCTTTCATAATGAGCTCATGTTCGGCCATATTCTTATAATGCAGGAGGATTATATTGGTATATTCTCTTTCCGAGGGGGAGGAGTTGGATAATTTGAGTTTGTTACATTATAAGTGCTGTAATTTATGTTGAAATCATTTAGTGTAGCTGTAAGGCAAGGGGGATAGGATCAAATAGGAATTAATAGGTGGAGCGATGGTATTAAATGGGAATTATCCAAGTCACACAAGATAGGAGTCGTCGAAAAAGTTTGAGGAATGCCTAGACCGAGCAGTGGGTTCATCTAGGCATATAGTGATATAGACACGTATATGTACGCGTGTAGCGTGAATATTTTATTTATTCGTCATTGTAATTAAATCCTAAACGAGTACTATATAAAATTCCAATCGACTTACAAGAATGAAGACACTCGATGATGGTTGTCGCGTCTATGTAGTAACCACCGCATAATATACAAATCAGATATCCGTTCAGATCTTTCACTAACGGCCGACGCGAGCAACGATGAATTACGACATGTTTCTCCGCACTTTTATCCTCGTCGCTATCCACATTAGCGTGATGCCGCTGGTGCTGTTGCTGAGATTCCAGATTTTTACGCGGTTTATCAGCCGCCATGTTCGATTTCTGCTGTAACACGAAAACGATAGTAAAACATTAGTCGTAAAGAAAAAAACAACAACAAATCAAATCGCAAGATGGAAAATATCCGACCGATCATCGGCATTTCAGAAAAACTTTATCGTCGACCATTTCCACGAGAAACTGCAACGCGAAAATATCGTTGATAATCTGTTGACGTTAAAAATTAAATACACCTACATACACGCTGCTTGTTCAATATTACTAGACAACGGATTGATACTAAACTGTTTACGCGTTATTTTGATTAAAAGCGAAATACAATTTCGTCATTTTGAAAAATTGGAAGTTATTTTTCGGTGTTCTATTGCGAATACAGGTATACAAGACATAATACGAGTGTTCGTGATAACCAAACATATTGGAATCAATTTTTTATTTGAAGTTCGTTCGTGTCGTGTCCAGACCATTCTATTAATATTATATTTCATACTAATAATACTTTACTAGCTGCAGAGCGCGCTGATACGCGTTCATAAAATTAGCCATTTTGCACAGCAGCCCGACAAGTCTGCAATAAGTGTCACATCTACTGAATCTCCCCGCAATCGCAGTGACAGATACACCTCCACGCGGACGGAACAGATGCGATTGGACAAAATGGACAAAATGACAATACAAGAATTTCACGATTTTCACAAGAATGCTGTCTTGCATCGACCAAACATTTGTCCCCCCCCCCGGGCCAGTGCATAAAAATAGAAACAAGAATATCGTGACGAGGCAGAAAAGGTTCTTTTCAGAATCAAAATCGACGGTGGTCTCGATCAATATCGAAAATTCAACACCGCACAGATAGTGGATTTATGTAAAAATTCCAGATGCACCATTCTCCGTGTTCGAGAAACCTACCGCGATTTGAAGAGCAAAACAACCAAATATCAGCGGAATGCGATTAATTGCAACCACATTCAAAATATGGGAGTGCGGTATTTAGTAGGACGGAAATAATGTCGTCTCCGTACATATATAACAGATCAAAGATGATGTTAAAATTATAAAGGTGGAATGTGATAGGTATACGGTAACTTTTGTGTATAAAAAATAAACTTTACATTTCACCAGCCGCAAAAAAAAAGTTTGTAACCGCAGAGTACGCGATATGCGAAGGAAAATACAGATGGGAATTAACTTATAGATTGGACTGTAACTAATGAACTGGTGTTGATCCATAATTCAAAACTAAGGTGGGGTATGGAGAAGAGGATATAACCCAGATTTGATATTCGCATCACGATTAGTGGAAAATATGAGTGTAAAATATACGTTGACGCCAATACCAAAAACACAACACAGGAAATGGAAAAACAGTCAAAGTAGAAAATTGCAACCCAGTAAAAGAGATAAACAATTTCCAGCATTTACAGTTGAATAAGTATATAATGTAGTTAAGGTTTTAGAAGACGGTAAAGCGCCAGGAATTGAATTGTGTGTCGCAATGAAGTGACAATCAAGCGGAGAAAGGTTCAGGTAGTAGCAATACTGAAACTGGGCAAAGATCTACAAGAAGCAAAAAGATATCGGGCTATTTCGTTACTATGTCTTTAAAACGTGCTACTGGGACGTATAAATGAATTTATGAAAAAATAAGCTGGTTTTAGGTCAGGGAGATGATGCGGTGCGCGAGTCGATAACCTAACACAATATATTGAGAATGGTTTTGAAGAAAAGAAAATTACCGACACTGTGTTCGTCGATTTGTGAATCATGGGTTACTGCTGAAGAAGATATATGAAATGACGGCAGATTTCATATTTATGAAGTTTGTAGACATTTTCAAAAATCAAATGTTCCGTGTAACATTGAATGAGAAACAAAGTCGTTGGAGATACCAAAAGAATGACCTTCCACAAGGTAGCGTTGTAACATATTTGCTTTTTAATGTTTATACAAATGACCAGCTAATAGGAGAAAAAATTAGGCATTTCATTTATCGGACGATATTGTGAGTCAATCAGAGAAATTTGAATAAATAGAAACATCCTTATTTGGAATTCTTGAAGAATTCAATAAATACTATGTTCAAAATTCTTTAGTTTCCTAATCCGACGAAGACGCAAGTATGTGCTTTTAATTTGAAAAGCAGAGAATCTAAAAGAAACAAGAAACTCCTGTATACTTGGGGGGTCACATTGGAAAGAAGCTTGACATTTCGTGTGCATTGTGACAATGTTAAAAGGAAATACAAGAAACGAAATTATCAGGAAATTAATTGGAACATCATCGGGAGCATAACCAGAATTTTCCCCATCTCAACTGACCAATTTTAGAGGTCATTTAGTGATTGACTTAATGAGATGAATGATATTTTGTGGAAGGGCAGTACTCCCTCTAAACCTATGCTGGTTGGACAAAGTCTAGAGGCTTACTTCGCCACAGCCTGCGTATTTCACCGGGATCATTCAGCAAATCAGTAGCAAGTGGATTCGTGTAAACGCAAATTCGTGCAACATGTTTGTATGCTTGTCTTTTTATTTCATCCTCCACAAACATAACGTTTAAGTCTTTATGGAGGGTAAGATTTGAGACGTACTAGGGAGCTGCAGTAATAGTTCTTAATACCCTATTTTGATATCGTTGTATTTTCTGTAAGTTAGATGTTTTGGCGCAGCCCCGTAGTTGTATACCATATACACAGATGATCGGTCGTAGGCCAATTTTATACAGCAGAGTTTTATTTTCCAACGATAACCCTGATTTACTAGTTAGCATCCATGACATAGATCTGGTTTTAAGCCTCAAATGCTCGATTTTCTTCTGTATGTGGGTAGCCCAAGTCAACCTAGTGTCCAAATGCATGCCCAAATATTTTACACTATTGGTATTTGGAATGACAACGTTGTTTATTTTGATTGGCAGGCGTTCAATCTTTCGATTTGGGAAAGAAATATGCGCTGATTTAGTTTCATTGACTACAACGCGCCATCGTTTTAGCCAAGTCTCTAGATGCCCGAGTGATTCCTACAGTTTTTTTGTGGCTGTGTTTTCACTCTTATCCACAGCTAGGATTGCTGCGTCATCGGCGTACAATGCTACTTCTGCATTACTAGGCTTCGGGAAGTCGGACGTGTAAATTAAGTATAATATTGGACCGAGGACGCTTCCCTCGGTACGCCCGCCCTTACTGGAAAAATATCTGAGTATTCATCAGCTATTTTCACTCGAAAGTATCTCTCTTGTATGTACGATTTAAGTAGTAGATAGAAAGGGTGAGGAAGCAGGAGTTTAAGCATGTACAACAGTCCCTGGCGCCACACCCGATCAAAAGCTTGCTTAACATCCAGAAATGCAGCTGTGCAGATATTCTTGTTTTCCAAACTATTTTCAATAATCTTTGTTAATCGGTGAACCTGTTCTACAGTGTTGTGACGCTTACGAAAACCAAATTGAAAATTCGGAATTATTGAATTCATAGATAATATTGGGAATAATCGTTTTAAAATTAGTTTTTCTAGAAGCTTTGAAAGAATAGGAAGCAGCGAAATAGGCCTGTATGACGAAACCAATTCGGACGATTTACCAGGCTTTGGTACAACAATTATTTGAGAAAACTTCCAACTTAAGAGAAAATATTGGTTACGTAGGACAGCGTTATATATTTGTGTTATAAGCACAATGTTTTTACGTGGCGACTCATTTAAAAGCTCTGCTGTGATTAAGTCAAATCCGGGACACGTTTTCCGTTTCATATTTTTAATAAGTTGCTGAATCTTATTTGAGGTAACCGGTGTTATAGGTGGATTCATTTGCAGTGGTTTTTCTAGGTATTCAAGGATATCTGTGGAGTCACTAACTTGGGCATTCGGTGTGAATACATCGCAGAAATAATTTGCAAAGAGCGCTGCTTTATTGAAGCTAGTACGAGCCCAACAGAAGTAATTCGAACATCGTGACGTCGGAATATACTTGCCTTCAAAACATGCAAAAAAGATCGATGTGGCTATATTAATGATACAGTGCGTTTAGTTACTGGTTGTCTTAGACCTACAAAAGTTGACAACATATCTAAAGGCACAGCTGACGTGGAAAAACCAAACAAGTCCATGATTCTCGTCATTCAATGTAGGGACAACTGCAACAGGCTCATTTAAAGTCGAGAAACAGATTCTTTAAGGTCGCAAAAGAAATACCATCGATAGAGGGCGAACGCGTAATCAGATGGAGAAATTCAAACACAAGATGCACAAGAAATCTCTGCACAAGGGCTTCAATCAAGAATGGGTAATATGGAGGAGAGTGAACAGAAAACACGAGTTGGGTGTGCTCGATGTCTAGACGAGTAGTGGAATAATTGTAGATTATCTAGATGGAGAACGGACAATACAGTATACGGAGGTGTAAATAAGGCAAGCGATCTGAAACGCGTTGGAAACGGAGTGGATATTTTGTATCAACCATCGGAAATGTGATAGCATGAACAATAAAAACGAATTAATAAATGGAATTGCTAAAGTATGGTTCAGTCGAAAAATTATTTTTGAAATAGAGAGTTGGCGGACGTGGCATGTTGCGACCAGACCAATGCCCAATTTAGTAAAGTAGTCCTGAACCGAAGCAGCGAATGCGACTCTATACAAACTGTAGCGCACTTACCTTAATGCATTAGATGTACGATAAAGAATGTTGTTGGTAAATTACTAAAAATCGGTTGAATCGTTTAATGTGTATATATATATATATATATATATATATATATATATATATATATATATATATATCCAAGGCCACTACTAACTTCATCTGAAGAAATTACGTGATTCCTGTTGGGTTTTTTTCTATTCAGAAATATTTCTTCATTTCAAAGTTTATTGCAATTTTTCGCTAGCTATAAATCAATCTAAGCAGTATTATCTTTATATTACAAACCGAGATGTGTGGATTTTTTTTCCTTTTTTGTTATTCTTTCAGAAAAAAATATACAAGCGCACGTTGATCGAAACTTAGTAATGATTAAATTCAGTCGATTACCAGTAGTAATTTCGAAATGATCTGATTTTATTATTTCGAAAGAAATTAATTGCACAAGTCGGTGAAAGCGAATAACGAACGTAGTAGTGTCTCTGTTGGTATTGCATACGCGTAATGAAACATTACCACGTCCGAAACGGAAGAAGCAGAAAGAAAAAATTGTTTTCTTTTTATTGTATAATAATAATCATAATAATAATCATCGTCATCATCATAAAATAAATAAATAATTAATTAATTAATAATAAATAATAATAATAAATAACACACCGATGATGGTAATAACGAAACATAATATCAATAACAATAACAATATCAATATCGAACAAATCAACAATAATAATAATTAGTTCGGGTAAATTTATTTACGTATGACAATAATCGTTGTACTTATAACTGATTAATAATAAATACTAGAGATGTCGATGGACCACTCTAATAATTATCGATTATATTTTTTCTTATTTTCCACTTGCAAATTAATTTTCATAATTTAGGCTCATTTGATTGGACAAGTTGTAAATTAACGAGTCTCGATGTACCAATAGTTCGAATATATATATATATATATATATATGTGTGTGTGTGTATGTGCTCTTTTATATTACAAACGTTATGGTAGAGAAACCAGCGAATACGTAACTCGGTTAATGAAAGACTGACAGTTGTTAAGCCGTCCAGTAAACTTTGTGAAAGCGGATTTCTAACGCCTTACCATATCCATACCGTACCGCACCGCAGCATGCCATAACGCGTTCACCGCATTATTGTACAAACCGCGCATTATGTACATTTGCAAATTAACATCACAGTTACGCTAGTTATACATGCGATAACATTACAAAAGACTGTAATGCAAGTATATGTATATATATATATATATATATATATATATATATATATATGTGTGTGTGTGTGTTTGTTCTAAATATTATATATATTGCATCTGTGTTCTTAAATATGAGAATAAAAAATATTTTGTACTTTCTCTGTAACTGGACCAATCATTTTATTTTATCCTTACCACATGTTAAATGTGTATCTGTCATTTATCTACAAAATATGCATGGGCATACATATATATATATATATATAATATGAGTGGATGTGCGTGTATTTGTTTACAGTTAATACATAATTTTGTTATTACCTTCAAAAATCTATCTTCATAAAGATTGTATCATAGTATTTATTATTCATAATATAAATAAAATATATACTGCCAGCGATTCATAAACATTCGAAATACAACCGCTTGATGTATTTCTATGATATATCGAATTAGTTCATTTGTTTTATATATATATATATATATATATATATATATATATATATATATATATATATATATATATATATATATATAGTATACATACATATATATATACAAATGTTATACAACAGTCCATGTATCCCAGCATTATATATATATATATATATATATAGTCTTGTTCTATTCTCACTCGAGTCCGAGTATGAGTCCTTCTCTGTTATCCATGTTATCCATGCTAGTGTTTGTGTTGCATGTATGAAATTAACGCGACGCGGTACGTTATTGTGAAAGTATAAAGTTGACATTTTATCGTCTGTTGTATTATATCGCTTCTAAAAGTAGGGTTTCTACTTTTTTTTCTACATTGTAGTAATATCTGTTAATTTTCGAACCATATTAGCCCACGCTCTTTTTCCCAATTGTCGTTTGTTGGCTCAATACCTAATCTTTTAAGGTCTTCTGAGAGTACATATTTAAATCGCAGCTGGTCTACCGAGCGGACGTTTACCATTGGTCAGAACGCCGTACAACGTTCTTTTTGGAATTCGTTCGTTTTCCATCCTGAGTACGTGTCCGGTCCAATTCATGCGTTTTCCCGCCAGCATCTGATCGATCGATCGAGATTTTATTCTACCTCGTTTTCATTTGGTATACGATCAATCCAACGTATTCGAAGAATTCTTTGCAGGAATCTTTGATGGCATATATTTTTAATTTTTTTACCTGCTTCTTCGTTATTGGCCACGTTTCGCTCGCGTATAGAAGTACGGGAATCAGTTTTATTAAAGTTAATTCCGAGTCCAAAATCTCTGTACGCATGTTCCAGACATTTCACAGCTTCTTGCAGTTCATCTACTTTTACCAAAACATAGTCATTTGCATACTGCAGGCATGTTAACCTGAAGATTTTGGATCGTTTCTTTGAATTAAATTTCGCGAGTTTGTATAATACACCATCAATTCGGTATTTTATTTTAACATCTATCTCAGCTGCAATGCACCATACTCATAAAAAAGTTGAAAAGTGTTGGTGCTAGTATACATCCGTGTTTAACTCTCGCGTTTATGTCTAAAACCAGCATCACATATTATAGCTGCTTCAGTTTGATCATGAAGTTGCTTTAAAAGACATCGCATTTTCAGTAGACATTCTGCTGCTTTAACACACGACTACAATGCCTCTCTGTTAACAGAATCGATCGTCTTTTTAACGTCGATAAATGCCATATGAAGCGTAGATGTGTGTTCTCTATTTTTTTCAATTAACTGTTTGGTTTTGTCGGAAACCACACTAACTGTCTGGAATTAAGGAGTCGACTAGACACTTAAGTTTTTCTAACAAGAAGAGCTTACCTATGTAATTTGTGCAGTCTGCTTTATCACCCTTCTTTTTAAAGATTGGAATTATTGCAGCTTCTTCGAAATCCTGCGGACCCTCGTCTTCATTCCATATTTTAATGAAGAGAGTATGCAGACAGTTCGCGATGTCTTTTCCACTGTCGCTGGTATATAGCGTCTAATCCGGGGGATTTTTTATTTTTCATGCATTTGATAGCATTATTCACCTCCTCTAAAGTTAGCAGTTCGTTTAATATTTTACTTTCTGCTTTTATTGGAATTGTTTGCAATAAATTAACATCGTTATTATTGTTTAGCAGTTGTTTAAAATATTCCTCTCATCTTTTCAGGACTCCTTGGCGGTTATAGATTAGATGTCCTAAGGCGTCTCTAACTGCTACTCATATTCGGCCCGTATACGTCTTTAATTGCTTCATAGAATTCGCGAGAATCATTGTGTTCAGCTAAAAGGCCTGAATTTCACGCCATTTTTCTTTCCAACAATCATTTTTTAATTTTCTGGTCTCTGTGATTGAGCTATTGCTATTTTAAAGCCATCGTGTTTATTCTTGTTTGCTTTATCCGACTGTCATTGCTTTTTTGCCATCGAATAGTTTCCTGTTTTCTCCAGTTTTGTCCGCGAACTAGTCTTGCTGCTGTTTCTTCTTATATCCCAAAATATCCTCGCAAATAATCCTTATTTTCGTATTCTACAGCTAGCATACCATCATGATGTTTCATTTCTTGAATTGTATTTTTGAGGTCTGCGCTAAAGCGTTATTCAGTCAGTTTGTTGTTTAACATCTCAACGTTATATGATTTATATTTCTGGGCATTTGACTGCTTTGAATGATGATATAAACATTTTGTAAACCAGAATTGCGGGCGCAGCATAGAGTGATCTGCATCACCGTCTGCACCTCTCATAGCACGCGTCAATAGACACTCATTTTTCTCGTTGTTATTACATAATCAATCACGTGCGCTATTTTCGACCTGGGATGCACCCGCTTGCCTTTAATCTTTCAATTTGTAATTTGTATTAGTAATAAATAGACCATTTCTAGCGCAGAATTGCGTAAGACGTTCTCCTTTTTCATTTCCCTCGCCGATTCCATATTTTCCAATCACGCTTCTCCGGAGGTCTGAATTTAGACTGTCTCGATTATAATGTGTGGTTGGATAAGCACGGCTCTTCCATACGGGCCACCTGGCAGCTATCAGTCTCATTCCTTCTAAGCTTTATTGATTATAATTTTGAACATGTACATAAACTTTATATTATATTATATATATATATATATATATATATATATATATATATATATATATATATATATATATATCAGTGAGAGAGAGAGAGAGAGAGAGAGAGATAGGTACATATGTAAATTTGAAAACTGAAAATTCAATTCTTCTTCCTTCAAGCATGAATAACTCAAGTTTACGATAAATAGTAAATAATTGTAGTGCGAGAGGATAATTTAGATTTACATCGTTTTAATACCAAAAGGGACAATGACCTTCCACGAACCGTAAAATTCGGATGTTCCACTTTAATTCGGCCAGCTAACTTCGTTATTGCGAGTGCACGCATAAAGACATTACAGGCTGCTGCGTGTAATAGTAGTAATACTCCCAATAATCAACGCGATAATAAGACATTACTTTTATTTTTTTTTTTTATAGAGGTAACAGTATTAGCAGTAATAGTAATAGTAGTTATAGTAGTAACAATAACAAAGTGGCAACATTAATAGTAAATAATAGACTAATTTATTATTATATATATATATAAACAAAAGCTGAAATGATCGCCAAACTTCGAACGGGGAAGACGTAGAGAAAAAGAAGGAGAAGTATATATATATATATAATAAGGGGGGTATTACACACTATTTCCGTTAGGGCATGAAGCATTGATAATAGGGACTAACTAGTTTTATCTAATTTCTTATTTCTGTTCATAAAATTGTGAAAGATAAGTCGTCATAATCTTTATAACTAGGCATCGATATATCTAGAATAAGTATTCCCAAAATTAAACCCCGAACAGCTAGGCTATAGTTTAAAAAAAAAAAAAAAAAAAATGAAAACTATTAATAAAATAACCAGGACGGGAGGCTACTAAATAATAATAATAATAATATCAAAAATCAAATAGAGTATATATATATATATATATATATATATATATGATAATGAGGATAGAATACCGTTAGTCGATTTTATAAATAACGACACGAACAGCGTAACAATACTAATGGGAATAAAGAAATGCTATCGAATGAGAGAATCAGTATGAACTGGGACGCGGATATGAACGCAGTTCCGATTCAACTCGCAAAAAGCCTACTTATGTATATATAAGTAGTTATGTATGTATGTATGTATGTATGTATGTCTGTGTATATATATATATATATATATATATATATATATAAAACGTCATAGTAAAAAGAGAAGAATACAATCTAGGCGGTAGATGCCGATGCGGCTGAAGAAGTTGCTTTAACCCGAATTCTTCGAAAAGATAATGACAATAATAATAATGATTATGATGATGATGATGATGATAATGTTTCCATCGCACTGAACCATGACGTAGTACAGGAAGAACTTTTGAATCAATCAACTTTTTTTTGTTGTCGTTGCTTCTGTTATTTGAATAAGTAGTGGCGCCTCTTCCTTTTGCGTTAAGATTTCCAATAATATAAAAGAATTTCCACGAATTTAGGCGAACATACACGCCGTTGAAGGTTTCACGATTTCCCCTGGAGACTACAATTTACAGAATTCCTTTATTTCAATTTAACATTTGAAATGTATCCCTACACGTTGTTAGAATTGAATTTTCTAAATACCCGATTCAAAATATATTGTATAATTTGACTAATGTCGAAGAACTTTTAAAATTTAAATAATAATAATAACTGTGCTAATTGTTATATATATATATATAATAATCTAATCAACATCGTAAAGCGTAATTACAACACCTATATTCAGAATTAAACCATCTGACAAACTTATGAGGAAGCGATTGATACATATGTGAAAGAGCCTATACATCGAATATATTATATATATATACCAAATATACCAATAGGGGTACTTTGTAATTTCTGGGATCGGGATCTCTGGCTGGAACTGACCGCGTCCACAGGTGGTAGAAAGTGAATGGCCAGTAGATGTACTGGTTAATTGTACGAATAACCAACAAACAGACGTGAATCAAGAGCAAGTTGCTATTATCTCAGTTAGCTACCGTCGCTTTGTAGTCGGGGCATCATTCGCGAATTCTAAGGAACCGCCCCAAAAAACATTAGCTCGCTGGATAGGCTTCCTAGTCGGAATCTGTTCTCGGTAAGGAGCGTCCCATGAATGGAAAAGGACACTCTGAACCAAGTGGAAACTATCGTAATTCGAGGTGAACACGAAAATAACAAACGAATATAATTTTAGTGTTTCCTTCATTTTGATAGAAAATGATCATCACGTTCACTCCGACACGAAACTAAAACACCGAACAAAATTTATTACCCTGAACTTAATTTAATAAAATTCAGTCGTGTACCTAATGAACCGAAATCACGTAAGCTGATGAAAAATTCAATTTCGTAGATAGCATAAGCGTAATTTAACCTTAAACGTGTTTATTTATTCTGATACTTTAAAAGAATTAATAATAAGTTATTATTCGCTTCGTAAAAAATTTAATCCGACTAGCAGATTACGTACGTTAAAACACAACATTACGAAACTATTATAACAACATTCTTTCTTTCCCTCAATTTGTAGATTGGTAAATAGAACCTTTTACAATTCACTTTTTTAATAAATAAATACACATTTATATCGTAGTCGCTTCTTTTGAGTCAACAGATTGCTTACGTCTATATTTTCCGATCTCCGACTTGGCTTATAATCTCTTTTAGTTGCACGTCGAGTTGCACAATATATTATTATTATTATTATAGCCTTATTGGCATTATATATACTTAAATAAAATAAATAATTTAACTGAAAAAACTAAGAAAAAACTAAAAGCCCTTATCTTGAGCAAAGGCCTCCCTCAACCTTGCCCATTCCCTACGGTCTTGAGCAATTCTCTCATATTGTTTATAATAAATAAACTTTGTTATTCCCATCTTAGAAACTGTCTCCGTCTTCTTCTTTCGTCCTCGATATACTAATTTTTTATCCTATATGTTCACCTATTATACGATAGCCTGGCAACATGTAATCCCACTTTTTCCTTTTATATTCATCGATTAAATTTATTACATTTTTAAATTTTCCTTTAATAAGCGAGTTCCTAATCCTATGTCTGCGCCTAACATTTAAAATGGACCTAAGCATACCGGTTTGGCTACTCTCTATTTTACATCCATTATGTTTGCGAGCCATATGCCAACGATGGAACAATACGGCTATTAAATACATCACTTTTATTTTCGATCCCAAACGGTCCCTTAAATATACTTTTAAGCGATACTTCCTTCAAGCTAGTGCTACGAACCTCACCTTTCGTTGTATAAGTTCTATTCTCTGTCCTAAATAAATTATTCCGTCTAATCTACTCTTTGTCCGCTTATTTCGATTTCTACTTTTTCATTAACGTTCGTAATAATTTTTGTTTTTTCCATATTTATACATAGACTTATTACCAACCTCGTTTAACTCCGTTAACATGTCTTTAATCTGTAGAAAATTATTCAGTACTACATCATCCGCAAAACGCGAGTTACTTACAATTTCTCCATTCACACTTTTTTGTTCCCAATTCAGTTTCCTAAATACCTCTTCAAGTGCACCCATATAAATAATAACGACGATTTAGGGGCCCCCTGCTTAACCCAAAAATATTCTCCTGTCTTCTCTGTAAATATATCTACAGTTGCATACATATCTTCTACTATCCTTTGATATATCAGCGGAACTCCTTGGTTTTTAAGTGCACCTAACATAAATGTGTGCCTCAGGGAATCAAATGCTTTATTGACAAAAACCAAACGTACTTATTTTTGAAATTCTCTTGATTTCTCTATGACCAGCACATAGAGATATATTATTAGTAGTTATTAATTCCGATATTTAACTTCCTCTGATCGATTTTGATTGAATTTTTCGTTTTCTCACATTTTGTGAGCTACGTATTTCAGCTTTCGTTGTCTCCTATTTTAGCGAGTACTGTCGCAATATAATCGATTCGTGATATCTTTAATAATTTTCGATAACAACAAAATTCAAATGCGGATATCTTCCTTTTTACATCGCTCAATGGTCCGTGTTTCGCATGAGTATTTTAACGTCCATAGGATTGTATTATCCTTTCCAGAAGTTTCAAAATCATTTTTTTTTATTTACGAATACTCTGCTCAAGTTAATAAACGCTTTCTTACGTCAATTCTTGTTCTTATTTCCTTTAGGTCCTTACCATCGTTACTTATGAGAGCTACTGAGTAACTTATATTCAGTTACTTCTTCCAGTTTCTGTGTTTCTATATATGAGATCAATTTATAACGACGATTAATAATACGAGAGTTTTCGATATTAGATTAATTTAAAAGTTTACAAGATACATAATTTATTATAAAATATATGTCATTATAATAAATCAAAGATCATCTAATTGCCAGCAAACATTACCCCAATCCTAAAAACAGACATAACACTGACACTACATAACAAAACTATATTAATAAATTACAGTCAGGAATAAATTGTGTCTTGCGTTATTATAAAAAAATGGCAAATTGATATTAATTGTGATAAAACGGAGGCTATATTTTTCACCCGCAGGCGTCCCACGTTACCTGCTGAAGTTAAGGTCAACTCTACCATTGTGAGTTGGTTAAAATATGTTCGATACCTCGGAGTAGTCTTGGATAACAGATTAAATTTTTCTGAACGTGTCAGTCATATATATCCACTAATCAACAGAAAATCATTTCTTAATGTAAATAACAAATTAATTCTGTATAAAACATTTATACGTCCCATAATGACGTACTGTTGTCCAGCTTGGAGTTTGATTTCAAATACAAACTTTAACAAGTTACAAGTATTTCAAAATAGTTGTCTCAGATGTGTGCTAAATGTCCCTAGATACCACAAAATCGTTGACACGCATACTGAAACATGCTTTATATTAAAGACCATATCTTAAATTTAACGCGTAACTTCTGCGATGACTAGTCCACGATAATAGTTTAATTTCTACCATCGGTAATTACGATTAACTCCAATTTATTTATAGTAAATATAAACATATCAAACATAACCTGTTGTAATGTTTCACGGTTCTTTTTTTAGGAATTAATATTCCTTCATTTATTTAATGTCTAACGAGTTTTTTTTTTTTTATTATTATTACTATCTTAACTTTTTGTTTTTTGCTGTACAGTTTTTTTTTCAATTATTTTTTGCTGTCATTATAAGTATAATTACTTCTCTTATTTATTACGGGTCTTTGTATTATTATTTCTGATGTACGGCGAGCCATCCTGGGCGTTACGTAATTATTATTTAAAATTTTTGGTTTGTGTATACTCACTGTAAATTATGCTGAAATATACGTTGTTGTTGTTGTTGTTATATGCACATATCAGTCTATGACAGACTTATGACCTAACTTGATCCTTACGAAAAAATTTATACAGAGCCATCAAAAACAATGGGAGGTGTTGGCTGTTCCATTATACATCGAGATACCGCTATAAGATACGCCTTACCAATTGAAGTTTCAGCGCTATCAGCTGAACTAATAGCAATACACCTAGTTTTATCAACTTAGCTAGTGACTTATGTCTACAAAAAATAGTTATTATTACCGATTCATTTCACGCTATTCGAAACATCAATCCCGATCACGCAAAAGTTAAGAACCCGGTAGTCCAAGATATTTTTCTGTCAGCTAGCCAACACACGCAAGAAATCAAAATATGTTGAATTCCATCACATTCCAATATAAAGAAAAATGACCAAGCTGACACCGCCGCTAAAAAAGCAACAAAGATGTTTCCAGTGCTACAAATTCCAATACCAATACAAGATAAAATCCACAACGTTAAAAACAGTTTTCATGCTGAATGAGACTTAAACTGGAAGCGTACCTACACCACTAACAAACTCCGAAGCATCAAGTTCAACCACAGCTTCATGGAAACAAGCGTACCAACAGGACTGAATAAGAATGTACTAACTCGGCTTAGAATTGGCCATACCGCACTAACACATAAGCACTTATTACAAAAGAAAACGCCACCAATATGTGAACAAGGACCATTAACAGTAGAACACATTCTAATATCGTGCACACCGCTTCAAGAATTCCAATCGCTATATTTTGATACACATGGCACTTACCTACCGACGATCTAGAAGAACCTAAAAACACCATCCAATTGCTGAGAGCAATAAAATAAAACGCTTATTTGAATAATTATCCTCGGTGTCTCTAAACTAAGCTCTGTGGTACACGCCACCTTACAAAAAATAAAAAAATAAATAAATAAATTTTAAAACATGTCAAAAACAACATTACACCGGGGTAAAACTCTGATTTTAATTTACATATTTATTTATTACGTGATAAAGTTAATTTGTTTATTAGCCTACCTAAATTATATTATAATTATATATATGGACATATATAAATTAAGATACACAATGAATTATTTATTTATCCATCAGTCGTAAACGAAATAAATTGTACGAAGTATATTTTAAATAACTTGTATCACAGTTCCCTGAAAACGGACAAAAATCTTCCTCAACCGGGAGTCTATCATAATCCACTTTGATCGATACTGTGTTTCTTATTTATGATTCAGCATTTTTAAAGATATTTCCATCTGATTGTAGATTTTCCTCTCAGTCCATCTCGTGTGGAATCCATTATTGCAAATAAGACGTGAAATATTTTTTTTACTTTTTCCCGCGGGCGAACATATTATTTGTTGTTAGTTAAGTATATTTTTAATATATTATTATTCTTACTGTAAACACACACACACACACACATATATATATATATATATGTAATTTAATTATTATTTTAACTTGAATATGGCGTAACTGCTAAAAGGCTTCGTTAATAAACATTTAAATAATTAGCAATTTTTAATAATAAGTTTATTATTTCTCGTGACAATCTTTTAATTCCAAAAAGACGTACGTAACAGTCTCTAGAATTTTTTTCATTATATTATTTTTCTTTAATCCCGATTGTTCTTTTATCGTTGTTCTTTCTGACCTAACCGAAGATACTTAGAAAAATTACTCACTTAATGACGCTTGCATTATTAATATTATTATTTATTATAAAAACTATTATTATTATTATTATTATTATTAAAGTTAATATAATTATTTATTAATTATTAGATATGTTTTTCCTTTTTTCATATTTTTTACCTCAGGAAATGGATTCAATCACTGCATTGCAATATGTCCAAGATCTAATAAAGAATATTAATACCGACGCTAACAACTTAAAATATATTATATACAAATTAACCTCGCAGAATAATAACTTGGGCTTCCTCTGGACACCAGCTCACTCGGGAATTTTAGGCAATGAAAATGCAGATAGATACCTGTTAAAGTTTATTACAACCACCGGAGGAATAATTAAAGCAATATAAACTCAACAAAAGACGCAAATGATTTTAGCAATCAAGCGTCTATAAATAAAAGAAGAAAAAAAATCCCGAGGTATTTATGTTTAAAAAAAAATGTATCCAGAGTTTGCAGTTAATAAATAAAAGTATTTCATATATATATATATATATATATATATATATATATATATATATATATATATATATATATATATGTGTGTGTGTGTGTGTGTGTGTACGTAAGTACTGTGGTTTAAATTCAGAGCTCAGGCTTGCAATGACCATGCACCACCGGTGGTCTTTCTATGGTATAATACTAAATAGATCGTCATCATTATACAGAAGTTATTCTGTATATCTTCTTACTTATAATATATATATATATATATGTGTGTGTGTATATTCGAATGTGTGGGTGTGTATGTATATGCCAGTAAATGTGCGCGAGTCAATTTCATATTAGACACGGTTAAAAGGATGAAATCAATTCACCGTTCATTCCGTTGAAAGAGCAAGAAAAACGTACAATCTCAAGACGAATTTTACTGTGAAAATGATTCTACACGTTGCTAGTACTTCAATGCGTTTTTTATAGACCATTGTATATATATATTATATATATCGTACATCTGCTATACACATATTACACACAATACACACACACACACCAGAGAAACCGAATCAGAGTGTTATATATCCAGGGAAAGCTAAATCGGGAAAAACGCGATAGCGAACGTTGACCTTAAACTTATTAAGGACGTCCGAATAAATTTTTCTATCAATGCTACACGGTTATTACGATTAACCCGGAATCAATGACAGATCT
This sequence comes from Coronaproctus castanopsis, assembly GCA_032883995.1. Lineage (NCBI taxonomy): Eukaryota > Metazoa > Arthropoda > Insecta > Hemiptera > Monophlebidae > Coronaproctus > Coronaproctus castanopsis. Next base: position 170,297,026 of record CM065052.1, read on the forward strand.
GGCGTGGTGTTTATAGCTCCGAATACTGTTGGACATTTTAAATGTCATACATAATATTCATGCACACATTACGAAATCAAGGTAATAATTATTTCAATTATTTAAAACGTAAAATATTAAAAATAAATTGGTAAACCAATTAATGCGGTTTTTTTTTAGATAAATACCTATGTACTATATGCGAATAAAGTTTCAGACATATTCGATTACTACGCGGCATAATTTGCGAAGCGTTCATGCTGGTATTTCTTAGGCTCGAGGAAAATAACCACTAACTACAAATGTTCAACACATAGGCATCGTCAGAAGTGTATCCAGACGAAAAAGATACGTTCGTCTTACAAAAACAATAAACATAATAAATATAATAATAATCGTAATAATTTAAATTCAAATTTATTTCGAGTTTCTGTTTGATTCAAAATAAATTAGGTACATAAAACAAAACGGCTTATATAATTCGCGAATGGTAAAATACAATCTTTTGTTCACTCGTCTCACGAACAGATCGCACACATTCATACACGTACACACTTGAAAACCCCATCTACGTATAACGCAATAAAAGAAAACCAGCGCATTAAATGAACAAAAACGTGTAAAATCCAGGCCCAGGCTTATTACATGAAAACAGAGCGAGTTCGATGATTTCTATATAAATTCAAACAAAAACTAATGCAACAATTTACGAATAATAATAAATAATAATAATAATAATAAATAATAATAATAATAATAGTAATAATAATAATAATAACAATAATAACAACAATAACCTTATTAAAAGAGGATATATATATATATATATATATATATTTGTTTATTGTGGTCAGGATGTATCCGGTACACAATTAACTACTTGTTAGCAATGCATACAACTTTTTCTAATAAAATATTTGTTTAGATATATGTGTATATATAGTTTTGGCTACCTCGGAAAAGCCTCAAACGATTTGGATAAAATTTTGTACGTACCTGTAATTTATTAAATAATTAAAAATTGGAAATTACGAATTTTAATATTTTAGACCGGACCTTGAGTAAATTTTGTAAATTTACATTTTTTTCCCCGGTTATAAACTTTATCATACTTGTCAAAACGCTTATGAACAGAATAAATGAAAGGGGTCTAAACCAGATGGCGCACATATATCGGCACGGTGATGTACTTAGAAACGTACTAGAAGGCAAAATTATAGGAAATATAACTCGTTGAAAACCGAGAAGTACATTCATAGCAACATTGATGAAGGATGTTGGAGTGGAAAATATTAAAGCCAGCTGTGGAAACAAGCAATCCTAACACTGATGATGTTGTCTTATCAAAAAAGTGACATTTTGGGTTATAATTACGGAATTTATTTTTGAAAGATTAAAGCAGTTATAGTTAGGTATGTAATGATTTTTATTAGTATGCGATTCGTATCCGAACGATAACGAGATTTTATTTTAAAAAAAACATATTCACCTCAGAGCGCAGGGTAGAAGTGAAACTTAAAAAGGTTTAGCTAAATTCCATACAAAGTTTTTTTTTAATTTTTACACGGTTATATATATATATATATATATATATATATATATATATATATATATATATATATATATATAAAACAATAAGTCTACGTACGTGTGCCTAACACTACAAAACGTGGTTTGAAGGATGCTGGTAGTGCGGTACATACGAACGGTATAACACGCACACGCACACACACACACACACACGTACAAAACATGTTTCGTTACGTTAGGTGGGTCAATGAAATAAGGAACGGATATATATCCCCGTCCGTATTTCGTTGACACACCTAGCGCAACAAAACCCGGTTATATATATATATATATGTATATATATATATATCGTTTTGCGGGTTAACTCCCCATAGATACCGCGCCAATAAAAGTTTCACTTCAAAAAAACATCCGAGCAAAATGACGGCTGCCCAGGTGTCGATAATTAATAATAATAATGATGATAATAATACTAATATACAATATTAAGCCAAACGCCTAGTAATATTAATAATAATTAAAACGTAAAATTGTCGTATTCTCCTCTCGCATTAAATACGACGAAAATATTAGGCTTTATAGATATGCGTATATATATGTATGTGTGGGTGTATGTGTGCGTACATTAAACAAAAAAAGAAGACGACGCGAGACATTAATTAGTAGAGCTATCTCTGTCGTCTTACTTTTGCTTTTTAATAATACCAGTTAAAGCACCACTGTAAATACGCTATCAAAGGATGCGCGCAAGTTCTTATTCGACGCCTGTGCAGTCCGGGTACAAGTATATCTATCGATCCCTTTCGAGAGTAGGCGTCAAAAATATCACACACGCCTGTCAGCGTAGAGTGTCTATATAACGACCACGCGATTACACGCACAGCTAAGTGAACTTATATATGTATGTATATATATATATATATATATATATATAATATATACATATTTGCGATAAAGATATATATCAACTAACGTTGCACTTGCCGAACCATCAAGGTTATACTGCTGAAGGGTTGCGTAAATACCAAGTAAACAACATTCGCCCTTCTATTTTCAGCGGCTGAGAGACCGAGTCGTCCCAACTATTTTTCCTGTTATTATTAAATTATTATTATTATGACACCCCCACAAAAAAGAAAAGTCATACCCGAAACAACAATCCTTAAGTCGTAATTATCGTCGCACTATTCCGATTGTAGACGACACGTGTGGGCGCTACCTTAAACGAACTGCAATTGAAAAGTAACTGAGAAAACTTTTCATTCTTTAATATTTTCTCTCGGTAGAATTTTTTTAATTTATTTATTAGAAGGTCTCGGTAAAGGTAATATCCTTCGCCAATAGTATCGCGATTTAAGATGTTTTTTTTATTACGTTTATTATTTCCTTCCACTATGATGGTTTTAGACTACAAAAAATAAAAACTTTACGAACTGAACATTTAGCCAGTAATACTAATACAAGACGAAATCAGCGAAAAGATAACATTGAAAACTAACGAGCATGAACACACAAAATTTTAATAAAAATCACGTAAAAAAATATGTCTTTTTGTGCTCGAATGTGAACACAGAAATTTAGTTACTAGTGACATAACATAATTTTATTTCTACGTTCGCGATTAATGGAAAACATTTTTTTCCTATACAAAAACCTTAAATGCCGAAATACATTTAACGAGTGAATGTGTTTCTTTTTTTTTTAGTGTTAAAAAGTTGTTTGATTCAAATTTATATTTTTATTTGTTTAACGAAGTATTTGTAGCCGATTTTCGCGCGATATTAACCGGAAGCTGTGTATTTTAATTTGATTTATTATATATATATTGATGTTTATTAAAAATTAAGATACTGGATTTTTCTAAAGTTATACGTTAAGTCTAAGGCGTGAACAGCTCTCAGTAGTGATTTTTATTTAGAATGAAACGACTAAGTGATAAAAATATTAGTGGAATTTTTGATTCAGAGATATGTCTTCTGGCGAAGAAGAATTTTCAACAGGTGTGAAATTGTACTCTAATTACATCCAATTAGTAAAAGAAATTGAGGTAAGTTTAATTTTTTAATTTTCTTCATTTTTTTTCTTCTTTTGCGTAGAAATAAAATTCACGTGTAATGATTTTCTTATGTATACGATTTACGTATGATGATAAAAAAAATTGAATTCGTGAAAAGTGCACATTTTGAAGATATGTTGCTATCCAAATTTGAATCAGAAACTCCAACTTTGTAAGTACTTTCCCCAATTAATTTTTTTTTTCAACGGTCAGAAGACCCTCGGTCAAACATCTGTGGAAAATAGAAATTTATACCTCACCGATAGAGACAGACGACTTTATTTAATTTTAAACCCACAAATATAAATAGAGATTAACTTATTTGTTTACAGATAATAATTGTAATTTTACAATAGCTCCCGGTAAACATATGTACTGGGATAGAGTACCTTACGCAACACATTCGACTATAAATCGATTTTTTCAATTGTGTTATTATATTCATACAATGAAGCTGAAAGAAATGGATCGGATACATTGTGGAAGGTGTGTACTATTTACGATAACACAAAGTGTAATCGATTTTTTAAAGAAGAACAAATGTTACTGTCGATGAGCATATTATTCCATTTAAAGAGTATATATGCGCAACAACAAACCGCACCAGCGAGCGATAATTTTTTTTTTTTTTTTTATTACGCGGTACAAGTGGTTTAGCTTATAATTTTCCGATCTATATCAAGGGAAAACTACCGAGGTTAATTCAACAAAAGAAATATGGTGCAACCAGTTTGCGTTTCATTCAAGAGCTGCATCACAGAAATCTACTTTACGATAATTATATAGCTCACCCATTGATCCAAATACGTTCTAGTAACATGGATTACTGGAACTATTCGAACTGATAGATTTAGGAAACCCCCTTTATCGCGGGAAAAAACATTTGTCGAACACGTCAGAGTTTATGTAGAAATATTATCTAAGAATCGAGTTGTTTTAGTTATAAATTTGATATTGACTTCAAACTGCTTAGGAGGAAACTGCAAGTAAGGAAGTGGGATAGAAAAATGAAATTATACGTCAATATTCTACCGAATGTAGTTCATGAGTATAATCACAGTATGATAGGTATTAAATTGCCTGTTGTCGTTATAAAGAATAAAGATGCTGACTCGCAAATAGACCCTTAAGATGATATTTAATGCGATTGCATTTTGTAGTTACGTATTTACGGTTAGAATATCAAAGAGCTTATAATTCATTCGATATTTAAGAAATTGGATTTAACGCATTCCGAGTGCATGTTGCTGAAAGTTCAGACAATACTACACCAAGAAGTCGGGGAAGGCCATCACAGTCATCTAACAATAGATGAACTAGAAGACAATTTGAAAAACGACCCGTGGCAGCATCGTAATATGACCAAATTGACCATTTTCCTGAGACTCAAATTCGTACTCGTTGCAAATATACTAATTGCTCGGGAAAAGGCAGATGGAAATGTAGAAAATGTAATATTCGTTTACGTCTTGATAAAGATAAAAATTGTTTCTTTAATTTTCACGTAAAATGGTAAATTTAATAATTACTAATTTCTCATTTTTTACATTTAAATTTAGCGTATATTTACTTATGATATATTTTATACGATATGTATTAATTTTACCAAATAAGTATATTTTAATAATTAGTTTTGTGTACAAAAATTTAAAATTATATATTCGCATTTTACATCGTTGCATTTTTTTTTTCTAATACCCTAATTAAAGTTCTTATAATTTTCATTTGTTATCCAAATCACGTTAATATATGAATATATTGTACCCATTTTGTTGTTTTCTTAAATGTTAGCAACCATAGAATACTTCTGAGTCAAATTGAGCACATTCTGTAAATCAATTTTAATCATTCGATGGAATAAAATTTACTATACCAATTTTTTAGCGCGCTTAAATCAGTAATAAACAATAACAAAAATATTTTAAAATGAAAAAGACTGAAAAGATAAGGAAATATATACATAGGTTCGAATAATGTTCACAATACATATATACATATATATGTATATATATATATATATATATATATATATATATATATATATGCGTTAGATGTATGTACTTTTTTGTGTGCTTGTGTGTGTTGTTCTCTTTCATATGCGCGTACGTGTCAGTAAATAAACATATAAAAAACTAAATAAATGCGTACACACTAACAAAAAATGTAATACATACAAAACATACGTTCCTCGTGTTTTAATATATAGTAGCGTATACTTTAAAAATAGCGTATTGCAAGCTAGACGACTATATTTATTAATAATATATTCCACGCCGGTAGTTACTAGCGCGATAGTTCCCACGTGAAATATAGATGAACCGCCAAAGCCTAAGGTCGTCTTCCTATACGAAAGAACAACAAGGGTTGCTTAGTTGGTTGATCGGTCGGTCGTTCTGTTGGTTACAGTTTTATTCCACGGTCAGGATATCGTTGAAAATAAAAACATACAGGTCTACGGCTACCTGATTACCACAAAAAGATCCTCCGAATACGAGAAATTATATAACTATGCCGAAATATCCTAGAAATAAAAACGTGGATGAAACAGGGGTTAGTTATCGAATAATATTAACGGGGGTTAGAGGTGTGTCTTCTTAACATTATTACCGTGATTTTCATCTTCGATAATAATTATAGTAATAGCGGTAGTAGTAATAATAATATTAATAATATATAAGTATCACTATCGCAGGTATTACAGAATTTATCGTAGGAAACAATCTAGTTAGGGGTAAGAATGATAAAACTTGAAATAAAACAGACATTAGTGGTAGTGTTAAAAATTCAATTTTCAATACTGTTTCCCGTACTAGGAAGTAACAAGTTGACGCTTTTGACATCTGTCATTTATTTGTTAAATCTGACAAGATTTATATAAAAAACAATTTACAAAATATATATATATAATATATATATATATATATATATATATATATATATATATAATATATATATATATAATATATATATATATATATATACGTGCCCACGCGCGTGTGAGGTGTAATGTAAGAATAATTATTCTATACTGGCGAATAGAGGAAATTTCACAAATAGTTCCTAGATGTAGGCTAAATTTACGAATAAATAATAATACACAATACGAGCTTACTGATTTTTTTTTGTCACACCGGTCTTTCAACGCCTATGTATATATTATACCTACAACTTTAGACAGCTATGCATGCGCAGTTCATACCACCTCCCTAGCCCACATACACGGATCAGGTGTGGGGAGTACAAGTATTGATAATATTCAATACTTAATGCTTATTACTTGCCCCCCCCCGCTATCAATTCAAGCATCACTGGTACCTCATCCTACACCGTGCACGTGGGCGAAGGGAGAGTCATTTCCAGAGTATTCTTTTCGACCATCGAAGTATATTCGTGTCATAGCTATGCTGGATCAAATATATCTCACGTCCGTGTACTTTTAATCTTCCACGTGGATTAACACTTCGATATTACCATGATTGAGTTATTTTTTAATTCGCTGAAAAACTTCCTGTATCGATCGATATAGTACTCGCGCACGTACTCTCTATTTCCAAATTACGGTGTAGCGTCATTTTGGAAACAAGGTATGGAGTGTTGGCCATTGAGCGAAGTATCTTCGACTGTAGCTGCTGAATCCGATTTAGATTTGATGTAGCCGATGTTAAACTTCCAGGCTATATTTCCATATAGACGCCAACACAGCCAAATACGCTATTCGCTTACATAGTAAACTAGAATACTATTTTTTTTGTCATATGCTAGAGGTTGTTCATCCCTGACTGTATTTTTGACACACATACTGAATATGTGTGCTTTCCATCTGAGCCATCGATCAAAAAACAAGCCTAATTTGACACAATTAGCGTCATTGATTTTTACTGGCTCACAAGACCTTCTAGTGTAAATATTATTCGACGACTCTTTTCGATATTAGATTTTGATTTTCCATTTAGTGGTCCGTGACGATTTTATTTAAATGTTCCCGGACTATGACGGATGCGTATACTCTCATGCTAAAATTGTCGTCAGCAAAAGTAGTCAACAGTGTATTCTACATGACCGGTATGCCTGCTGTATAAATTGAAAACAACAACGGTCCTAGTGCACTACCTTGTTGAGCAGATGCTTGAATTGCATATTGCTTCGATGAATTCTAACTGAATTTAAAAGCAATAACTAACAATATCGAATAAAATTCCCCACATATATAGAAGAAACGTATCTGAAATATGGCTGACAAAAATTTCATTTTCAATCGAATAAAACGCTTTATTAGTTTTTAAAGTCGTTTTTACGATTTTTCAAGACTTTGATATTATCGATCGAAAATTGCATCTTCCTATTCGCGTCTCATTAGGTTTAAAGGAGTATTTTTAATTTTCACATATACTGATTACGTTTCGATTTTTAATATCAAACAATAAAAAATGTCTAATACAGTTATTCAATTTTATCCAGACTCTGAAGCCAATGTAGGCTATACCAGACAATTGCGGTCGTTATATATATAAAAATATATATACATATATATATATATATCTGTGTGTGTGTGTTTACACGTATGTTTTAAAAATGTACACTATAATATATAAGTACGTGCTCACGCGACACACGCACGCATATATCCATGCATACATGCACACACACACACACGTACCATATACGTTTTCTCCGATTAACTTACTGAAATGTAGATGTTTATTACAAATGTATCTCACACTTAATGGAGAAACATACGAACGAGTTTATCAACTCAGTCATTAGTTGATGGTGTTACTTTCCGTGATATTTACACGTATGTATATTTTTTACCATTTTCCAGTTTTATTATAAAAAATCACACATTTCTAGAGCTCTATCCTGTCTAATACACTCCGTACGAGAACATTATTTTTATATATCATATTATTCAACAATATGTATCCTAAACGATGTACGCAATATCAATTACATAATAATAATAGTAATTTTATATATATATATATGTGTGTGTGTGTGTGCGCGTATATATACGTATACATATAATCGTCTGTCTGTATACCACTCCAAATGAAAAATGTGCGTACGCGATTATGCGTTTCACAACCTTGGTGAGGCATGTACTCTGTCGTCTTAAACTAGTAGCGCAAGTATCAGTATTTCGATTATCATCAACATGCTCAAATGCCGGATATCAAGCGTAAATAAACGTTACAATGTGCGTATATAACCTACACTTACTTTGCATACGCACACACACATATATACACGACTAATTTTGTTTTGTTATATATATATATATGTATGTATGTATGTATATATACATGTGTGAGCGTGAAATATATGTAATAGGTAAACTCCGTATACGGCGGTACAATATATATGTACGTATGTGTGTGCATGTTATAGGCACAATATATTCGACTGGGGTGAGTAAGGAAAAATGAAAGAGTAGGGTGGTAGATGGATTTAAGGGCCGAAAGCTATGCACAGCGTAGAATGATATTTACGTTAAAATCAAAAACATTCACCAGCTGCTTATCGCGAAATTCTATGTGAAAAGATGCGTTTAAATGTGATATATATATATACATGTGTGTGTGTGTGTGTGCACGCATTTAAGGGTAAAATAAAGAGTTATAGGCTACGTTTTCATCGTAATCCCTGTGTGGTTAGTTAATAGATGCAATACTACGAGGGAGTAGCATTCCTTAATAAATGACAAAATACCAATACCCATCAACGCGTCACTTTCAAAAATTCGAAATTCCGCAAACACCAAGACGCACTTACACTCACACACTGAAGATACGTACTGCAGTTCATTGGACGTAAATAAAAGTATAAAACACACGCGGAGCTCGCGCATTGTAATATTAGATATTTTTGAATATTTTTTTGTTTTCCTGAATGTCACTAGGAAAGTTTCATCGAATTACATCAACCGATATGGTAATACGCACTCACATCTCCAAACATTATATTGTGGAAGGAAATATATATTATATAAAATACACCAATAAACACACACACACACACACTAATGTGTCCACGCTGCAACAGCCTATCCGCCTTTCAACGAAATATAAGTTTTCTTTTAAACCCGTTTTGGAGGACACTAGCTATCGTAGTATTTTCCAGGCATTAAATCCTGAATAAAAAATATATTCCTAGTCAACCTCTCGTGATCCAAAAAAAAAAGGGAAAATTATGAAACCACGAACCACACCTTTAATGTTCGAATGGTTCTCGAATAATAAAATTAAAAATTACGCAACAAGAATATCTCGCATTATACATGTTGCCACCGTACATAAAACATATTTAATATATATAAATATATATACTAGCGTATGTGTGTTCCCATATATATATATATATATATATAATATATCATCATCATGTAGTCAGCAGTCCTAAGACTGGTTTGCTAAATATAATATATATATATATCCACATGTACAAACAAACATACATTATATATATAGTATATATCAGTACATATACACATAAATTTAACACACATATATATATATATATATATATATCGGAGATGGCAGTGGCACCCCACTTCGTATAACCTCATATGCGCGCGCATATGTCGCATATAAATAGTGCTTTGAATGCTAGCTCATTTTGTATATAAAAATAAACGTGCAATAGCTAGTAAATACGACGACGATGATGATGATTATATATATATATATATTAAATCACACATACATGTATATACGAATATATATGCGTGTGTATATATATGCGCGCTCAAATATATAATCGATTTTTGTACCCCGAGTAGTGTATATAACCAATCAGTTCATATGTATGCACTTCATATGTAAGCAGGTTTGTATGTATATGTGTATTGGAAAGTGTCAGTTCAGTGTAAGTGGTGACGTTTATAAAACATGCATAAACTTATATATATATATATATATATATATATATATATATATATATATATACATATGCGTGTCCTTATGCTATATAAAGAATGATCTGCAAAAGCCGTGACATAATGATGACCACCAAAATGCGTCTAATGAGAGAGTTCTTCGTATATATGCATCTGAGGATTTGGACTTTGAAAGAGACGGCCGTTTTCAAAGGATCGATGCTTTCGAAATCTATTGCTGGCGGCGAATGCTGAGAGTGCTGTGGATTAAGGAGAACAAACATGTCGACATTGGAAGAAGTTAATCCGGATGCTTGATTACGACACATCGTAAAAAAACGTATATCCACTTTCTTTAGTCATACCAGACTACGGGGTAATGTAGAAAAATTCATCACATATAGGTTTGATGCGCCCAAGACAGGGATATATGACGATCAATTACGATGCTCAGACTGAGTACACGACTGTGACGATTATATATATATATATATATATATATATATATATATATATATATATATATACAATTATCATCAGTGATAATTATTGCCGTGGAGAGATGCACGTATTTCTGATATGGATAGAGTCGCTGAAGTGGTTGTTTTACATTCATCATAATGTATACGTACATAAATATAAATATATATTTATATAAGTATATATACACATATACGTGTACATATATGTATACATTGTAGTGTCACGTACAATACACGACTTAAAATATTAACTCGGAAGTATATAGAAAAATTTTTCAACTCCATTAGAAATAAATAAATATACTTACTCGTGAAAAACTTTTCTAGTTAATCCTTTTTTTTAATTCTCATGGTCCAGTTATAGGAAAACGTAGAAAATCGAACGTTTAAAGTCGAAAACAACCGAAAATTGCCGATCGTCGTTTTAAGGCTTCGGACAACCGGCACGAAACGAAAAACAAAAAAAAACAACGCCGTAAAATGCGCACACCGGCGCGCGATTTTATGTACGTGTGTATGCGCACGTACGTATATCGATCAAAGATAAAATCGTATTAGATAATACGTGTGTAGTGGTAAGAAAGCTAAGAGAACGCGCGGGAATATATTTGGCAACAGCGCGTTGCTGCCACCGCGACCCTAATACAGAATTCCGTTACAAGAGTTGTATTCAGTGAAACAACACTTTATTTATACTTACTCAACGGTCGTCTTTGTTGCTATTAAGAACAAGGAACTTCTCTGGTATATTCTCCCATACGATACGGGACCATGGAATAATTGAAAATATTTTAATTATTAATTTAATTTTAATATGTTAATCTGTAAAATTTCGATTTTAACGCGAATTACAAATATACGATACACGTCAAGGACATATATTGTTCGAACAGACGAGGCGACGACATAATGAAACAAGAACGCGCGAACAGATACATTCCACGAACACCGTTTGACGACTAAGAATGGACCGACAACGTCGGGTGAGCCAACTGGCAGCGGTAACCGTACTGCGTTACTCCACGGAAGCGAGACGAGCGGAAATTCCGAATATGGAAAAAAGTGAAGCCAGACGAAAGGAGTTGGAACGGTTGCTTAATATATAGCACCCCTCTGGCTGTCGTTCGACGTTTTCAAGAGGGGCTAGCGGGAAATCGTATCGCCTACCCCTCCGGTATTTTGAAATACGACTAGAGAATGTCTAAAATCGAAAAGAGGGTGAATTGGCCCTAATATATATTATATATATATATATACATACATATATATGTATATATACACATTAATAAATACATATATAAACATAGATATACATATTTATAAGTATATCTATGTTATATAAAGCGGTTCTAACTATGCTACGCACTATAGCTGGTTCAAACAACACGAAATAAGGTCTCACTAACGATGTGTGTAGTAAGCCACGCCTGAACCAATAGGGAGTCGTTAATGTCGTGACGTTGAACACGTACACTAGAAGATGCACAAATGAACGATATGTACACAAATGCATATCGGAAGATTAGTGTGCGCGAGTTTTATACGATGTTCGTAAGTGAGTAATGGTTAAAGGACGACGATTGATGATGATAATAATGACGATGCCGTCCAAAAATTATAGAGAAAGAAAAAAATGGACCTTTTCTCCATGACGATTTTTAACAATAACAACACTTTCAAATGGAGGACATAAAACATCTGCAGCAGACAGCTAATACATATGTACATGCGTGTGTGTGTATATATATTTAAATACCTCACATTTCAAATTTTGAATAACAGCTCGTACGTTATTATTATTATTACTATTAGTCATCACGCTCGTTTAACGTGCATCCACGCATCCTGTAGAAACAATCATCTAAATGTAAACTTGTTACGTCGTTCGGTTACGATTATGACAAATTCAAATCGCCGGTAAATTCTATTACGAGAATGTATTACTAGATTACATTACTGTAACATACGCTTCACCAGCAAGGCGGGATATCGATGTCCGAAAAACATGTGAACAATCAACAACACAAAACAAGGAATATCTACAAAAGGAAAATATTCAACTGACGAATCAGTCATACAAGGACATAATTTAACAAAAGAAATGGCCTCCATTTCTAATCAGTCGAGTAAACTGGAAAAGAAGCGTAAAAAAAATAGAAGAAATGACTGAGAAATCACTTAGAATAATTACGTGGAATGCAAATGGATTAAGAAATCATCTTCTTGAATTGGAAACATTTCTTAGTTATCATAAGATCGATATTGCTCTGGTGTTGGAAATACATTTTACAACGAGGAATTGTCTTAAGATTAAAAATTACATTATCTATCACACACCGCACCCTGACGGTGATGGACATGTTCATCTGTAATTATTAAACAACAAACACAGCACTTTCTTGAAAAAGAATTCTGTGAAGAATATGGCAGGCAACATCCGTTGCTGTTCAATGTAACGGTTCATTAGACAACATCGCTGCTGTATATTTTCCACCGAAACACAAACTAAAAAGAGATAATTACGAATACTTCCTCAACCATTTTGGTCCACGATACGTGATAGGTGGTGACTATAATGCTAAGACAGTTGATCAAGGTCAGTTCATATTAGAAATGAGAATATGGCACATATCGAAGGTAAAGAACTCCTACAAGCAATTCACAGTACTCGTAGTACCTGTATTTCTGGAGGTAAGCCTACTTATTGGCCGAGCGATAAACGAAAACTACCTTAATTGATTTTTTCATTGTCAAAAGCTACTAATCATGTACTGTCAGACACATTGAAGATCTCACATCAGATCATTCTCCAGTATTGCTCACTATTAATTCTACAGTGATACACAGGACAAAATAAAAGTGTATGTTCACGAATAGATTCACAGACTGGGATAATTTCCATGTGGAACTTGACCAGAGAATGAACGTGAAAGTACGTCTGAAAACTCTAAATGAAATAGAAAAACAATGCAATAATCTGAACGAAGCGATTCGTAAGTCCGCCAAAATTACAACGCCCGAGATTAAAAATAAGCAACAATCAGAAGACAACATATGCCCTAGAAGTACGTAAATTAATTATTGGACGAAGACGAGCTAGACGGACTTGGCATCAGTCACACCATCCGCAGGATAAAAACACCTTCAATAGGATAAACAATAAACTTAATAAATTAATAAAGGAGATTAAACGGAAAACATTTAGATCTTATCTGGAGTAGTATAGCCCATTAGCGGATAGAGACTATTCGTTGTGGAAAGCCACACGAAGAATGAAGAGTCCATGCGTTAAAGTTCCTCCTCTTCAAGACCTAAGAGGCAACTGAGTCAGTCGCAATTGTGACAAAGCAGAATTGTTTGCTCAACATTTGTCAAAGACGTTCCAACCACATGAAATTACATCGCATATCAATCCTTCAGTGTCGTATAAAAATAATGTGGGTTTTGGTTATATTACCCCTTTGGAAATTGCAAAAGAAATTCTGAAGATTAATGCAAAAAAAGCTGCGGGGATCGACGGAATTTCTCCGGCATTATTAAAAGAATTATCACGTAAAGCTGTGGTGACGTATATATTCAACACGTGTTTACGTCTAGAATATGTTCCGAACTGCTTCAAAATAGCGAACATCATTATGCTGCATAAGAAAGAAAAACCAGCGGAAGAAGTTACTTCATACCGCCCAATTTCACTACTGCCTGTGTTATCGAAACTGTTCGAAAAATTATTACGGCTAAAGCCATTTCTTGATCTGTTTTATCATCAATTTGTCTACAGAAACCAACATTCGACTATAAATCAAGTTCACAAGGTTACATCTATAATCGGAAAAGCGTTGGAAGAAAGAAATGTTCCACAACAATCTATCTAGACATATCGCAAGCGTTCGATCGTGTTTGGCACGAAGGCCTAATATTTAAAATGAGTAATCTTCTTCCAGGAAACTTATTGTAGACTTGTGGAATCGTATTTGGCCAATCGCCAGTTTCGGGTGGCACACAAAGATGCTGAGTCAAAATTCTATCCTATACAAGCTGGAGTTCCACGAGGTAGCGTTCTTGGACCTATCTTGTACCTGTTGTATACGCAGGATTTGCCTGCAGAAGACGAAACAACAACTGCGACTTTTGCTGATGACACCGCCATACTCTCAGTTAGCGACAGTCAAGCTTAAGTCGCAGTAAAACTTCAACGAGCGTTCAACCGGGTTAGAAACTGAGCAGTTAAATTGGAGATCAAGCTAAATGAGAGTAGCTAAATCTGTCCATGTATGCGCAGCATAAAGTATATCTAGGTGATCGGAGTTGTCCCACAAGCAGAGTCAGCTCTATACCTTGGTATGCACTTGGATAAGCGCCTTACGTGGGAAATCGCGTCAACTGTATTGGTTTATCGGTCGAAATTCTACGTTGGACGTATCGTGTAAGCGTTTACTGTACCAACAAATAATAAAACCTATTTGGACGTATGGCCTTCAACTATGTGGATGTGCTAAGGCTGAAAATCGTGACAAGATCCAGATGAGACAAAATGTCATCCTGCGTACGACAGTCGACGCATATCGATTTTCGCGTGACGACGATATACACCGCGATCTTCAGATCATGTTCGTCAAAGATGCCATCGAGGTTTGCGTCAAGCAGCACGAGAAACGACGTGGAAGCAGTGAAACTTCTCGACACACGATTAGACATTAGACGCCTTAAGCGTATTAAACCGCAAGACCTAGTCTTGTAAGCGATAAACATTTTTAATGAAGCTTTAACCACTGGATTAACTGATTCACACTCGTTTGAATCACATAACAAGATACGTTATGTGTTATGTGATAAGCTTTATAATATAGTTACTTATTTAACGTTAAGATTGTAACAGGTAAATTAAAAAAAAAAACATTTACCCAACTCGAACAGGTTAAACGAACTTCTATAAAGGGAATTACCTTCACTGTTGATTAAGCTTAATCGTCTAGGTATGAACAACTCCATCTGACAAACGAATTGTCTAATTTTTCATTAATATGCAAATGAGAAAATCAATCGAAAAAATAAAACCTGTATCTACGTGATTGTCATAAGCTGAAAAACGGAAATTATTTTCTTCCGAGGAAAAAGGTAAGTAATTATGATTGGGATAAAACGAACAAATTGTCAAAGGTGGATGATGATAAACCAAAATTTCTGTTGGTTTTATTTTTATTATTATTCACAATTCGGTTAAGCGTGAACATTTATCGATATTTGCGGTCTGTCATGAGGAGAAGAAGCACCCAATGGTGTTCGTCCGATAGTTGTGACCATAAACTTGATTCAGCGGTTTACTACGTTTTAATCTTCCCACGTCATTGGATGTGTCCAATGTGCAGTCTACCCGCATGTCTTTAAGCATTCCGCATGTATAGAAATAACGACGATAATACTTTAGAATTATCGTTTGTTTTACTTCCAAACAGAGAAGTTAGTCGGATGATACATAATTTCGACAACTTTTTCCGATAAGTTTAACGGTGAAGAATCGATCTCGACTACTTTTAGAGCATTTCGAAGGCACGTCGCATCAACTTAACGACACGCGTAATTTCTTCGATTCGAGTTGAGCTTTATTTAGGTTATCGATAAATCGCATTCGTGGCCGGCCGTTACCGCGTGTATGCAACCTTATCGATTGCTGACTGAAATCGCGTATCCAAAGAATTTAATTTCTAAATCGTATAGACAGGCGATGATATTCTTTTGTCGGGTATCTCACTAACGCCGTATCGATACAGTCCTCACGGTACATGCATAGCATTCTTCTATATGCCGTCAACACACCACCGTCGCTTCTTCGTTTCTTTTCCCGGACGATTGGTACTCTCGCCAAGTACCGTAGCGACTACTATCATTTTTAATTTCGATAATCTACACGTTTTTCCCCAACAACCAAAACTGGTAATGGTATATTTAAATTTTTATCGCACCCGCGTTCTTAGGTCTCCTATTCATATAGATTTCAGCTTGTTTCTATGTGCAACACAAATGAAATATAATTGAAATCACGATTCACTGTCCCGCTTTCTTTGATGTTCGTTTGAGAAATATAAAACTTACGTGATCCTTTATTATAACTTCGGCTAATTCGTGCAGTATGATGCTGTTTATGAAATTTTCTATAGTCGGGAAATTTAAAAGTGATACCTACTTAATTTTAAAATTTTCACATTACTCGTTCGGAAGTCAAACCCGAATCCTAATCACTTAGCATGTTTTTCACCTCTGACGTTTTAGACAACTTCGCATACGTAAATTTATAATTTAAAATTAATATCAACCGTACGGCAATGTAATCGTTTATTTACATTTTAATTAAATTAAGCGCATTTTTATTTTTAAAATGTTTATTAAACGTTGATACGCGGGTGTACATGCGAATAGTATATATATATATATATATATATATATATATATATATATATATATATATATATATATATATATATATAAGATATACATCTGTCCGTTATTTAACAAAACGAGGATATATATATATATATATATATATATATATATATATCCGTTAATTCGGCTCGCTCGTTCGTTTTGCGGGTTAACTCCCCACATATACCGCGCCAATAGAAGTTTCACTTCAAAACCTTATCGCTTCACTTGCGTAAACGAATTGTTAAAGCGTACGTTTGGCGAATAGCAATGGATTTGAGACATGGACCGGTAAGAATGAAAAGAAATTGGAAGAAATTGAAATTAAAATTATCAAAAATATCATGTAGAAACAAAGTCACAAACAAAAACATCCATTACAATCTTACTGGCAATACGCGGAAGTCTTTTGGAGTTGATTGGGGGATATTCCCGAAGACACTCAAGTACGTTCACGGTTATCCTCGAAGGAAAAACGCCTCAGGCAAAGGAAGAGTAAGACCAAGATTAAATTATACTGGATAGCGTAAAGCAAAAAACCGGTTTACAAAAACGTTGATTAACCTGAAAAGAACAGACTAGAATAGATGAAAGTCTCACACAGCGGACCAGTCCACAAAGTCTGATACACCAAATTGGTCGTTTTAAATATACAAAGTTAAATTTGAAAACGTGTACTGAGGCGAATGTAATAAGCAATGTGCTGATATTATTTTCGAATATCGAAAAAAAAATTCGGGTTTACGAATTGTAGAGTACAATCGATATCGATAAATAAAATAATCAGTATACGATAATTCGCACCGAAGACCAGGTCACGTTATTTTCTTCGCCTACAAAATGGACTCTTTACGTTGGTGGCCATGTAATATACAAGCGCGATTATACTACGAAGTGGATAATTAAATGACGAAATATGTTTAATCGATAACCCTTTCAGACCCATGTGAAATCGATATTATAAATTTTATACGGGATATTTATTATGCTGCGTGGCTTTTTAGATCGATTGTAGTATAAATATTATTAGAATTGAGACATTTCGTGTCAATCGGAAGAGTTCTTAACCCAATTGATAATTTAGAATTATGCACGTTTTTTTTTTTTTTATATCCGGTTAAAATAAAATAAAATCCTTAGACATTGTAGGCTGATTGGTTGAAAAATAATGTCAACTATTTCTTGACGTTGATCTCCATTGAATCTTTATTTTTCCTCGCATGCTTAGAAAACATTCTGTTCGATACGCAACAAATGATAACCGTGTACAACACTGCGTACGAATTTTAATATTTTTTTAAGTTGCAGAAAACAAGGTGAAATTTAATTTCTGACGCGCGAAAATATTACCGACAAAAAATTGCACCTCTTTCAATATTGCGAAATTTATAGCAGCTACTGATAATGAAATAGTCGAGAAATTTTTATCTAATTTTAACGGTAATTTTCGACTCATTAATTAATCTACGGTTAATGCTAATCGGTTTGGATTACAAATTATGTCCAGAAGATGAGAGTTGACATTTCTTTCAAAATTGAATAACCGGGACAAATAAAAATTTTAATTGTTTTTTCGAATAAATAGCGCCCTAGAAAATATATTAAAAGCCATATAATCGATCGTAATTGGTGGCCTCTCGACAGTATTTCATCCGATCGGTGCTGCTATCTAACGAAAATTATTATTACTATAACGCGTAAATCGCCTACTATAAAAACGAGGCTCTCAACAGAATTACAATAAAACGTATCTAATTTTAGTTTGTAGACTTCAATTATATAGTTCGTATATACTGATGTTATTGTAAATATGTAATTAATCCTGTTTTTTAATATTTATATTATGTAAATATCATTTTTTAAATTGATACAAGTATTTTTCGAAAATATTTAACGCATTCAATTAATGCATGACACACAGTCTTTAGTTACAATAGACACACACAGATACATATAAATTGTTTCAACTTGTATATACATAGATACACCCGCTCTTGATTGTTCATATTTACATACGCATGCATATATATGTATATATATCATCATCGTCTCATTGTTCGTTGCCGAACGTCGTGACTAACTATTGTACGTTTATTTTTACGTACAAAATGAACTAGCATTCAAGGCACTATTTATATGCGACGCAGATGCGCGTGCATATGATGTTATACGGAGTCGGATGCCACTGTCTTCTCCGTGATAATTAATAATTAAATAATGATGAAAACTGTCTATGTCGCGTGTTGGTTTCGAATTGAAGCATTCTAGCTATTAGGCCACCGCGACATAATTAGATATACATATATATATATATATATATATATATATATATATCCTTATTACCCAAGAAATTATTATATATACATACATTGCACAAACATACACATATGTATTATATATATATATATATATATATATATATATATATATATATATATATATATATATTCACATTCGGATGAAACGTTGTACATACCTGTAATTTATTAAGTAATTCTAAACGGTTTGTACGGAAATTACGTATTTCGAAACATTACGCCCCGACCTCCAGTGTACACCCTTGCAAAATTTTTTGCCTCCACAACTACCGCCTTTATTGCTTACTGATATACCTGTTGCCGTGTATAACAGGGATCCGCTAGCTTCCTACTTGCATACTTTCCGACCATACCGTCTTGGTTGGCCCTACCAGGTGATGAACTCCCGACGGTATTGCTCGGAAATTATGCAGACATGCTGAGCCTCCTCCATCACGGCAAGATGGACCCAATAACGATTAATGGAAGAAAAATCTGTAATTTAAGATATGCAGATGATACAGTACTATTAGAGGTAAATGAATTGGAAATAGTTTTAAAACGAGTATGTACAACATTTCAGTCGAAAAGCAAATCTAATATTAAATCGTTCGAAATGCACCGTAATCGCTATTGATAGGGCTGGGAAACTGACGGAAACATTTACCTGACATAAAAAAAAATATAAACAATTAACCGCGTATCTTGCAGCATATATCACGAGTAATGGAAATGACGTAAGCGAAATCAAAAGACGACTCCGGAATAGCTTGCCGTAGGGAAATTAACTAAAATATGAAAAGACCATTCTATACAGAAAATAAGATTAATTGAAACGGTAATATTTTCAATAGTGAGCTACAGATCCGAATAGTAAACAAAACTTTATATCGTAAGTTAGAAGCGTTTGAAATGATCTGTTATAAAAGAACGCTCGAAATACCGTGGACGGCACATGGAACTAACACATCAATTTTGACAGATTTGTGAATAGAACAAAAAGATAGACCGGTACAAGAAGAAGATAAAAAGAAGACCTCTCAGATTTTTTGATTATACTACGCCATTGAAAAAGACGGTCATAAAGGGATTAGTTTCTACATACAGCGAGCATATAATCGATACATCAACTGGCGGAAACGGCCCACAATCGGAATGAATGGCGAATTAAAAAATGCTTATGATGGTGACGACGTCTGAAAACAGACGACGAAAAAGAAGAAAAAGAATATATATATATATATATAATATATATATAATATATATATATATAATATATATATATATATAATATATATTATATACACATTGAGTATACTATGAAAGTATCCTCGTGCGGGGTTAACTTTGCAAATGATTTTATACATTTGCTGTAATACCTCCGCATTTCACTCAAATGTCCTATATTCGAATTCTATGAAGTACAAGAATTTCTCGCGGTAAGGAAGCCTCTAGCCAATACAACTATCTATCCAATTGGTGGATAAAACTAATTTTTAAGTAAAATCGGGAAAGTTTAATATGCATCGTTTGGTCTGTTATATATATATATATATATATATATATATATATATATATATATATATATAATTGCCCATTATTTGGTATTAACTAAGTTTTTTATATACTTTTCATACGCTAGGTAAGTTTTGTTTTAAATGGTAGGTGGAGTCCCCGTTTCCCAGTTTATTCTTAGGATACATAAATCCGACAAATCTAAATTTGATATGTATTGATTTGCCTATCTCGCAGATTATGCGAATTCAGTCTAAAATCATTTTTCTCGTATAGACTAATGACATAATTCGCAGTCGTGCACGTTACTCGTCTCGAGAATGATGCGTTTAAAACTGTAATACTTTATTGCATATGCGCAAACATAACGAATGCGATTGTATCCTAATGGCAATATGGTATTTCCTCTTTTACCGCGGTGAAATTAGAAGCGGATAATTCTTAGATTCCGATGAAAAATTATAAATTCACTAAAGCCGATGTATCGCTGCAATCATTATGCCCTGTTGATAGCCGCAGTTCGAAATTTTCTCGATATTTAATTATATTCATTAGAGATGTTCTCATTGTTCTTTTGTAACTTTACCTTCTGTAATGTTTTTTATAAAGTTACTACGTCTTTTTCCACAGCAGGATATTCCGCGCCAGATCCGCATTTCCATCCAATTTCCTTTTCATATATTTAATTCTCACAACCGGCGGCGCACTCCGAACGTATGTTTTTGCATATTTTATTCGCTAATATTGATACTTCCTTATTAAATGCGCATTTTCGCCTATTTTAATATCTGTTCTACTTCTATTATCAAGACAACGTGTTTGTGGGGGGACTATTACCTATTTCGACGTTTCTATTTAATGCGTTTTCACCGATCATCTTTGTTTTATTCATATGAAATATTTATATTTTCCTTTTATTCAATTCTTCCGATAAAACTTGAAGCATATTATTCTGATTCCGTTTTAATAGTATCATGCGCGAAACGTTATCTAATTCTTACTTTTATTCCTTTTGATTTTCCACCCTTCTGATTGTCTCTCTTCTATGCATACGTTAAATACGGGGCCGGAACATCCTTAACTGCTTACCGTATTTTAGCTTCTAGCTTATATTCTTCGAAACATCTATTAGTAATGTGTTTATATATGTTCAATATTAACTCTTTATCTTTCCTATCTATATTAATATCTTTTAAAAAATTATCAGAATGCTTTTTCTCATTTATAAATGTTGCATACGTCACTACATATCTAATCGCCTATTCGATAGGGGATAATAAATAATATAGTTCTTATTATACGCCACCGATGATACGCTTTATGTCGCGAAGGTATTTAGCGCGGCATTGACACGAAATCGCGCGTGCCGCAGTTGTTACATATTTAAATGATTTATATAGAAAATTTAAATTTGACATATTTTTTTCATTCTAAACCGGAGTTTTTATTTTTATTTTTTATTACGTCTTTAATCGATTTTCTATCAGAGCAGAGAGTATCTTCTCTTATGCGGTGAGAATTACGGAAGAAAAACTATTCCTACCTACGTGGTAAATATACGGAATGAACGCCGGGAAGTTGTAGATGGAGATTTACTAAAAAAGACATAGAGGACGCTGCTTTACCGATACTATTCGGCGTATGGAAATTTTCGTCCGGAATTAAAAATATCGAAAAGTAAATAACTTACCGCGTCACGTTCCCCAGCTACAGTTAATTAAAAAAAAGATACATTCGCGGAAAAAAAAAAGCGTCTCCGAACTGTAAATCTACGGAAATTCAAAAAATCGTATTAATTGGAAGTATTAAAAACGAAGAAAACTACCTACAGTCTATGGAAATGAAAGTCGTAATAAAATACCCATTAGAAGTCCCGATGATGTACATGGTAGAAATGACGGAGAGAAGGAAGTGTTTACCAAACACTTTTCAGAAGTTCTTAAGCCGAACTGTGGAATCTGTGATTCGTATGATTTTTAAACGATCCGTCACAAATATCGCACCAAATAAAAAATGTACTTCAGAAATTATAAATCGTAAAGAGAAAAAACCCGGTATTTATTAGTAAATTATCATCAGAACTGCTCAACAAAGCGATATTATTTATTAATTTTTTAACGCGGTGTTTCGTCCGCAATACTTGAATCGAGTAGAAAATCGAACGTAGTCACCTCATTACATTGTTAAAAGCGCTTGAAAAATTAATATTAAAGCGGTTACATCCTATTCTAGAATCGAAGAATATTATTCCCGAGCATCGGGTTGTATCGATCGGATGCACCGGATTATACATACTATACAAAAAGGTCTAGATGGATGTCAGCCAAGTTTTTGATAAAATAGCTTATTGTATAAACTTAAAAAGATGCTTCCTCATCCCATCACCTTCTCGTTAAATCGTATACCTCGAGGATCGTACGCCGAGTAAAATTCTAAAACGACCACTATCTATCGTCTTTTCGCTGGCGTGTTTCGAACCGAAAACTTGTCGAGACGATAGCGTATTAGAGCTAACGAAAGTAAATGCTCGCGGATTTACTTTGCCAAACGTAACACGATCATTCGGAAAATTAAATTGTAAAATAATCACCCGACAGAGTTGTAATTATCTGGGGATGTCCCTAGATAGTAAACTAACGGGTAACGGTCGTGTCGAATAGAAAATAAAATATTTCGACCTAATATTTTGGATTCTCAGCAAATACACCTGGAAAGTAAGCTTTTAGTTTATACAATAATATTAAAATCTGTAACCTGAAATCGTGGGGGCCGCGCTAAAACTAGTCACATAGGAAAGAAAGTTCATCATCTACTCATCGCACCTGCTTGGTGTATTTCTAACTATACATCGAGACTTTTTCAATCGTTATGTTAAAAGCTAGATCAAACTTGCCGTTATAAAAGTCGATTGGCATCTTATACGAACCTACTGTCAACTTACTCGATAACAGTCCCCTTGTTGGCCGATTAAAACTAATCGGGAGAATTCACTGGAAGGATTCAAAACAAGTGCTACATCGTTCTCCAGCCAGTTATAATTAAAAAAAAAAGAAAAAAAAAAAAATTACACAAATTACTAGAAACTTTAATGTCAAATATCTCAGCTTCATAACTTGTTCGCTTTCATCGTTATGCGTGAAAATTTTCTGCGTCAATTTCGGCTATTGGATTTTTGAGGAGTTTGGATGGTTAGAACAATTTCTCCATATACGAATCCAGTCCGACTCATATATTTATATTTTAAATACATTTCTGCTGTTTCCATTTTTATATGTATATGTGTATATATATATATATATATATATATATATATATATATATATATACAAATATAAACAAATTTCCAGGAAGTAGCGGAAAAACGGAGTGAGCACTGCCAAAATCTATACGATTACGCAGTATTAACTACAAGCATTGGAATTGATGAGCTCTATTCATTATGCAACTCCATTTGGAACTCGAGAGATAGGCCAAGAGAGAAGAGTGGTGCAGATCTCTCACACAACGATGAGCTGATATTACTGTTCTGAGCGTAATGAAATATTTCGAGACCACGTCATTTGTAGCGGACGGAATTTAAAAACACCGGTGATACAGGTCCAAAGAAAACACTGAAAGATCGCAGTATTGGATAGATATGATAAGAACGCAATATGGATTACATTTGTAACAATGTGTACAACGAGCTAAAGACCGAAAGGTATAGCGCGCAACGATTCAGATTGCTAAATGATCACACCAAGTGAACGATCTGATGACGATCTCTCTTTTTGAATCGTATCGTCCCTAGCGAGGACACAGAAATGCCGTCTTGACGAATTAGTTCGCTCCATTCGTCTCTATTATATGCTCCGTGTATGCATTCCCAGAAGCTCTTCTTCACAAATTTCGTTAAACCACCCGATAATCTTAAAAACACAAGTCCACGACCTTCCAATGTCCCTTCGATTATGATCCTTTACTCAAAGTACGATTAAACATTTTCGTTAGTGATCGCCTGACTTCCTTTTAGGTTTGTTGGTTCTCTTGGCCGTCCATGGAACCCGTAATATTCGTCTCCAACATCACGGTTCGGTAGATTCGACACATCTACGTTCAGTTCGGTGTAATGTCCATATTGTAAATATTAACGATTTGATCAGAGTAATTTTAACTTTTTTATTTACTACTTGATTACGCCAAATTATTACTAAACTCCCATCGCGATTTTGGCTGTTTGTATGCGATACCGTACTTCCAATTTACAACCGCCATTATTCTCGATAATTGAACCTCTAGCTATGTGTGAACTTATCGACCATATTCCATGGTTTTATTTGGATAAGTTATTTTCAGGCCGGTTGATTATCATCATTTTAGTCTTCTTTCAGTTAATTAACAACACTTTGGTTTGGTTTTCTCCAATATTCGCAATAAGCCTATAATATTTTCGATGCTTGTAGGTATCAAGATGGGCTCATCAGCGTATCGGACGTTTGATATATTATATCCTCTTCCACTCAACTGTATATTTTCCATCACTAAAAGCTATAATATTTGTCTCATAATATATTCCGAATATATATATATATATATATATATATATATATATATATATATATATATATATTGAAAAGTAATAAAGGATACCCTCCTTAACTCCATTACTACCTTGAAATAATCTGAGTATCCGCATTTTCCGTTTTGACTATTATTACCATACAGTCTCTCAATTAATTAGTAGGACTAAGTAACTTGCAGCTACCATCGTAAATTTGCTTCATCTGACGCGCGTGCGTCGCGGTAGCATAAGAGTACTAGAATATCAACCCCCAACAGCCGAGATTTGAAAACCAACCAGGCACATAAAATTTTATAAATTTTTTCATTATTAGGTAACTCTTAATTGGAAAATTTACTGGCAGCCCTACACCGTATAAATCGTATACGCGCGCCGTCTGCTTTATATATAATTAGTGTCTTAAATACTAGTCCATTTTTACGTAAAAATAAACCTACATGGGACGATTATGATACATTATATATATATATATATATATATATATATATATATATATATATATATAATTCCATCTCCCTCGTTGCCGAATATGTGTGCTGCAGTTGTTATTTACGTTTATGACGAATATCGGATATCAAGCCGATACGATTTTTTGCCTGGGAAAGGTGGCAGATCTGCTGTTGTTGATCGCCTGCAATCTAACTCTGGGGTTGACCACAGGGTTTTTTTGTGCCTGCGCCAGTATTATACTATCTACGATAGACCTCCATTTACCTAAACTATGCTCTAAGAATGTATTCGCCAATGATCCGAAAACCGTAACAATAAACCTAAGAAAACCTGATTAGGTGGTGAATGAAGTGAATGCACAAAACAAACATATCTATATATTAATTAACGCAGAGAAAGCTTTATATACAGCGTGACAAAATGACATTATACAAAATGAATGAATTTCGATTCCTTTCACGTTATTTTAAAAATTACTCAGATAATAAGTGCTCCGTAAAAACATATTACTCGGGATTTCCGCAAGTAGTGTACTTGTTTCAATTTTGACTGCTGCTAAATGATATTCCAAAATTTTAATTTGTTCACACTAGGCTATATATGAATAATATATATATACATATAAATAAAAATTATTGTGCCTTATACACTATTCACTGTATAGGTGACAGAAAGCTGTAAGTACTGTAAATGCGATAATGCGATAATAAATTAATTAAAGTAATCGTCAATTATGGTACGTCGACGATAAACTAAATAGAAGTAATCGTAGACTTAAGCCTAGGTTTTGTCTTTTTATTATTTAAGTTCGTTTTGACTTATGTTAGCAATTTTTTCTACGTAAAATTAATAATAATTATTTATAATGTACTTTTTTATATTTATGCCCGAGCGGTGTTAAAATTAATTGCTAAGGTTAGTTCATTCAGCACAGTGTTTACAGTATTGTAAATGTTACACGTTTCTTTCTTCAACGTTATACGGTGTTGCGTGTGTAGAAGCGTTATAATATAAAAACTCTTCTTAGACGTATACGCTGAACCGAATTTGTTCAAAATGTTTTTCGCGTTACTCAAAAGATCGCACCACTTACCGGGTCTATAACCACGTCAATTAGTCCCCCGTCCCGTTTGTTTAAAAACCGTCTGTATTAAAGCCAAAAAATAAAAATAAATAATAACTATTTAATCGAACGGAAATTAAATACCGTAATATATAGGTCGAATTTAAGAATAAATATAAATACGAAGTTTCTTATTAACCGGTAATATAATGGATATAAATAACCGTTCGGACATAGAACACAAATCCCTAAATAAATAATGCACTCGGGACTATATCTATGTAGAGAGTATCCGGTCTAACATCTATAAGTCACGTTCGCATTAAGGCAATTGCCGGAAAAATATCAGAAATTACGAAAGCTTATTTATAAGGTAGTTTTATCTTCGAACACGGTTCAATTCCGTCGATAGATATTGACAAAGTTATGATACAAAAATAACAAACTTATAATAATGGACATAAGATTAATGTCGTCCGCAGGGATAATTTTGATGTAAATCTAGTTTCTCGTCATCCTCCGTCGCAATTCTCGATATTTATCTTTTTATTTATACGTAGAACTTTGTGGCGGATTACGCGGATTATGCAGTGTCGATTTGACTGTGGACTCTTAACACTAGTCAGTTAAATGCTTTCATCAACTTTCTGATAATATGGAAACGGTCGTGACGCGAATAACAACTTTCGAATAGACTGAATAAATGAAAAAAATCGCAATAACAAAGCCTATTTTTTTTTAAATATGAATATTTTTTGTAAACGTCAACACACACATATATATATATATATATATATATATATATATTATATATATATATATATATATATATATATATATATAATACATACCTCATGGAGAGTATGTGCACAAATACTAGATGTAAAAATATGGGATACATACGGTAATAAGTAAGATGTGAAAATATAGTGTTCCAGTAACTGCTTAAAAATGATTTATGCGGCGGTGAATCTAATAACAATTTGTAACCATTTCGTTCACAGTGTTCTCTATACGGTTACAATCTTGTAATATATATTTTCGTAATAAAAAATATTTCAATTTTTAAAATGCTTATTTTTTTTATAACACGTTAAAAATTATATAGATTTGGTATTCTAGGCGAAATATGATATTTTCAACTACTCGAATAATATTTTTTTTTTATTATTATTTAATTCGTTTCGTAATACTACAAATATTTATTTCATAATTACAAATTTATATCGATGAAAATTTGGCAATCCGATTAAGTTTATCGCTACTATAAACCTTGTTTACGATCGTTTACTTACGTTATGTGTATAATTTTATATTATAATGTTCTTAATATAATAAATTATACTTTTTCCTATTCCTTATTTTTTCGACGGCTAACTTATGAAATTCGTTATTATATTTGCTATTTACTGATTCTGTTACAATCTAGAACTATGCCTCTGCAACTAATTCCTTGCAGGATAAAACCGTATCCGCACGCTATTCCGTTTCTGCTATGCCGAAACTTGTTAGATCTTTTTTTAAACTACCGAGTGAAATAAATTGTGCGTTAAAATATATATATATATATATATATATATATACGAACGAAAAGTTTATTATCGAGTAGTCTGTCATTCGAATTAGGGAAATTTCGGCATGTCTGTCACCGACGGATTTTTTATTATTATATTTTTTTTTAATCGTTGTACGTACCAACATTTACAAACGTATTTCGCGAAATAATACAACCTAAGATGCCTCATAACGTTACATCGTGTTATCTGTGTAAGATGAAACACATCTATCGAACTGACTGAAAGAATCTATATAAAAAATGCTCCCGTTTAAATATTTTATTCTATCAGAGACGATATATAAAAGGTTTTCCGGTTCAACGGCATTTACTACCGCTATCATCGGCTAATCGCGCTAATTAGACCGTTACGAAAATTACGAAATACAACACGTGGATATTTTGGATTACATTTGAATAATGTGGAATTTCGATGTGTGATAAAATGCAACGAGATAAATTAATCGTATAAACACAATCGGAGATAGTTGGACGATCAATCGGTGATTCCAGTCGATAAATATTTCAAATGAGTCAGTAAAATAAACCGATTCGAGTCACTGACTCACTACTTGCAGATTTATCGACGCATCGACTCATAAAATATCACGCATTTTGTCGAGGTTTATCTGATTAAATATATGTTTGGTACGGAATTGTTCTTCATTTTAAAAATATAAAGTTTAATCTCATCATCATCATCATCATAAAAGAGGAGCATCTCCCATTCGGGAGGAGGTTGCACATCACGAACTCTATATGTACATCGGCATCTGGCTGGTTCAATTAATTTGACAAAATCATTAATTCCTGTATTTGTAGTAATTAATTCCATTCTTTTTCTTCCTCTAAGTGTCTTTCCTGAACTTTTACACTGTGCTATTGTTCTTCATTTTAAAAATATAAAGTATAATCTCATCATCATCATCATAAAAGAGGAGCATCTCCAATTCAGGAGGAGGTTGCACATCACGAACTCTGTAAAGATCGGCATCTGGCTGATTCAATTAATTTGACGAAATCATTAATTCCTGTATTTGTGGTAATTAATTCCATTCTTTCTCTTCCTCTAAGTGCCTTTCCTGAACTTTTACCCTGTGCTATTGTTCTTCATTTTAAAAATATAAAGTATAATCTCATCATCATCATAAAAGAGGAGCATCTCCCATTCGGGAGCAGGTTGCACATCACGAACTCTATATGTACATCGGCATCTGGCTGGTTCAATTAATTTGACGAAATCATTAATTCCTGTATTTGTAGTAATTAATTCCATTCTTTTTCTTCCTCTAAGTGTCTTTCCTGAACTTTTACCCTGTGCTGCTGAAGCCCTTCTTGTCGGATTTTGTGAGCGACATATTTAATTTTTCTTTTCCTTATGTCATTCATTAATTGCAACTAGTTGACATTGCAACCTACTCTGCACTTCTCGGTTGATCACTTTATCTGTCCATGGAATTCTCAGCGTAATTTGAACGGTGTTAATTCTTCTTTATGTACATTTATTGTCCACCGTTGAATAAAGCAACACGGACGGAACGTCGTAATATTCGTTTTCTTGTTTCTAAGTACATCTTTCTATTTTTCAGAACTTAATCTACACAATTGTAGATTATTTTCTTTGTAGGAGGTATATACTATTATATGGATATTTCAAATTTTCAAATGTTACTTAGTTTACAAATTTTTCGATTAAAATGTACGTACATATCGGCAATATTGAACCAGGATAAATGAAGACTGGATAGAGTCAACTGACTGCGTAATAATGCGATGAGAGGATTATTAAAACGTGTCAGGCAATTAGTGAGATTCGATGATTCGAGTCATTCAAAATAAATGAATCGATTGACTGGTTTAAATGAACCGTTTCGTCCAAGTGTGCAAGTAAAATTTCTCCCTAATAAGTTTTCTTCGCACGCGCATTAGTAGTAACATTGTTGTATCAGCCGCACACATATACAGGATGACGCTTTAATAATTCCCCGTTGTAATTTCTTTATTCCGTGGAATAACGAGCTACGTTAATCCAGTTCATATCCATGTAGTGGTAAGCGGTTAGTTTTTCGGTACCCGTCATGTGGCGCTACACCGAGTACAACGGAATTCTTCGCAACTACGCCGTTAATTTGACAAGCTTTTCGGGTACGATGCGAAATGTCGCGTTCGATACACGTATATCGTTTTTTTTTCCTTTGTAAGTAAAATTATTTCCCAGTTTACGTTTTATATATTGCATATTGTATATTTCGTATTTTATATTTTATATTTCGTATTTTACATTTTATATTTCATATTTTATATTTCGTACTTTATATTACTCGTTTCTGTTAGGATTAATTCGGTCAGTGTTACCAGCGGGAATATCTGTGCCGCGTATGGATAATAAAAGTGTTTTTACGCGTTCAAATAAATTAGCGCGATCTCCTCACGACGGAAGAGGTTAACGCGCATATTACAAGCGAAAGGGAAGGGCATGTCGCACCGGGCCCGACAACTCACACCGCGAGTGCGCACAAGTACGCTATGCGTGCTTACGACGACGATCATGATGATGATGATGATGATTATGTTGATGATGATGATGATATGCTTAAAGAAGAGATAACGAAGTTAAATTGGGCTGATGCGACCGCCCACAATAGTAAAAGCTCGCCGAAGAGAATACGATTAAATCAGTCGAACATGGGAATTCCGACGAAAAACCGATTCCCTCCGCTGCACAATGCTTTAGACGTAAGCTTAGATGTTAACAAAGTTATTCTAACAATAATAATAATAATAATAATAATACTATTTATCCGAATACTAACGATAATATTATAAATAATAGCAGTAATAGAAATAAAATTCCGCCAATTATTTTTCGCGGTCCACTAAAGCAAAATCATAATGAATTCATTTCTAATATTAATAAAAGCTTAAAGATTAACATTAAAATTAAAACGAATAAAAATACATACATTTTATATACCAAATGTATTGGAAGATTACGATCAAGTACTAAAAAATTTAACGGAGATGAAAATCGAACACCACACACACACACACACCGAAAACGAGGAAACCTGTTAAACTTATTTTAAAAGGTCTTCCATATAACGTAAATATTAACGATGTAAAAAGCGACATCGAACAAAAAATTAACGTAATTATTAATATAAAACAATTTATAAAAAAAAAATACAGAAAATGGTATGGTAATAAATTTACCAGTATACTCGGTAACTTTTCCGGCCAACACTAACTATAAAGATATTATTAAAATTAAAGAGGTGTGTTACTGTATTGTACGCTGGGAAAAATTTATAAATAGAAATCCAGTTCTCCAATGTTACAACTGCTTAGGGTATGGCCATGTTGCCTATAATTGTTTTAAAAATTGTAAATGTCTAAAATGCGGTGGACCGCACTATTTTAAGAACTGTATGAACGAAAATATTTTAAAATGTGCTAACTACAATGGCAATCATACAGCTAATTCTAAGAACTGCGCAGTTTATAATAAAATATCGGGCATCGTCATTAACAAAAGGTCACGTCGTAATGTAGCTAACGTTAATAATAATTCAGTTGACCTAAACAATCCCAATATCACACGAAACAACTCGTATAATCGAAATTCAATTATCAATACTAATGTTAATAATAATGATAGAAATGGTATTAATTATTCACGCACTTATGCTCAAGTGGCGTCTAATAAAAAAAATAATACAAATAATTATAATATTAATACTCACAGTAATAGTAATAGTAGCACTAACGATTTATCTCAAATTATAGATTTACTTAAAACAATTGGTTTAAATAAGATACTTTTTTGTTTAAGAAATATCATTTCTAAGTTAAAATCGAGTCGCAGCTCGGACATTTTTAATATAATCACAACCATTATCGAATGTGTTACCGACACCTTCGTAATGGATTAATATTTATTCTCTTTCTAGGCAAATATTGGATGGAATGCAAAATCACTAATAAAATGATTGAACTAGAACATTTCATTTGCACGAATAATGTTAAAATTGCAGGAATTTCAGAAACTAAAGTAGATGAGAGCACTTACCTAACGATGCCGAACTATCATTTAATCCGTAATAATAAAACCCGGAGCAGTGGAGGTGTAGCTTTACTAATACATAATAGCATACAGTGCGAAGAAATACCCACCCCACAAAACAAAGCACGTTCAGGCTGTTGGAGCTAAAATCTGTGTAGATGGCAAATTGCTAACTATTTATGCAATTTATAGGCCACCAACAAAACCGATAAACTTTCAAACTGATATCAAATTTCTTATGCATTCCGCCGAAAGAGTTTTATTAATCGGAGATTTTAATGCGAAACATCGTACCTGGAACTGTTACAATAGGGCTGGAAATGAGTTACTAAACTTGTCTGCAACCTTAAACTTTCAAATAAAAGCACCCAATGAACCTACGTTTTTTCCGGGCCACCCGTCTTCTAAACCTAGCATAATTGATCTGGTCCTTACAAAAAACTACTATGAAATTACCGATCCTATATCAATTAGTAAGCTGTCTTCTAATAATAATCCAATAATATGTTCTCTCGGTGGTATGATAAGGCAAATTGTAACACAACCAAATTTTGATTACTAAACTGGAGAAAATATCAACAATACATACAAAATGAAGTTAAAATTCCAATAACCTTACACAATCCTTTTTATGTAGATGATTACATTCGTTAATTTAACTCTATTATCTTAAAGGCTCCCATTATTAAAAGGGAATGTTAAAAATTTTTCGATCTCCCCTGGCACTTTGCAAATAATAAAAATTAAAAATTATTATAGGAAACTTTATCAGAGATATCATAATGAAAATATGAATATATTTAAACAACTATATGACAGGTTGAATAAATTAGTTAAAAGACAACTGTTACAAGAAAAAAGTGCTCATTACAACACGTTTCTCAGTAATATACTACAAATGAATAATCAAATATGGAAAGTAAACAAATATTTTCCCGGGGACAAACAAACTTGCTTCCTGTTAAAAAACCTGGAAGTGTCGATATAGTAGCGTACTCAAACGAAGATAAAGCTTATAGCAGAACACTTTCAGAATATACGTGAACAGAATAAAGCAATGTCCACACGATATCACGAACGGAAATTAAAACAAACAATAAATACATTTTTAACAAATAACGTACCTACATTAAACTATGCTGACTTAACCTCACCGAAAGCGGTCAAGAACTGCATTAGATCACTAAGAAATACATACTCTACCGGACACGATAAAATTAGTGAAAAAATGATTAAAAATTTATCTCGTAAAGGTGTAGTTGCTCTTACAGTGTTATTTAATTCCTGCATTCGTTTGTGCTACTATCCTCTGTCGTGGAGACTGTCCTTAATTGTACCTCTTCCTAAACCTGGCAAGGATGCTTCCTTGATGAAAAATATACGACGTGTTAGTTTGCTCAGTAACATTAGCAAAATTTTTGAGAAAATATTACTTATCAGATTTAGAAAACATAACGATTTAAATGGTATTCTTAATAAGTTCCAATTTGGTCTTCGACCGAATTTAAACACTACCACGCAGCTAGTAAAAATTTGTGATCTAATTACTGATAATTTTAATAAAAATAAGCACACTGGGCCAGCACTGCTAGACATTGTATTATTGGACTGAACGTTTATTAACGAGGCGGTTTAACTTTTTTCATCATTAGATAATTATTTGCAGAACAAATGGCCACGCTGATGGGGAAAAAGTGCGCGCAGTCGTTTAAGATGGTAAGACTATAGCAAGGAGTGTATATATCGATATGGACAAATGTTATTATTAAGCGGGAACATATAATAAGACGGTTGCCCATTTCCATTTTAGCCTGGTGATCCGCTCCACTACGTCTACCAATTTCGTCTGTTCCTTAATCCATGTAACCGTCTTGCGATCTTTGAGCTTGATTCCGAGGATAATCCTCTCGTGAGCCATTTGCGTTTTCCTAATACTTCTAGCTGTCCTATTAGTAAGGCTCCATGTTTCAGCTCCATATGTCAAGACATCACACATTGATTATACAGCTAACTTTTTAGGCTATTTGGTATTTCTTTATTTTTAAAAACTTTTCCTAATTTCCCAAATGTCATCCAGGAAAGCGATATTCTTCTTTTAGTTTCCAGTATATATATATATATATATATATATATATATATATATATATATATATATATATATATATATATATATATATGCGCATGATGCTCGGATAGCGAATACATAAGGCTACTAATATTTTTATGGCGAATTATTTTTCTCTACTGTAGTTTACATACACGTCATCAAAGATATTATTTATTTTTTTTTAATTATCATAAAACAATAAGGCCACTGTTCATTGTTTTGTTTATCAATGCTTACGTTGGCAGTTTATTTGCCGGGTGCGAGGTAGGGGCAATCGACGCCTGTCCCCGCTTAGATTTACACCTACTCCTCGTCAGTGTATTGAACCGTATGGAAGAACAGGTTGGTAAAATTCAAAATAAGGCCTAGATAGATGTTTATATTCCAGGTTAATTTATTATCGAATAGAATACCTAAGTACTTAATTTCGAAAATCTATTCAATATTAACATTATTAATTTCTATCTTAATTCTGTCTTCTGAACAACAGCTTTGGAAACTGCACACTGTGTACTTAGTTTTGTCGATATTTAGACGTAATCTATGTTCGCGCAGCCATGTAGAAACCTTCTTCCCGTCGCTTTGTGCCAGAGATTGTAACGACATCCGCAACAACTATAGATTGTCACATCGATATCGATGTCGCATAAATTATTTATATATATTAAGAAAAGGTGGGGCACTTAACAACAACTATAGATTGTCACATCGACATCGGTGTCGCATAAATTATTTATATATATTAAGAAAAGGTGGGGCACTTAACAACAACTATAGATTGTCACATCGACATCGGTGTCGCATAAATTATGTCGCATAAATTATTTATATATATTAAGAAACGGTGGGGCACTTAATATACTACCTTGTTGAACGCCATATTGGTGCACTATGCTTGAGCTCAATATACCGTTTATATCGTGGCGTACCTCCTATTACTAAGGTATGATTCGAACCAATTGTGCGGCAGTCGGGAAACATGGGCTAGGACAAATTAATGAAAGGGGTCGAAGATTAATCGATTTTGCTGTACAACATCATTTTGTAATATGCAATACGTGCTTTAAAAATCATAAAAGACGATTGTACACGTGGAAAAGCCCAGGAGGAAAATATCGGAATCAAATTGACTACATAATGGTAAATGACAGATATAAGAACACAGTCAAAAACTGTCATACTTATCCAGGTGCCGATTGCGATTCAGACCACAACCTGCTTATGACCAAATGTAAAATTGTGCTGAAGACGATAATGGGGCGCAGTAAATGCAACAAGAAGTGGAATGTCAAGATTTTGGATAATCCAGCAGTAGCGGAAGAATTTAGGGAAGAACTCGATAGGAAAATGGACACCAAATACACGAAAGATGGAAGTATTGAAGATAAATGGAAGGAATGGAAAGCAAAAGTCCTGTTGGTTGCAGAAAACAACCTAAAAACAGAAAACGTGCGCAGGAATAAACCCTGGATAACGGATGAAATATTGAACATGATGAATCAGCGTAAGAAATTAAAAGATAGACATAGCATTACGTATCGAAAAACAAGCAAACAGATAATGAGGAAATGCTTTGAGGCAAAAAATAACTGGTATATAGAAAAATGTAAAGAGATAGAAGATCTCGAAAAAAGAAACAGCAGCAGGGAAATGCATGCAAAAATAAAGGCAATGATGAAACAACATAAAAACAAAGCAACGAATGGGATAGTGAATATAAAAAACAAGAAAGGGAAACAGTGCATTGACGAAGAAGAAATACTTGATACATGGACGGAATATATCGCGGAGCTGTATAAAGATGATACCAGAACAGACACGGTGAAGATGAAAAAAGTAGAAAATGCTCCGGAGATCGAAATGTCGGAATTGAATAACGCGATACGAAAAGCTAGAAAAAATAAAGCAAGCGGAGAAGATGGAATAACCGCAGAAATGCTGAAATGCAGTGGGATCAAAGCAAAAAAGCAATTGCTAGATATCTTCAATCAGATTTATAAAGATGGTTTATTACCGGAAGATTTTAAAATGAACAACATCATACCAATTCCTAAAAAAGGCTGCTCACAATCATGTTCAAAACATCGAACGATAGCTTTAATGAGCCATACACTGAAGATATTATTAAGCATAATAAATTCGAGAATAGAAAAGAAAATAGATGCACAGTTAAGTGAAACACAATATGGGTTTGTAGCAAACAGAGGGACAAGGGATGCCATAGCGCTGCTGAAGTTAATCGTCCAACGTGCTATAAATGCGAACAAAGGAATCATAGTTTGTTTTTTAGACTACGAAAAAGCGTTTGATAGGGTTGGACATGCAAAACTAATAAATATCCTACAAAAAAAATACGAGCTTGATCAAAATGATATCAAGATAATTAAAAATCTTTACTGGGAACAGTCAGCGAATATTAAAATCAAAAATAAATACTCTGAAAGAAGGATCAAAATACAGAAGGGTGTAAGACAAGGATGCCCGTTGTCGCCACGTTTGTTCAACGCATATGTTGAAGAAATAATGAAGAATGACGTGTTACAGAAAACTGGCTGTAAAATAAACGGAAAAGTAGTCAACAGTATAAGCTATGCGGATGACAAGGTTTTAATTGCAGAAACAGAGGGACAGATGCAGAAGATGCTGGATGCAATCAACAATGAAGGAAATAAATTTGGTATGAAAATAAATACAGGAAAAACCAAAATAATGAAATTTACAAAGACTAGCAGTAGTGACCCCAAAATAAAAATAAAAATCGACAACAAATGGATAGAAAATGTAACCCAATTTAAATATTTGGGAACAATAATTACAAATGATGGAAGGGATATCAAAGAACTAAGAGCAAGAATTGCAATGGCAAAACAAGCTTTCATGAATCTGGAAACCGTTTTGAAGAACAGGAAGTTGTCAATGGAACTAAGGAAAAGAATTGTACAATGTTACGTGTGGCCTGTGCTAAAATATGCGGCCGAAACTTGGATTATTAACGCAAAGTGCAGAATGATGTTGGACGCGTTCGAAATGTGGACTTACCGACGATTGTTAAGGATATCATGGAAGGACTTCATTTCCAACAAAAACGTGTTAAAGAAATGCAACATAGACAGGCTGATGATAGTACAAGATATCATGAAAAGAAAATTGAAATATATAGGTCATAAACTTCGAGAAGAGGGGCTGTTTATGTTGGTAGCACAAGGAAAAATACTTGGACAAAGATCAAGAGGAAGGAAAAGATTCGAATATATAACATCAAACACTGGATTCAACAAAGTCAGGGAAGTAGTAGCTGCAGCAAGATTCAGGAAAATATGAAAATACCAACATCCTTGATGCGCAACCTCCTTTGAAGGAGACGCAACATGATGATGATGATGATGATACATAAAGCCACGAAATCCAACATCAAGCAAGTAAATACTAACAACGGATCGACCTGTTTTTATGTTGTCTGCTTTATATGTTGCCTGCTTTATATTTTATCTGCTTTATATGTTGTCTGCTTGATATGTTGTGGCATGTTTAAAAAGTAAATCGAAACAATAAGAATAATGTTAATAATATTAATAATAATAATTATTATTATCATCATCAAATTAAATTATTTTATTTCTTCTTGAATAATAGTTACGTATAAAATTATTAAGTTTATTAACTAGCTGTGCGCATAATTGCGCCGTGTGCCAATTTAGTTATATGATATACATTTATATACTGCACACTGTAATTATTTCTACTACAATTATTATTCAGTTGTACTTTGTATGTTTAGATCATATTGTGATGCGTTTAAATAAATTTGATTTGATTCGATTTTATTATTATTATTATTATTATTATTATTATTGAAAATTGAATTGAATTGAATTATTATTATTATTATTATGGCTCCATATGATGATCGTTGGTAGACGTGTAGGAAATTATTGTTCTCGTTCGTTTCGTGCTTTAGAAGAATCCTTTCAAATTAGAACTAAATTACGCAGTTTTTTTTTTTTTATTTATTTCAGGGCAATACGTCTGAAAATTGATAATTGCAAATACCCACCGCCCGCTACGATAGGACCAATTTTCGTTTGGAATTAGTAAGAATTTTATTATTTTCGCGGCTTATCGGTACAATATTACTTAAATACTTTATAGACACGCGATGATTACGTCGTCATCTATGGTAAATGTCAACCTTCACTTTTGTTTGCAACAGTCTACGTGGGCTAAAAACTCTAAGGTTTGATAAGATAGCGGATAGTGTGTGGGCTTCCGCCCCGGTGATACGCGTGCGCAAGTTGTAAAACGTAGTAATTCAAATCAGAAAATAAAAGATAATGGCATCTTCGTTAGGCGATATCAAAAATGATTTAGTCTATACCATCAGTTAACGATAGTGTAGTACGATGAAATTAGAAGATTTGCTTGTCGTTATAAGTAGTTTAACGCGTGTATACGGAAAAATAAGGCAGCAGAATCGCAACATGCAGCTTAGAGTTTCAGATCTCGAACAATACAGTAGAAGAAACACGATTATAGTCGGTAATGTTTGTACTTCGTAGGCTGAGAATATTGTAAACATTATTAAAAAAATATATGTACGTAACTCGATAAGGTTATAATAACAGAGTTGGACATTGATTACTGTCATAGGAAAACCCCAAAACAAGCATACATAGTAGTTAGATTCTGACAGCAGGTCAAATCCGGTCGAGTCTCTACATAAACGAGCACTTGACGAGCGAAAATGTCAAACTGTTGACGAACCGCCGTTTTAAATTCGTCTGGTTATTGGGAGAATTTTTGAAGAGCTCACAGATCACAATAATCCAAACAGCAACACACGTTGTTTCGGAAGACAGTACTGTTAACCTAAAAGAATGTGACTAAGTTTTTGTTTTATTTACATATATTTAAATTTAATTGGGATTAGCGTGCTTTGTGTGTGTGTAAGTTTACTTTTGCTTGGTGGCATACATTATACCGATTAGCTCACGATTTCATTGATGTTGTTTTATATATATATATATATATATATGTGTGTGTGTGTGTTTTCTTTTCTGTCTCCGAATGAATATAATTCGATTATTATCTCTTAATGTAACCAGCTTACGAAGACATTACGACGAGTTTTTAATTTTGTTAAACGTGCTAAAGTATCAACACGATTATACGATAATCACACAATCTCGATTATATAGTGACGAAGTCGGACGCTATGCCTAGACGCAGTGTAGAGAGAGAGAAAAAGATTAGGGGAGTAGTAATTTACGGTGAAAGGCGATATACGTTATGATAGCGTAAATGTATAAGTATTATCTATCTACAAACATAGTACATATTTTAGTTGAATTAGAGATAATGATAAACATTTTTCTATTTTTAAACGATTTAAATCGAATTCTTGAAATTTCGAACAAAACCGCTTATATAATAAGGGGGGATATAAATATATGCATTTGTTAGACCGTATAGCTGATATCTAAGTGTAACGTATACAAACCGATTTCAAAGTGTTGTAAATAAGGCAACTTACAAAGAACATAGGACTGTTTAGATGATGATTTTTGTAAGATGAGTGGTAATAATTAAGTACGAATGGGTAGATGTTTAATTTTCGAAACATCTCAGAGTAAACGTTGAGCTGAATTTTTTAGATTCAATAGTTAAACGTGTAAATTGTAAAATATTTTATAGATTCCATAAAGTTTTATTTCAAAAAAATTTAATCTACTTCGATGTATCATCATTATATAATAGTCGCGCATCGATAAATGAAAAATTCGAATATTAAAAACATAACAGATGCCGAAGATTAATAAAACCAAATAAATACAAAATTAATATCTATAAAAAAAGATTTATCAACACAAAGCTTTTCGAAATTTTTTTTTATAGTGATTGTTAGCATTTTTCGGCCTAACCTGTGACGATGTAAAATCTTGTCGCTACCGAATAAAACTTCATTTGGTTCTTATAGAATTGCATTGCCTTTGTTAAAGGAAAATATTAACTTTTTCATCGAACCACTAACGTATTTGTTTAACTAATCGCTTACATCGGGCGGTTTCCAGAAATTTCAATCGATTTGACTAGAATCACGATATCACGATATACCTATATCGACCCACTTCTGGTTGTAGGTTTCTGAGCTTTTCCAACGACTCCGATCCAATTGGTTCTTGTCCATTTAACAACTTTTATTTGCCCACCTAGTCATAAGCCTCCCTCGTGGACGTCGGCTGCCAATTGGCCACCACTGTAATATCCGCTGTTTCATCCTCTTGCCAAATGTTGTCCGGCCCATTTCTATTTTAGCCTGGCGATCCGGTCCACTACCAATTTCGTCTGTTCCCTAATTCATGTAACCGTCCTGCAATGTCTTGCAATCTTTCATCTTGATTCCGAGGATAATTCTTTCGTGAATCGTTTGGGTTTTCCTAATTCTTCTAGCTATCCCTTTAGTAAGGCTCCATGTTTCAGCAATACCGACATCACACATTGATTATACAGCTTACTTTTAAAGCTACTCGGTATTTCTCTATTTCTAAAAGCGTTTCCTAATTTCTCAAATGTCACCCAGACGAACGATATTCCTCTTTTAGTTTTCAGCTGCATTATATTATTCTTATCCATTATAATTTCCTGTATCAAATATGCGTATCGAATTGCGCGTTCAATTTTTTACCAGTTACTGTCTTACCTTCCGCGGTATTCATCATTATTTTGGTTTTTTGTATATTTCTTTTAAGTCCTATTTTCACAAAATGCGCGTCAAGTTCGTTTGTCATTAATTGTATTTCCTCGTCACTATTGCCTGTTAGGACTATACCGTCTGTGAAACGTAATTAATTCAATCTTCCTACATTTATTCTGATACGCATTGAGCTTCGGTCCGATATCCTGAAGACACTTTCCAGGGAAGCAATGAACAGTTTCGGCGATATCGTGTCGGCCTGTATTACTCTCCTCTTCAACTGTATATCGCCTGTGCTTTCCCATAACTTTATCTTCATCGGCGCATGGTCATATATATTTGTGATTGCATTCATATAATGTTACTTCAATCCCATATAATTACTTTAATATTGCCCGCATTTCTACAGGATCGAAGGCTTTTTCATAATCCACAAATGCTATACACATACATTTAAGTTATACTCTACAAAATTTTATATTAACGTTCTTATAATTAATACGTGGTCGTTTGTGCTAAACCTTGATCGAAATCCGGTCTGGTCCCTTTTGTGATATATAGTTCGTAATTACTGGAGTAAGCAATTTATACATTTGCGATAACATACTGATTAGTCTGTAATTTTTCAAGGAGAGTATATTTCCTTTCTTACGTATTAAAATCTTCTGCATATTTCCTAGCATAGGGTATTTTGCTTTCCTTTAGGCATCTATTAAATAGATCGCCATAGCGTATGTATCAAAGTATCTCCTCCATATCGTATCATCCGTGGCAATATTCTGTCACAGGTGCTTTATTCTTCTTTAGTGATTTCAGAGTCGACTTCATCTTTACTTATGTCGGGAATGTCCTTATTCATTACGTTATGATCGATGTTTCTTAGTTGTTCTTCTGGCGATACTTCGGTGCTGTATATATCCGTGTAGTATCTATCGACTTCGTTTGTTATCTCGTTTTTTTTCCTCTACAATTTTCACATTATAGATTATCTTTGTTGATATTCTTCTACCATATGATAATCTTTTTTTTAAAATACGTTCGGATCCCTATTTCCATCAATTGTTCTATTTATTAGATGGGTGTTAAACTTGCCAATATCCTTTCTAATTTGTTTTCTTAATAGTTTGTTCAATTCCGTCCACTCGATTAAGTTTTTGTTCATTTCCACTTTCATTATACACCTTTATTATCGCTATAGTGAGGTAGTACTTAGGTTTTTTCTGTTCTTTATTTTTTGGGGTCACCTTAGATGAACATTTCGTATTGTTTCCGCACAATAAATATGGCAGCTTTGTTCAAATTATTCGGTGTTCCGTCTGTCAATGGTTCCCCTAATTCCTTTTGATATTGTAACATATTTTGTGATAAACTCTCCGATTCCGTCCACTCGATTAAGTCTTCGTACATTTCATTATACCCCTTTGCTGAATTATCGCCATAGTGGTAATACTTAGTTTCTTTGTTATAGTTTTATTTTTTTGGGGTCACCTTAGATGAACATTCCGTATTGTTTCCGCTATAAATATGGCAGCCAAATTATTTGGTGTTCCGTCTGAAAATTGTAATTCCTTTTGATATTGTAGCATATTTTGTGATAAACTCTCCGCGTCAACGTCCTTTGTTGTAAGAGTTATTGTGTGGTGTTTTTTAGGTTGACCAGTTCAATTCTAATTTAGCTCTATTAATCAACACGTATTATTTAGTCAATTTCGTCCGTATACCGGAAATCTGGGCTTCTCCACGTCCGTTTCATTTTCACATTCCTCTTGAACAGCTTATTTATTGTAAAAAGTTTATTCAATTCAAGAAATTCGTGTTGTTCCCCAACTGATTTCTCTTGATCATTTT
Source organism: Coronaproctus castanopsis (assembly GCA_032883995.1). Lineage (NCBI taxonomy): Eukaryota > Metazoa > Arthropoda > Insecta > Hemiptera > Monophlebidae > Coronaproctus > Coronaproctus castanopsis. Next base: position 170,340,514 of record CM065052.1, read on the forward strand.
GCTGTGTTACAATTATTGCGTTCAAGTCTCTAATGATCATCGTCAACTTGCACCGATCATTATTCAATGAATCTTGTAATGTTTCATAGAATTCATCTATTAATTCATCTGTATACGCTTCTGTCGGCGCATAAACTCGTATGACCATAAGGATTTAGTTCCTAGATCACTTCAACATTTTATAACTGCATCGCTTATTAATTAAGAAACCTATTCGATTTACGTGCTTTTTTTTCTCGCCCATTGTAATACATTCTTTATAACTGCAATCTCATAGTGTCCTCTCCGATCTCAATTTCCTGACTATCTTTCTTTCTTTACGATCGTATTAATTTACTGAATTCATTGTAAGACATTCTGACGCGTAAAGACATTTCGGGTTAATTACTGTATTATAATGTCTTATTTTTGCGTTTATAGACATAACGATTTCTTGTTGTACAAATATTTCGTTAACCGAAATGCTGTTTCGATTTTTCTCGCTCTTCCTATAATGGTTTCCTCGTACAACACATTTAGTTCTATCATTTCTCTCGGATATACTTAAATTTTATGACTTTTCCAATTTTCCCGCATTTCGTTCTTGTATATATTTCGAAGCATGATATTATTTGTTTTTTCAAAAGAAATTGGTAATCTTGCTTTTTCCGCTTGTTCCTTTAAAATATCCACTTGTTTTATCCTATCTTCCACGTTATCTGACAAAATCGCTAAATCCTCTACAAAAGCTCGACAATCGATCTCTATGTCATTCTTGCTCCTACCTAATCTAATTCTTCGAATACCTTCTCCCTTTGTTCTAATTCTCCATTCTTTAATTATCTTCTCTAATACACAGTTAAATAATATCGGAGCTTGTCTTACTCGTGTTCTTATTTGGAACGCTTTAGATACTATATCAATGTTTAATGATGGCGATAAGTTTACTATCTACATCCAATTCGTCTAATATGTTAAATAATGCTTCTCTGTCTATAGTTTTCGTTACTATTATGTTTTTGGATCTCAATCTGCTATATTTTAGTATTAATTTCAAATTTAGTATCTGTTTTCGACCAGTTTTCTACCTTTCTAAAAACGCCCTGATATTCTCCAATATGTTCGTTTAGATCATATTTAAATCTAGATTGCAACGCTTTTGAAAGAATTTTATACGTTACCGGTAGAAGCGATATTCTTCGATAATTATTAACATATGGTTTATTTCCTTTTTTTTTATGAAGATAGTGAATTAACACCATTTTCCGATCAACTGATACATTTTCTGGTATTCTTTCTTGAATTCTTTTTTGCAATATACCGATTGTATCGGAATCTGAAATTTTCCAGATTTCTGCAATTACACCATCATCCCCTGCTGCTTTATTATTTTTTAAATGGTTAATAATACTTTTAATTTCACGTACATCTGACGCGTCTGAGTTCGGAAATTTATACTTCGGATTTCGTTTCGAAAATTTCTCTCTCGGTTGTTCGCAGTTTAATAGTTTATTAAAATATTTCGCTAGCACCTCGCAATTATCTCGATTGTTTAAAGTAAGTTTTCTTTCTTCAATTCTGAAACATAAACTGAGAGGTTTGATACTTTTGTAAATTATTCTTAAATGTACCGTAGAATGATCTTGTATTACTTTTCTTAAAGTCTTCTTCAATTTCTAATAACTGTTCTTTCATTTCGTTTTACTCCTCTTATAATCCGAGCTGTTTCCGTCCTTTGGTTCTTAAAATTCACATAATCATCCTTATTTTTAGTAGGATGCCATTTTTTCCACACCGGGTTTCTTTTTTCTAACGCTTGTTCACAAATTCAATTCCACCATCTGTGTTTACGATTTCTTTTGAAATGCTACGTTCACTGGTTTTGTTTTAACTGCTATCCATTCTTCTGCTTTTATGTTTTTCAACTTTTCCTGGAACTCTATGCTCCTCGATTTCAGAAGTTAATCTATTCTTGGCAATTTTAGTCGTTAACCTAATTTTTTATTTTGTGGCAGAAATTTTAACTTAATTTCGATCATGTTTCAATATTTGCTCCTTTTCTAACCTTCATATTCATTATCTCCCGGTGGTTCAGGTCAGATACAGTCACATGATCTATTTGAAATAACCGTTACTAGGTGTTTTAATTTACCGACTTTAAGTAACGAATTTATCGTTAGTGTTCCGAATAGATATTTTTGTTTTGATTTTAACTTTTCATTCGATGATTCTAATTTTACTTTGCATACTAGTCCGGGCTATGCAGAATATGATAGCCCGTTGACGCCGCTTTTTGCGAGGAGAACTCCCTTTTTAGTTTACCTCCTGAAGTAGTTTTATGCATATATATTTTTTCATCATGTAAATGATAATCTGTGTTGAGGAACTAATAAATAGTTCATAATTTACACTGAGAGTATAAGTCTCAGCCATGATTTCAGCAGCTCCTAACATGGTGAACAGACGCTGACCAGCTAGCCGCTCCACTAGAGACAGACAATTCTGGATTTAAGTTTTTATTTCGGTCAGGCTTGTCTACCTTAGCCTTTTTGGTAAAAACCCTGATCGCAAGGCAGTGGTTTGTTACTGAGGAGTTAACGATTAAAAGTTTTTACGGCGACCTAAACCGGGGGAAACAGTATAGAATGTAGTAGACAGTTCCTCAAACTGTCCATCTGTATCATCGTGTCCCCTTGCCCTGTCACTACTGGAATCGTCTGCTAGAGAATTTCCATCAGTTGTCGCTGTTGATTCATGACTGTTTATTCGACTGATGTCTTATTCATAGCTAACCTACATATCTGTAGGCCGTCACTATCCCCTACCGTGGGCGCGCCCTGCTCCGGTTACAGGTCCGGATCCCGGAAGGTACAAAGATTTATTACTATTATTATTACTATCGTTTATTATATTATTCATATTTATTATTTTAATCATTTCCTTTACAAGATGCGTGAATGTTAACTATATAACTGAGATGGAAAATGGTCAACGTTTAACATGATTTAAGTTCTTTACAAAATGCACATGTAATTACCGTAACTCAGCGATTAAAGTTGAAAAATTGCATATCCTTATATCGTGTATATATATATATATATATATATATATATATATATATATATATATATATATGATGTTTTACTTTATTTCGTATTTATCATCCGCTATCATCCAAATAAAGTTTAATCTAATTTGATTTGATTATTTTCTTAAAAATATCTGATCTGTAATTTTTTTATTGTACTTCTACTACAATTATTATTATTTGTTTGCACTTTGTATGTTTATATCACGTAATGGGTTTAAATAAATTTGATTCAATTATTGTAATTATTATTATCATTATTATTAAACAAGTGCCATGGATGTGGAGCAGGTAGTAGTTTACTAAGTATAGGCAGATTATAATGGTGCTATATTATATATTACCAGTAACAGCTAGAACTGATTTCAAAAATTTTAAGTGTCGTCAAAAAAAAAATTTTGGTGGATTACATTGTTGGGATTAGTTAGTGAATAAATAAATTAAAAATGAAAAAACAAGAGAAAATGGGAATTTAACATTTGTTTATTCAAATATGCGTATTCTATAATGATGGGGCTATTAGCGTGATTATAGATGTTTAGTGTGCTCGGTAGGGATTGACGTATATGTGCGTTGATGCGATGTTGAATGTCTAGCTCTGCACATGCTAATTTTTATGATCGTACATACATATGTCAAAGTATAGGTGAGTATTAGCATGTTTTATGTAAAGAAATAATTTATTTTGTTTACTTTGATTTTTATTTATTACTATTATTATTTATCATTAATTATATTATTCGCACTTATTGTTTTAATTATTTGCTGTACAGAATTTTGTTGTTAATAAAATGCGTATGTAATTACCGTTACTCAGCGATTAAGTTTGAAAAATTACTTACATGTTAGGCTGGTGCTCGCGCAATTTTGCGCAGAGCCAGATTTGGTGAATGGCATTGTTTATATATATATATAAGAAGTTTTATTTTATTTGTATTTATCATGGGCGCTGTTTTCCGAATAAAGTTTGAAGTTTGATTAATCTGATTAGATCGTGACCAATCGTGTAATTTTTGCGATTAAATCCTGCCATTTATTCCGATCCTGTATATTGTCCATTAGTTGTCGCATTGAAATCCACGTTATCGTTTGCTGGATTTAAAATTAAATTTCCACTTGACGAGATAAAATGACCACTATTGTGTGTTTCCGCCAATCACACTATAGGAATTATTAGTATAAAATGTAATCATGGCATAGAGGATTTAGGAAAGATTTCAAGAGTATTTATGATTAATCGAATTCTTTCGTATTTCTTGACTTCTCCGTTAATGATGTAAAAACCTCAATTTCTCTGCAATGGTTCCCCATTTGGTTCCTCATTTGGTTTTGATTATCTTCCAATTACTCTGACTACAGACAATAATGACTGTGCAATCAGGAATATTTCCAGATATTTTAAAATTAGTCATTATTGTCCCCGTTCATAAGGCAAGTGATAAAGCTTGCGTTGGTAATTATAGACCCATAGGATGATTATGTTAAATTTTTTGTATAAAATAAACTTTTATAGCGTAAATCAGTACGAACTTTTACCGTGTACGGTGACAGAGCTTGCTTTATGTGAGCATGTATCTCACATCAATGAAAACTTGGAATAGTACTACCGCTCTGCTAGTTATTTTGATTTTCACAAGCCATTTGACGCCGTTATTCGTGAGATTTTATTATAAAAGTTGCGTGGATTCAGAGGGGTAACATATGTGCGTTGTTTAAATCGTACCTTGCATATAAAAGATATGTTACAAAAATGAATGGTATACCGAGTAATGAAAAATCCTAGAGATAGGTATGCCACAAGGCAGTGCAGTTGATCCGTGCACTTTTTTGGATATATATGAATGATCCCGGTGACTTAAAAACATCCGGTAGAATTATTTCATACGCGGATCACACTGTGTTACTCTTGAATTCTCGTTGCCCATCTTTATTCCGTACACTAGTTCAAAATGACGTAGATAAAATTTGTGTTTGGCTTCGAAATAATAAATTGGCACTTGATGTAAAAACAAACTAAATATATTTTATACACTTACCAGTCACCAAATTTGTGGAGCGACTTAGATTTGTCGAAAATAATTATAAACTGGAAAGCGTCTCCGAAAGAAAATATCTTGGAATGACGTTAGACAGTCTATCACGGAATAGTCACACAACTCAGACTGTGCATCGAAGCTTAGAAAGCTGAATTATTTGTTTTATTATTATGTTTTCGTCTCTGTACCGGACATTATATCAATCAATGTTTTCTTCTGATATATTGCATTGGTGCGGTGCTGCTGAGTATCGTATAAATCCTGCGGAAGTTTTGCGTTCTAAACTGTGAAAAAAATGATATTCGATAATAATTCTACTCGCGTGTTTAATAAGAAAATGTTAAGTGTGAAGGTTAAAGAGAGTACTTAATTGATTTTGTATTTAAAAATTGGCATAATTTTAAAAGTTCGAAACGGTTGCTGGTTTTTAATAGCGCATTGTATACAGATTTTCAATTTAATTTGTATAGAATGCAAAGAAATAATTTGTTAAAGAGAATTTTACGACTTTTATTTATAAAATGAATTTACAGTAGCACGTTTGTATTGTAATTTGTACTTCATAATTTTCGTATTTTTGGTTATTCCCCTTTTTACATACGGACATTTGTTTACAATTAGCTAAATTTGTTTTTGTATGTTTAGATTTTAATTTAATTTTCTACAGAATATACGATAAGATAATTTGTTAAGGAGCATTTTACGATATTTGTTTATAATTTTCGTTTCTGGTACCACGTTTATAAAAGTGTAATTTTAACTTGGCAGTTATGCGCATAGTCTGTCCATCGCGTTGTATATGTATAAACCTTTTAATGAAATATGAAAATAAATTGAATTGAATTTGTATTATTATTATTATTATTTAATATAAAAATTAATACAGACACTTGACGTTGGACGTAGTTGTTCATTTAAATGTTTAATTAACTATATTAATAAATTGTGCAGTTTTTAACGGCCTTTATGATTTTTTTTATGACGATTTTTTTCGGTAAAAATAGCTGAGATCGTTTCATATTTTATTAACTCGTCTTTGATTATAAACAACACGTACGCATACACACGAAATCCAAAAGTAACAGATTAGCTGGGCGTTGCGTAAATTATCAACTTTAATGTACTGATAAAATCGAGCGAGAAAGAGAAACCTACTGATAAAGAAGCCGACAGCAGGGTAAATATAATTTCCGATATTAGATTTTTTTTACGCTGAGGGATCTTCGGTTGATAAAGCGCCTAACCGAAGAAAATAAAATTGTTTTATGAAACGAACAATTTACGGTGTCGACTAGCTGATTTGAAGCAATATAGTCGTCGTAATCATGTGATAATGAGTAACGTACCGACAACCGAAAGAGAAGATGTCATAAATTTATTTTAAAAAATTGGTCAGCTAACCGCTACCAACATTACGTGAACCGTTGTCTTAGACTGAAAAATCCCCCAAAAAAGCATTTCCACCGAATATAGTTACAACCAGGGACAATTTATTACGAAATAAACGGAATTATCAATCAATTTATTTATATCAACCTCACAACAGAAAAAATTCCAAGTTGTTCATTAACTAAAAAATCGCAAGTTTGTATGGACGAAGAACGGAAAAGTATTCGCGCCTTGACAAATCGACGATAGTGTTCATCGAAACAGCGGCACAAATTGTTTCGAGTGGTTTATGAATTAGTTTTAAATTGTATATTACTTTCCTATATTATATTAAATTTATGCAGAGGGAGAAATATTATGAAGAGTGTATTTGATGCGTGTATATGTTCGTGTGTAACTGTTTATTTTTAGATACGCGTGTAGCGCAAATGGGATTTCGTCTCAGTTGTATTAAGTGTGTCGCTCTCACATATGTTCAGCCTGTTCTGAAGATAATAGTAAACTTTAATAATGGCGTTAACAGGATTTTCATATTAAATTACACTAGTCCGCGTAAGCATTACAACGAACTAGTGTTTATCTCGATGAACAACCTACAAGTCATTACAGAATCAATTAGTCGGTACTGTCTTCCTGGTTTCACACTAGAAGCTCACTGTAGGGACAAGACAAAAGATCGGGGGGGGGGGGGAATTGTGGTTTATATAAAGAAAAATATCGGATACATTAATATCGTGGTACGTCAAGGAAACGTGATACTCTTAGAGTTAGAAAATCAAAGATATTTTTCCGTTACTGGAATTTATCGTTTGTGTTGTACGAATTATTCCGATTTTTTACACGACCTTAACGAAATTATTAGCGCTTCCTCCAATTTTTATTACGGACGATGTAAACATAAATTTATTAGATAGCGAGACAAGTAGCGAATATTTAAATGTTACGTATTCCAACGGATTTTACATAATGAACCTAACCTTTATACGAAAATAATTACGCTTAGGATCATATCTTCGTCCGTGGCATAAAAGGTAAGGCGGTTCGATTAATTTGTAAGTACGAGACTAGGGCTGTGTTTTTCTGAGATCATTTTATTTTTTTTAATTACAACTGGCTTATGGGTCATCTAGCAATTGGTGTGGAATGCGAAGTAACGTGTTAGAGGTTAACACTCATCAGCGTCCCCCAATGAAAACAGATTTATCTCAAATCTAGGGGCATGGTACGTTTCAATCGTCGTAATGACTGTTGTCGAGTAAGTTAATAGCCAAGTTGTTCGTATGGTTCTCTAGTCGTATGAAATGCTGTTTTGCATAATTATTTCGTCTCTAACATACGGTATATTAAAATCTCGATGTAAAGTGTGGTTGGACACGTACCAAGGCCGAGAAACGATAAATAGCTTTGTTTTGAAACCTATTAGACTCTATTTATATGTGTGTCCTTGGCACAACCCCATAATGCCAGGCCATACGTCCAGATAGGTTTTAAGATGATTTTATATATCGATAGTTTGTTTTCAAGCGACAGGCCGGACCAACGAGCCAATTTAACTGCCTCAGTTTCAGATCTAACTGTTTTCTCTTTTGCGTTACATGTTTGTTCCACGTTAATTTTTTATCCAAATACACGCCCAAATATTTAACTTCATCATGCTGCGGAATTATTTTATTATTTATTTTAACCGACACCGTGTTTACTTTACGCAGCGTAAAAGTGACTTGAGTACATTTGTTTTCGTTTAGCATGATCATAAGGCATTGAGTTTTAATATGCTGACTTGTAAATGTAACTGTGTCAAAAGGTATTTTTTTGACAAACTACTTTTTAAACAGTATTTAGCGCTTAGTGAAGTTTCCAGAATTTACACGAGTTTCATGAAAAGTTTGATTCGTAACAAAAATTTGCGATGCTGTACTGCAGGCATGATATTAAACACGATCGATCGTTTCGTAGTAGAGCAGAATGGGTATCCGAGAATAATATTAAGATGACACGTGAAAAGATTACTTTGTAATAATATTAAGATGACGCGTGAAAAGATTACTTTGTACAAATTAACCAAACTGTTTCCGAATAAATTAAAAATAAATATAAAATTGTGACCAAAAACATACAAAAGGCTTCTAGGAAAGCGAAAAAAGATTTCTACACTCGTTTGTTAGATATAAATCTAATCAAAAATATTACCGGTCTATAGTAAATCTTGTCATAGGTGAAAAAGACGCGCCAGCTAAGGAAATTGTCATCGATTATGTTAATAAATCGGAATGAAGAATTACTAGCGAATACTTTCAACGTGTGTTTTAACGAATGCGAAAGATCTTTATTAGTCGTGGTTTCAGATCTTCTTCTGTAACACTTTTGAACAACTGTCCAAAATTCTTTCACTTTTTACGTACGAAATTCTATTCAGTTCATAACGAACAAAATTTCCTTCGGTTTTTACTAAATGTCAATTACGTTAATTAAGGGACAACATTGATTATTTCATCGAGCCACTAACATATTTGTTCAACGAATCTATCGAAACGGGTGAGTTTCTAGTAAAATTAGGTATTATTACACCGATTTATAAAAGCGGAGACAAGCTGAACATTTCGGAATTATAGGCCAGTCTGTATTCTATCCACTATGTTCAAAATATTTTATAAAAAAGTATGTAAAGAAAATCATTGTTGAATTACTTGATCGTATAAACTTTTTTCGTTTAAATCAATTTGGTTTCTTACCGGGTAATCGACGATGCATTATTTCGTCATAACTCTTACATTACTGAAAATTTAGAAGAGGGGATTGTTGGTATCTACTTCAATTTGAAACGGTTAATCATTCAATATTATTGGAAAAATTATACGCACGCGGTTTTAGGCGGAACATATATCGATGTTTTAGTTTGTATATAACAAGGAGTACTTTACAAAAATAAATGGGTTAATAAGTGAAAATACTGTTCAAGAATTTGGTGTACCTCGAGGTATTATATTAGGTCCCTATTTCTTAATATATATTAATGATGTTTGTCATCTGAAGGTGTCTGGTGAATTGTAACGTAGACGTCGTTGTTTTTTTTTTTAGAAAATTCACGTTTCTCGATGTGGACAAAATTTCAACTTGGTTACATAATAATCGCTTAATCTTTAATACAATTAAAACATAATACATTGTATATACGAATCAAAAACAAAATACTTGGGACGAATTAAATATTCGTGTAAAAGATGGAAGTGAGCTAAACGGGGGATATTCCATATAGGATAATTCGGAATACAATTAGACTATAAACTTAACTGGAATGCGCATTTAGATTGTTTGATAAAAAAAAATTAAATTATTTGTTATTATTTAACCCGACATTTCTCGAAAATCTATCTTGGCAGATTTGGATCAACCCGTTCTACGTTATGGTATCGTGCATTCGGGCGGTGCAACGAATTATCATATTCGGCCTTTAACAATCTTACAAAACGCGCTATTTAAATCGATAAAATTTGGTAAAGATAACAACGATAAAGATTCTCTTCTAAATGTGCGGCAATTGTACCAGGTTGAACTTTTATGTTTTGTAAGCAAAAATCGTGAAAGATTTGATATAAATATTCACGCGGATATAACAAGATTATCAACTGACGAGAGAGCGAGAATTCCAAAGTTCAATAAACTCCATTCCAGATTACAAGCTATGCGAGCCACGCTATTTAACTCGCTACCACTTATGTGGTAAATGAATCGATTAAAAATTATAAACCAACTGACGAAAGTATTTGGCAGCGTTTTTTTAAATAAATAACGTACTTAAAATTAAACTTTAAATAATTAACAACCGAGTAACATTTTAATGTGCCCGGGTATGCTGACGTGTGTGTGTTTAAAGTATCGTGTGAGCCTATATGTTATATATATATATATATATATTTATTCTTTTATTTTTTTTTTTTTTGGGCACTGCTGAGGAGCAATCACAACCCACTAACGTGTTGATAAATAGTTATTATATATTGATGTTACAATTGGTTAGGAATTTGTAAAGAAGGAGGAAAAATTAAGAAGTGATAGAGAAAGGAGGACGATAACCGATGGATATTAAGGAATTCAGGAGTGCGAGTTGGTCAGGTGTGTGAAAACTGCAATTGAAAAGGATTTTCATCGGCGATAATTTCTGAATCGGCTGGATGGGAACAATATGGGGAACTGGAAATCCCAATACGAAACATGTGAGCCGGAAGACGATTGTGTCCAGAACGTAAACCGGTGATGGTTGTAATAAATTTTCGGAAGTTGAGGTGTATGTTGGACAAATTTAAGTACCAGGGAGTAGGTGATGTGGCCAGATAATATCTAGGGGTGGAAGAACTAACTAGCCACGATGACCATTCGTAGGATATATCCATGTTGGCAAGAGATATCAGGTCTGCGGTGGAAATTGCCGGCACCAGAGAGCCGAAGAAAATTGCTTCTTTGGTCAGAGTGTCGGCAACCTCATTGCCATGAATTCCGGAATGACCGGGAATCCAGACGTATGATATTAAGATGCCGCGGCTGAATAGTAAATAAGTCAATTGTCGCACTGCCAAGGGAAGATAATTGGAATCAGGTTGAAAGGAGGAATGCTTCAATGGGAGGAGAAAACTTAGGGAGTCGGGTAAGATTAAGTATAAGGAGGAGGAATGGTGATCTAAACGTAATAAGAATTGCAGATTTTTAAGGATGCTTAGGCCCTCGGCAGTGAAAATTGAATTGAACTGTGGAAAAATGAATGATTTGAAGATATTATATTGCGGTATATAGAATGCTCCCGTAACGGACCGACCGGGAAATTTGGATCCATCTGAAAATACATGTACATGATTAGGCCAGTAATTTTGTATGAAAGCATTAAGATCAGGATGGGAAGACATGATGGAGGAGAAGGAGGAGGTGTCAATGGAGATGTTAAAAAGATTGACATGATATGAATTAGTAAAGTAAATTCAGGGACGAGATGGAAGGATAAGATACTTGTACGTCCGGTATTTATAAGCTGCAGTGGAGAGTAGTGGAATACGGGAGCGAGTGAAACGCCATTTTCTGAAAATTTTTAAAAAATTGGAAGTGAAGGAATTACCTTGTTTATTGAGAGATTTCGAGATAAATCGGAAGGCTAAATTTTTACGTCGGAGGGAGACAGGAACAATATGAGACTCGGAGGAAAGAAAGGAAATAGGAGTAGAACAAAGAGAGCCTAAAATTAAGCGCATACAGAGTTTTGTATTTTATCCAATTTGGTTAAGAGGTGTCGGGCGGCATTACCAATTTATATATATATATATATATATATATATATATATATATATATATATATACACAATATGTGTGTTATGTACATGGTGTGTAAGAGAAAGTGAATTCATATGAATGGATGTAAATGGTTAGTTTTAAAGGAAATTTTAAGGGAATATTACGAGAAATCTTATTCGTATTTATGTGTATACGCGTTTGTACATGTGTATATATATTTATTACTATTATTATTTTCGCGTTATATAGCAATTCGGTTTTCGTCTTTATATATATATATATATATATATATATATATATATATATATATATATATATATATATATATTCGTTTTAAATATATTATATTATTTTGAAACAAAATCCGCTGCAACTTATGAGCATTAGCGGGCACTTATAAATATGATTAATGCGTGTATGTATTGTGCAAATATTTATGTGTATTTTATGTACACGTGAACGCGTTTATGTTGTCTATGATTACACCGCGGTAATTTATGTGAAAAAGTTCATAAGACCGGTGTATCATCGTTTATTTATAATTATTTCTTCTACTTCCGTTCTCTTATTATTGTATCATGATTTAGCGAGTCTAACACTTTATAGCTATAGTCATAAAAGTTGGTTTGATTTGGTCAATTCCAAAGCAGGCTTGCGGAATAAATTTATTTTATCATAATAATTACGTTGGTCCGTTCGGCTTCACCGACTTTACTCACGATAAATACGGAACGTAATATCTTCAATGAAAAATAAAACTTCTCCCGGATTTGATAATATTTCGACATCATCATCATCATCATCATTATTAAGTGCCGTCTCCGTATCGGAGGTAAGCGACTACTTACCTATACGTATTTTCTTGTATAGTGTAAGTAGTGTACTAGGCAATCATAATATGGCGCTAGCGTAGATAGACAGACACACCCCCGGGAGAACTGATTGTAATCGCTTTGTTGCCAAGATACAATGCAGCCCCGCGTGTTATTGTAGTGTACTAGATTGTTTACCAGCGCGCATGTTATGCGTGGTGGTTTGCCATTGCCTTCCACGCGACAGTTTTAAGGATTATTTATATTTTTTGATGATAATTTTTAATTTTTGCGTCGTCGATCGTGTACCTTCCGTATAGAAGTCCGTGTTTTTAGCCACTTGGAATAATTTTCCGCTTATTATACTATCTGAGAATAGGTGATACGCCGATTTCAAGTCTGCTCTGGATAGCACTAAAAAGACTAGCCGCATCGTCTGCATAGAGTGTCGCTGTGCGCACTTCCGGAAAATTATATTATAATGCGAAAAGGTCCCAACACACGTCCTTGCGTAATAAACAAGAGTTTTTATTGAAGAAAATTAATCGCCGACGGTTACATAAAAAGTTCTAATAACGACTAATTAATTAAATTAAATAAGGAGGAAATTTACATTTAATCATTTTGTACGAAATAGTATCATCAAATGGTTTAGCAGCGTCAAAAAAGCCATCATACTAGTGCGTTCATTACGAATTAAATTACGTGTCACAAACTCGGCTACTTTGGATACAATACAAACATTTCGACGAAAACTAAAAATGTGTTTTTTTTTCATTGTTTTAAATGTATATTCTTCATTTTATATTTATAAAATTGTGATCTTAAATTTAAATTTATATTTTGTGTTTTAATTTTTAAATCTTTATTTTTATCTAAATTTAAATATCACTTGATAATGCGTAATTGCCGAAAGGCTTTGTGAATTTCAAGAAAATAAAGCTTTATTAACTAATTTTTGTAGTTAAAGGAACTAAAAATGTACATTGGAAATAATATTGTTAGCACGAGAGTATTTCCTTAATTTGATTAAAATAATTTTTTCTACGACCTTACTGAAGAAGAAGAAGAAAGGAATATATTTACAAAACATATAAACAAAATCGTGAATACATGAATAATTGAATAATGAAGAATGTTAAGTACCTTATATTTTAACAATTAACTTACTAATGTATAACGACATCTAATGTATATGTGATAAAATTAAAATTTAAAACGTAATAATTAGAACTTAAGTAAAGAGGAAATAAATAGGAAAATAATTCTTAAACCAGTAATCTATAATTCTGCGGGGTTTGTATTTAGAATGTCGTACGATGAGACTAATCGCCTATGGTGTTAATTAATGCGCTGTCACGCATTATACAATTCCGGTAAAATTTACTAGATAATTTGTTTATATAAGTAAGTGTATCTAAAAAGTTAAGCTCGCAATTTAGTACATCTATGGGCGTTGAATATGATTCTGCAGCAGTGGCTTTGTAACAGCTGTAATCTTTTACGAGTACTGTTGGAAACCGAAAACCAAACAGGGCAGGCGTAGATTAATCGGGGTAGAATAATTGATGTGTATAATAAGTTTTTGTTTGAAATAGATAAAGAAGAATGACGATTAAAAATTCGTGAGAGTATTGAGCGCGTTGTCAATGCAGTTAGTAATATTGTCATTGAACGATAAGAATCTAATATGACTCCTAAGTATCGAACTTGCGTCGACCACTGAATAACCATCGATTGTAACTTGAAAAAAGTATCGCCTTCGTTTTTTCCGTGTTTATTTTCAGTTTCCGACGTTTGTAGTATTTAAAGACAGAGTTAGCAGCTTTTTGAAATCTGTTAAGTATAGTTTCTGGTCTATGAGACGGACAATACAGGGCGAGGTCGTCAGCATATAAGGCGATATTAATATGAGGTAGTTTAGGGATATCATTTATTAAAATTAAAAATAAGTAAGTCCCTAGGACACTGCCCTGTGGAACCCCCTGAGCAGTAAGATCTAATACCGGATTTATGGTTAAGATGGGAGACGTAAAAATTTCTATCGGTTAAATACGAATTTATTAATTTTATTAGACCAAATGTTGCAAATCTAAAAAATGTCCTTCCCTGGTTTAGGAAGAGCAATAGCTTTTGCGGGTTTCCAGACGTGCGGAAAATAACTGAATTTAAACATACAGTTTAATATATTCGTAAATTCTACGATAGCCTTTAATGGGAGCTTATTAATTACCATAGATGAAATTTTATCATAGTGACATAAATATCTTTCGGAATGACGAAAAATGTTTTATCAACAAATGTGACAGGTTTAATATATTTCTTGACCGCGCAGATCGAGCTTTGTCCGATAATTGGAACCAAGGCGCGAATAATATCCCGAATTAAACTAAAAAATGATGAGAGAGAAAAATCATCATTTACTAGAACCTGTGTGGTATTATACCTTCTTGCCGCAACGGAGTAAGCAGTAATATTATTGTACCTCTTCGATTTCTTCGAATTACTTTTTCCATTACGAACACCGACATCGAGCCGGTTTATTCCATTCATATTATCAGGCATATCTGTTGGAATCGATCGTTGCATGTATATTTCAACGTACCTGCCGAGTTACCTAAGCTACTAGATGCGTGTGGTTCCGCTATCTCATCGTCATCAACGGTAACCTTGGTTGGAAGGGGGTCTTAAAGTGGATAATAAAACAAAAACAAAAAAACACAATAACATGCGATAAATAAAACGAACGAAGAGAAAGAAGTATCGATTAAACACCGATCAATGAGTACATGTATGGTATTTCATTCAGTCGTCGGTTCTCGTGTTTATTATACCGCAGCCTTATCAGGTAATTTAACTACTTTACGTGACTAGCAAAATTGTTCGGACTTTTCTAAGACCTCTTTATATATATATATATATATATATATCATATGGCATAAATGTACCTCTGTAGGTTTCTTAATAACGATGATTTTATATTTTTATAATCGTTAAGTGTTTGTTCTACTGATAGAGCACCAAGCGATGGTAGCGTATAACATTCCGAATAGAATGACTGACTTGTAGATAAATAGTTTGTTCTTAATTATATAAGCCTATTCTTTGAATGATTTTATCGTCTATGATCAAATTAACGCCTGTAGTAGAAAATTTTCATTTATCGAAAGCCTCATCTATTTGATACGAGTAATTTTTTGAACATATTGTAAGAGGAGCTAGGAAAATATTACCGTTCGGTAAAGAACCTAATGCAACAGGAACAAGCAGGGTGCCTACACGCTGAAGCGATGGCTCGCAGGATCAATTTGGTATACAGTAGCAACTGCAATTACTACAGTTCAGAACTTCAGTCATAACGGTGGTGAAAAAGGACTGAATACAAAATGGATTTCTCTAGTGCTTCCTTAACGATACTAATTTTCAATTTAAAAATTAAATAAAAATTAAAATACTTTTTTTATGCAGTATCGCAAGTTATATTTATTTAATCGAAACAGTCTAATTGCACCGGTATCATCAGATCTGAAACGTAAAAATATGTTTACTTCATTGAACTTTTAAATTAACTTATCTAGTATCAGCTGGTATCTAATAAGAAACATAGCTTCCGTATTCGGAAATAAAAATTTAAATAATCTTATTTATATATTCCGTTCCGGATAGTATCAACTCTATACGAATCTACTGACAGAGTTGTATCATCGGCATGCGAATAGATGGTGATGTTTTTAATATAAATCGGAAAATCATCCGTATAGATTAAAAACATCAATTGACTTATTGACTTAGAATACTTTAGACGATCATCAACTGATTATCTGACTTCATTACTTTAAAGTTATTATTTTTTTATTGTTACAAAATTAAATCTTAACAGTAAAATTAGATGGGTTGGATACCCGTTTATAGATTAACCCGTTATGCCATACTTTTCTATATCATGGAAGACGTGACCTATTGTTTGTTTTTATTAAAACTGTCGAGTATATCATCTCAAAAACTCTAGTCAACCGGCTAGTTATTTCGGTCGATGATTACAAAACGAATATTACTTTAATCAGAATGATTTCGTAGTAGAGATAAGATTATTATTTCATAAATATTGTTTAAGAAGACTTATAAAGTCGTACACTTTAAATTGGAGATGATAATTCCTCGCCAAATTCGGAATAACTTAATAGGGTTTTTCACGAAATAGAATAATGTCTTCATTACTATCGTTAAAGCAACCGTCGCTTTCAAAGGAATTTATTTAATTAGCTTTTTACATAATTTATCTCGCCAATAATTTTTTTCACTTTTAGATAAATCGCAATCTAGCTAAAACAGCTAATTAGCAATCGAGATGGGAGGCATAATAAAACGGACCATGACGCGTGTAGAATAATGACATTCCGTACTACCAGTTTACGATTACGGTGTAGGAGGTCGAGGGTAACCGATTGATTCGTCTGATTTCGTCATCATTACCTAGAAAATTAATAGCCAGCGGATTAGAACGACTATCTGCTATTTTCAGACATCGAGCGCTATGCCGTATTTCATCTTTGACTTCTGGTACCTACAGATGCCTGTAAAGATGATTATTTCGAATGTGCCAGGATGCGTTAACTACATTATTATTGGAATCGTTGAATAATTTCCATTCTTGAACTGCAAGCTAAATTGTAGTCTATAAGTCCGGTTTGAGCATGGTATTGTAAAGTATGGTCACTCGGTGAAAGCTCAGATTTCCTTCCTAAAAGTCGATACATCTTGTTGAACCTGAGTCTTAGTTCCTTACTTTTCTTCCACCAGTGTCATGTTCAGATTTTGTTGATTTCGTTAACTGTTTTCCGAGTTAATCCTAAAACACATCCCGACTTGTCGCATAGTTTGAAATTTGTCAACACCGCACAAACTGTCCACACCACCGGGTCGAGTGAACGCTCGAATGAACACTCGAATGATTTATAATAGCCAGCGGTGCCACTTTCTCGCGGGATTTTTTTTAATAAACGCTTTCGAAGTTCACTCAGAAATCACGCACGTACACTCTAAATGAGCTCATTTCCACATACCTAAAGAGGTTTACTTGGACGCTCTTCAAAAATACACACGAGTATATTACACGTATCAACAGATTTCTGAAAATTTATTGTGAGAATTTTTAAAAGAAGCCATTAAAAAAATTACTTAATACGCCTTCCGTGTTACTACGTATATTTCAGATCGAATTTATTTGAATATAATACGCAGTATTACAAATTCTTCCTCATCGCAATAATAAAATGAAATCAAATCAAATTTTAATAAGATTTACGTAATATTAAAAAAAAAAAATATATAATATGAAATATTACACATTTTCCGATGTATTTACAATTATTTAGTGCGCACATTTGCACGAGTACAACACAAATATATACACAATATTGATAATTATATACATCCATCAATGCGCAATAATCTATAATAAATAAATGTATAAAGACAATGTAACTCTACAAGCAAACGCTTATTCACTCGTACATGCTCACGAACATTAAGGCGTGCATTCGTAATAGTATGCACAGTAGTACGTAAACGCTCGCCCATTCCCGAGATTAAAAATAAATAAAAAAAAAGAAAAATACAAAATACACGTGCTAGCATGTATCCACACATACACATGTAAGCCTGCCTTTCCAAAAGAAATTGTAAGATACGTTACTACCGATTTAACTGAAATGCGGAGTTTCGTACACAATTATACTGTTTTATTCGACGAAAAACTGTCCCACGTACGAATAAGCGAATTTCAAAATAAAAAGTTTCAAGAGGATTATACATTTGCCTCGGGTTTGAATTCTCCGAAACGCGTCTGTTCTTTACGTATAATGAAGGAGACGTTATTTACCCTCGGTATAGCTTATTATACAATGTAGCTCCTGCGTATGTATAGCTCGCGCTCTCTTATATTTAAGCTAGGCAATGTAACCACGTATTCACTTTACATCCTAGTTCTACCATCCCCTACTCCAATTTCGAAAATTATAATAATATTATTATTATTAGTAATAATAATATTATTAGTAATAATAATAATAATATCGTAAATCGCGTGATTACGAGAAGTTAAGGAAGACCTTAAGAAGTGCAATTAGCCTATTCCGAAGTTTTGAAGAAAAATTAAAGAAGAAAACCAGTTGGACAGATTTTTTTTTGTAATTTTTTTTTTACAATCTGACTCCCTAGGTCATTTAGCAAAATTTTTGACCATGTAATAACGTGAAGGAGAAGCATCCAGTGGTGCTCAGCCATCAGCTTGAAAGGAAGAGGAAAAAATAAACATCACGAAGACAACGTGGTCCATAGTTGACCAATTCGAAAGATAAAATTGAATTATTACGAGATTGGTATATTTAAGGATTTTTTGTCGTTTTTAAATTCCTAGTCTGTATTAAATAATTTAAAATATGTTCAAAGGAAAGACATCGATCTGGAAGTATGGAACCGAGCTGTATGGTACCGCGTGTAAAAGCAATATATTAAAAACAGTCGAAAATACTAGGCACAATCACGTCCGCGTTGATATGTGTCTGAAATTTAACGCTTCACAATGACGTTCTCATACCGTGGATTCAAGAAACTTATTCCAGTACGAGAGATTTTTCGATAAACTACAAAATAGTGCAAATCCAAACATAAGCTGATATGCGATCACATTGCCGGACAATCCCTCACAGACGATTGAAAAGAAGAAATTGGTCCGTGTCACAACGTTCTTCCTATTACTTGAATATGACATTGATTTAATCTTATCTTCAATCCTCTCAGGCAAGTCGACTCATTGGCGAATCTAATACTTTTATGTTTCCTATCTTCCACCTAATTTTCTTTCATCCTTACGTGGATGACAAGGCAAAATTACCGAAAAACCAAGAATAACTAGTACACGTGTAAACGAGGGTAAAGTGCAAAATTACGATCCGTTTCTTAAGAATTCTACTTAAAAGTCAACTTTTGGACGGTATATAAATATCGAGTAGTTATTAAATTAACCCCCCGTCTGTTTGTCATTTCGTCCGGGTTTTAATTCTAAATGAGCGGCCACTCCTAAATTAGGATCGTCCCCCGTCATTGCACAACACTATAAGCTGTACCACAAAAACAAGATTATACTCGTTTAGGAGATAACGATGTCTATCGGTCTGCTAAGTATACTAACACGGTCCGAACTAAAAAAAAAAACACCAAGCCACTCCTAACGTATGTACACAGTTTTTTGTGTGTGTCGCGCGTATATACCCACGTGAGATATATATATATATAGGCGCTATTATTGAAAATACGAAGGCCGTTTAAAATGTTAATAAGGCGCGACAAAGATAATTCCCCAAGTAATTTTTTTACTAATCGTAGTGAGTGAGATAACACGAGTATAAATTATGTTCCCGCAGTATAACAACATTGATCGACCTTCGGAACAATTACCACGTTTTTCTCGCCAGCTTATTATTATTATTACTATTATTATTATTATTATTATTATTATTATTATTACACTCATTATTAATATGATTATCGTTATTTTAGGGCCCTATTATAAAGTTAACCAACTTTTGTTATTTACAAGTTATCCGGTATATATATATACATATATGTATATATATATATAATTGCTTCATATACACTTATGTATGAAAACAGACGCATTATTACTGTTTCTTTCCCATTCGCACACTCACTCACTCGCTTCTTACACGCGTACCGTTTAATCGTCAAAACGGCAAAGCCTACAACAAAAGAAGGACAAAGTTTCGTTTCGTTCTTTTTTAATAGGTGTATGTATAATACATTATTTGTGTTATGTGTGCATGTGTGCGAAGGTACCGTGTGATTGCTTACGTAAAGTATTTATTTACTCGTTTTGAATAATTGCGATTCCGATATTACCATTTTAGTCTGTAATTTATCGAGCTACTGTACATTATAGCCGTGCCTTCTTCTTTCGAAAAAAATTAAAAAAAATCTTAATTATACCAATTAAGAAAGTTGTACAAGGAGATTGCGCGTTGTCACCGTTACTACTTAATATATATATTCAGAAACAATTTTTAAGTAAACACTCACGACAATAGAAACAGTCATACTTCAAATATAAGTTATGCACAACATACGGTCTTAATCATTCGCCACAGTAAGCGAAGAATATGATCTTGAAAATAAATGTAGCAAAATGAAATAGTTAGCAATAGGTAGAAGGAGCGCTACTA